>CM062806.1:625244935-625597944 GCA_031772625.1 Pinus tabuliformis
ATTAATCGATTATAGCAGATCAATGAGATGGATGAAATCAGGCTCTCTGCACTTCAAAGCACTGCACTGATCCAACAGCAACAAGCTAAATGGCATGATGCTCTTATTAAAAATAAAGTCTTCCACGAAGGAGACTAAGCACTTTTGTACGATTCCAAGTTTCAGGACTTTCCCGGGAAACTTCAGACTCATTGGTTGGTACCCTACGAAATCCAGAAGGTACATGACAATGGTACTCTTACTCTAATCACTATTGACGGTTCTGGATATGCCTTCAAGGCAAATGGCCACCGAGTTCGACTTTATCGCAAACCACTCACTTGGGAGTCCTTCTGCCAGCAGCTACGCGAAGACTTTGATATGGAAATTTTGGGGGAGGGAGAGAAGTCTTCCTCACCTGTAATTCATTAAGTGATTTATCTCTTTTTACACTTTGTACATAATTTCTTTGTTTTGTTGAATCATTTTTGTACATATTTTTGGTATCAACACTTTGCTGATACTTTTTGGAGCAGCAGCAATTTTATTATTTTTTGTTGTTCCTTTTTCAAAGGGACAACATTTTCATTCTGTTGTTCCTTTTTCAAAGGAACAACACCTTTTGGATCAGCCGTTCATTTTGCTTTAACCTTGCTGTTCTCATTTTTCACCTTGTGCTTTTGTTGTTCCTTTTCCAAAGGAACAACACTTTTGATTTCTGTTGTTCCTTTTCCAAAGGAACAACACTTTTGATTTCTGTTGTTCCTTTCCCAAAGGAACAACACTTTCGATTTTTGTTGTTCCTTTTCCAAAGGAACAACATTTGTGCTTTTTGTTGTTCCTTTTACAAAGGAACGACATTCGTGTTTTCTGTTGTTCCTTTTCCAAAGGAACAACATTTTTTATTTTTGCTGTTCCTTTTCCAACGGAACGACATTCGTGTTTTCTGCTGTCCCTTTTCCAAAGGAACAACATTTTTTATTTTTGTTGTTCCTTTTCCAAAGGAATGGCATTCGTGTTTTCTACTGTCCCTTTTCCAAAGGAAAAACATTTTCGATTTTTGTTGTTCCTTTTCCAAAGGAACGACATTTGTGTTTTCTGCTGTTCCTTTTCCAAAGGAACAAGCATTTTTTATTTTTGCGATTCCTTTTCCAAAAGAACGACATTTTTATTTTCTGTTGTTCCTTTTCCAAGGGAACAATATTTTTTATCTTTGTTGTTCCTTTTTCCAAAAGGAACACCACTTGTATTCTTTTTCTCTTCCTTTTTGAAACAGTATTCCTTTTACTTATGCTTGCTCTCCTTGCTGTTCTAAATTAAGGATGCCATTGTTCCTATTCTTTCAAGTCTTTTGGAACACAACTATGCACTTATGCAATGGATACAAAATCACAACATACTGAAATCAGTGAATTATAAAATCACTATTTTTATAAGAAATTGCTCTAAATTGGTAAGAGGACAGAAGGAAGGATTCAATTACCCATTATCTTTTGTTGTTATTGTTCCACTAATTCTACTTTGATAGGTCACCTTTATCATGTGGGTTCCTTTTAAATTTTCACAAATTCCTTTGATAATTATTTAGGAATAAGAACAAAGGGTTTATACGTTCCTGTTGAGTTGTTAAGACTTCTTCCACCATTCCTACTCTTAAGAAGTGTTGAACCACCCTTTGTGTATAAATGGGAAAATACTTTATGAAAGAGAAAGAAAAAAGACCAAAAAATGATGTTTTAATGATTTGTTTATATAAGTTGTCAAATGCAGGATAGGGGGTCTCATCAAGAGCTAGCCTACCATGATCATGAGGAAGAAAGTGAAGTGGCATTCCCACTATGGCCACCACACTAGGGATATGGTCCAAAAGGTATATCAAATAAAGAACCCTTGGAATAGGAGGTCTCATCACGAGGCGGCCTGCCCACCTTTCGCTCAGTCCATGTGAATGGCATTATGGCTAACTGGTCACCAAGCCAGCATAATGGCCTACATTTTGACATCACACAACATTTCCTAAGCATACACAAAGGATCATGGTTCCATGGGTGAAATAAACAACTCTGCCAAGGTTATGGACACTTTTCGGCAACAGAGCTCTGTTAATGGTATTGAAGTCACATTACTTACACCAATAGGTAATTATCAACACCCTTCTGTTTCTTATACCTTAGTAATAAATCACATAAGAAGAATGTATATTATTTCCCAAACCATAAAACGCATGTAAATCTATTATCACCAATCATGACAGAAAAGTTGACAATGACCGCATGAAACTTTGTATGCACGGTAGCTATCCTATCTTCCCAGCCTCGCATCATATAACAGCAGTCTCTCACTTATTAAGCGATCCGACCTTGCACCTCTATTTCGATAACCTGCTACTTTTGTAAACATGGCATATTTCCATATGCCATACACTCTTCTTTTATGACTCTGTTCCAGGACAGATCGGCACGCCGCTCCTTTATTTGACGGCCGGGACAACCTATCACATTGCGGGGGGGGAGGTTAACCTCATCATTCCTTGGTTTACGTGTCAGGCCACTATTTTGGAAATTGCATACTTGGGAATAGCATGGCTCAACGGTATACTATTTTTTATTTTTGCATGGCTTGTTGTTCCTAAGCCATTTCCATAGTATGCTCTGTGGCATTAGTAAAGCCCTTTAGATTTTGAGCGAGTCCTACGTCTCTTAGCTTCTCTGTGTTTTAACAGCGTGAACAGCTTGCTATTCCATTGTCAATTCTGAGATTTTACAGGGAAATCAAAAACATGGGAGGAAGATCAATTCGGAGAGAACCACAGATGTTGACAGTCTCTGATGTTGCACGGGAAATCCTAGCAAGATCAGGTTGATTAACTTATCTCAATCGCTTACAGGAATCCAATGAGACTGTAGCAATAGAATTCTTGCAGAACTTGCAAGAATATCACTCCACAGTAAGGGGGAGACATATAGCAGTCACCGATGACATAATCGCAGAGGTCTCAGGACTGCCAGCCGCTGGACCTGTATGGATGTTAAAGAAGGAGAGATTGCAGAAGATCATAGAAACCTTCTAGGAGGAAGGCCAGAGCTTGAAAATTAGAGGAAAGGGGGTTCTACCAGCAGAATTAGGAGAGCCGTGGGTGGAATTGGCGAAGACTATTCAGAGCTACATCACCTGTGAAGGCAGGAAAGACGTGGTAAGACCACGACACCTTAAACTTTTAGTCGTATTAAAGCAAAAATGCTCTGTAAAATTACTTGCATTTTTAAATTCATTACTTCATGATGTTGCATGGAGCATGAAAAAGGCACAACATGTAGAATCAATCGTTAGTCACCATGGGTTGATACGGTTAATAGTTAGCCATAGCCTTAACTAGCAACAGAGTAGCTAGGAAGAGCTAATTGCCATGATAGATGGGGGATTGACCACACCATCCCCAAAATGTAAACATGCCACCAGTACACCAGAGCGGCCAGAAAAACGAAGGAAATCAGTCCAATTAGCACGGATTAAATGGAGGTTGGAAAATTCCCAAGGAGATACCAGCCAACCAGTAGAGATAGACGATACAGGGGATGAACAACCCCCACAATTATAAGGAGAAGAAAATGAGAAAGGAATGCGGGGAAATGAGGAAGGAGAAATGGAGGAGGAAATCGAGCAACCTGAGCAGGAGGAGGAAACAAAACAGCATGAAGGCAGCACATTGTAGAATCCATTGAGAGAAGAAGAACTGGCCAATATTTTGGCCAATATGGGTGAATATGGCCAACCTCCTAGCCCACCAGATCTCCATGCTGAAGAAGAACCAAAGGAACACTTTGCTCGGGATAGAAACGCACCTGAAGAATTACATGTCGAGGAGGTAGAAAAGGAGAGTCAGCCTGTTCATGATGAAAATATGACACGAGAGAGAAGTGATGAAGAATAGGAACAATCAGTTCCTAGCCAGACTACACCAGAAGAAATTCCGTAAGAAGGGGAGGCAGAAAAAGAAGTCACCCAAGAAATAATAGAACCAGCCAGGGTTCTTGCCCCTGAGAAACCATAGCAGAGCAACGAAGAAGCACCCCAAGGAGAAAATCAGGGAATTGATCCAAATAATAGTCCAGGCCGCAATAAACAGTCTGTTGTTCCTTCTAAGGAAATTGAGGAAATTAAGAGATTACAGAAACAACAGCAAAGACTATTGAATGTAATAGTTCAACTTCGACAGTAGATCAAGATTTTGAAAACAAGAAAAAGGGTAAAAATGACTTCAGGGGTGAGACATGCAACCACCCCAGCAAAACCCCTCAAGAAAAAGGTTTGGAGGACCAAAGTCCATCCTATTGTTCAAAACCATGTCGAAAAGCAGTCTGCTGATTCCAAATGTTGTTGAGGAGCAGCCTGCTGTTCAAAACCAAAAGGAACAGCATTTGACTATTACCCATAATGTATTGGCCTGTGACAAAGAAGTACAGACAGAGGCACAGTCCCCTAAAGGAATTCAAGCCACGAAAAAATGCAATAGGAAGATTCAAGTAAACCTCCCGGTCTCCACTACTATGTGGGATAGTGATTCGAGGACGGTAACCCTACGAGAGGGTTTGATGCAAGCTCAACGAGCAGCAGAAAAACTCATAGAACAAATGGCTCCTCGAGAAAGGTATGAAGAACTACAGCAACAGCTAAGGAATGTCAATTTATCTGAAATCCAGGCCTTTGAAGGGTGGCGAAGGGAAGAAGAAAAAGTCGCGAAGGTAACTCATAGGTTAGATATAGTTATCAAGCAGATGGATACCTTATGTTCTTTGTACAATGACGTCCTAGCATGTAGAGCCCCTGGTAAGAATTATGCCTTGTTTTTTATGGAACGATATTTGCAATTGAAAATAAAGGTTGTTAAAGTAGGCGCCCCTATAAAAATTAAAACCATTGATGATTTTATAAACTACTGTAAGCACTATGGGGTAAAGGTTCAAAGATTACTATGTGAATTTTATTTGCATAACCTTGTGTTAGACCAGGAGATTGAGCAGAACCTCGGCCCTTTTGTTGGGGATATCCAATTACAGGCATTTATTTCATTCAGGGTTAATAAAATTAAATGGCTTAAAGCCTATAATGCTTTTCAAAGACAAGAAAACGGATTAGACTTGTGGGTAAGAGCTGAGCCTCGGGATCCAGTATAGTTGTGGAGGGAACATAGGAACCTCATGGGGACTCCAGGCGTAATTGAAGCATTAGGACCCATTCATACTTCAATCAATCGGTAGGGAATAGAATACTTTTTCACTATTAAAGACCTTGCCATTGATGCACCTAAATTTTGATACCAGATCTCTAATCTGAATATCCAACTCAGGGAACCATTTAATTATGAAAATTTTAAGTTAGCAGCCAACCGCTTGCACCTTTATGGTGAAATCATTTTGAGGGCAAGGCCATCCTGGTTATGATATAGGTTCCAGAGTCCAATTATTTGGCACCCTGCACCTGGATACCGAGCCCTGTACGAGATGCCTGAGGGTCAGACAGGCCATTTTTTTGAACACCTAGTTATGCATCATGGCTGTAGACCTCCACATGAGATTCCATCTCCAGCCTACTCTCTCACTGCCTTACATGTCAACTACAATGTTTTCATGAGGGCATGAAAAAGGGTAAGCAGGGGGGTGTGTGGAGTACTAAAGAAGGTATGTTTTTGGTGATTATTTTGGCATCTTTTCATTCAAACTTACAAACCTATTGCATCATGAACTAGGTAGATGATAAGAAATTGTAATAACATCTGTAAGATTAATGTGCAAAACGAAAATACTGACAATTGTCATTTTCTTATGCAGGAAGAAGGAAAAACGAAAGACTGCCATTCCAAAGGAAAGGACAAGGCCAGGTTAAACGTTGTTCCTTTGACGGGGCACCATATGCAAACAAGTCAAAACAAATCAAAGCGTATCAGCCAAGGAAAGAAAGTGGAGATATCAGCTCGGTGCAAGAAATTAAAGAGATAACTGAGAGCCAACGGTTCGGTGAATCCCTCGGGTTCCTTTGATCTTGAGGGATCGCTGCTTTAACTATTTTTGCACCTAGACAACTCCGCCTTCACCATTATAAAAAGGGGCA
Organism: Pinus tabuliformis; assembly: GCA_031772625.1. Classification (NCBI taxonomy): domain Eukaryota; kingdom Viridiplantae; phylum Streptophyta; class Pinopsida; order Pinales; family Pinaceae; genus Pinus; species Pinus tabuliformis. The sequence goes on from CM062806.1 coordinate 625,251,023, forward strand.
GCACTGTTAGCCCGGGGAGTCTATTATGTTTTTATGTAATTTCTCTTAAATTTGAGACTTTGATCAGTGACTCTCGTTGAGAAGTTATCCACTGTAATTCTGTCTTATGCATTAATACAAACTCGGTTGATGTTTCATATTTGATCCTAGAATAACTTCAAGCAGTGTGCCCCTGGAGGCTAAGGGCCCGGCCCTGGAAGAACACTTGGTCCTGTACTAGTACTTTTGGTTTATGCGTGGTTTTGCTTATTAGCTCTATTCAGTAATCTGATATGTTCTGTTATTTTACATCACAGCTCTGTTATGTTTGATTTATTGAGTAATATCATTTCTGAAGGCCGAATCATTATATTAACTTTGCAACGTATTACCATTCCTTTAAGTGTTGATATAATATTGCCGGTCTTTACAGAATACTGTTGTTGTTCAATTACAGAGTATCTGTGTTGTACACTTATTCATTGGTATTATTGAATTCATCTTAGAGATTATATTTCCTTGCGATTGTTGAATCTATAGACGTTGATGTTCCATTCTGAAATACAGTTGTATTCTTTATAACTGAGATTGATAACCGGATTACCAAGATCAAATTACTATTAAGGTGTGTCGTGTGCATGTATGTGTGGCTTTTAAGCATTGTTCTATAGTCCATTATTAATCAATGTTGTTCCATTTCTGTGTGTTGTTCGATTCATCCTTAAGGTAAAGGATTGCCATTTGATTTCTGTAGGACACGATTGTTGCATTTGATCTTGTAGACTAAAGTATTGTTGCTTATTAAACTTAATTGTTGTTACAATTTCTTATTTTTTGTTCCATTTCGTATCTGTCGTTCCATTTCCTGTCATGTGCGCTATTGTTGCTTTGGTGTGAAGAACGATCTGAGATTGTAGCGAGAATTGACATTTACTGTCTGGCTCCCAGATCGACGATCTGTTCCCTGATTTCCTTTGGTCCCATCATTTTACAAAGGGATGACTTACTGCTACTGAACCCTTGACTGATAAATTGCTTAGTTTTCTAAATGTATGGTTTAGTCTTGAAAAGTAGTTTGTTGTAAACAAGCATCTGTTTACTCTTGTATTTTTTAGCACTATACTACTAGCATTACTCTAGAAAATGATAGCCTCATACTGAGACACTCTTTGAAATAAAAAAAAGTTCCTGGATTGACAAACTAATGTGAGGTAATTAGAGGTGAAAGAGACCCTTTTTATAGCTCGACACAAGGTAGCACTGTTATTGATGGGTGCAATAGTTCTCTGGTTCCTGAAAGTGGAGTAGAAAATCTAGTGATCTCCTGAGAGAAGACCATGTTGTGGCATCAAAGGCTTGGACATATTGGAGAGAAGGGCCTTTGAATACTTCATGGTAAATGTATGGTAGAAGGTATGAGTAATAGCTCTCTGGATTTTGATTTTTGTGAAAAAATTGTATATGGGAAGAAGAATCAGGTGAGTTTCCCCTCTGGTAGTAAGAGGGAAAAAAAGATATTAGAGCTTGTGCATAGTGATGTGTTTGGACCTTTGAAGGTTCCATCACTAGGTAAGTCTATGTACTATGTATCATTTATAGATGACTTCTCAAGGAATACATGGATATATTTCCTTAAGAAGAAATCTGAAGTCTTTGACAAGTTTAAAGAATTTAAGGCTCTCGTGGAAAATCAGATAGAGAAGAAGATAAAGGTGCTGAGGACAGATAATGGTGGAGAGCTTTTCAGCAAGGAATTTGAAGAATTCTGTAAGAAGTGTGGTATATCACGGAAAAAAACTACTCCATATACACCTTAGCAAAATGGAGTTGCAGAAAGAATGAACAAGATGTTTATGGAAAGGGCAAGAAGCATGCTTAGTGGTGCCGGGTTAGGACAAGAATTCTGGGCAGAGGCGGTGGATACTGCATGTTACCTGGTCAACAGGTCACCTTCATCAGCGTTGGAGGATAAGACTCCACAAGAGGTATGGACTGGTAGGAAACCATCTCTTTCACATCTGAGGGTATTTGGATGTGATGCATATGTCCATGTTCCAAAGGAGAAATGAACCAAGTTGGATAGTAAATCTGAAAATTGCATCTTTATTGGGTATAAGGATGGTTTAAAGGGTTATAAAATTTGGAACCCAGTCACACGCAAGGTTGTGTACAGTCGAGATGTGGTGTTCAGAAAGGTGAAATATGTTATTAAACATGAATTCCAATGAAAGGAACCTAAGAAGATAGAGTTTGAGCTAAAGGAGGAAGAATCAGACTCTACAACAGAGGAGGAATCAGAAGATGAAGAGCCACAAACTCCGGCTGTGAGAAGATCAGTTCAATAAAGAAGACAACCTGACAGGTATAGTCAATCTGCTTTCTGTTCAAATTTTTCTTTATCTATTACTGACAATGATCCCAGAACTGTGAAGGAAGCAGTAGATTCAGATGATGGAAAACTTTGGAAAGAAGCCATGGTTGATGAAATGGCATATTTACAAAAAAATGAGGCTTGGGATTTGGTGGAGTTTCCAGCTAGAAGGAAACCCATTAGCAGTAAATGGGTGTTCACAAAGAAGACAAATGCAGAAGGAAAAGTGGAGAAATACAAAGCTCGGTTGGTTGCAAAAGGTTATTCACAGGCGTCGAGAATTGATTTTGGTGATGTTTTTTCTCCTGTTGCCAAGGTAACTTCTATTAGATTACTTTTATATGTTGCTGCTGCTTTTGATTTTGAGGTAGAACAGATGGATGTGAAGACAACATTTCTTCACGGGGATCTGGAAGAGGAAATATACATGAAGCAACCTGAAGGCTTGCAGCGAAGGGTAAGAAAGAACTGTTATGCAAGTTAAAGAAGTCTCTGTATGGATTAAAACAGTCACCAAGGATGTGGTATCAGAAATTTGATACATTTATACGGGGACTTGGCTTCACCAGAAGCAAAGAAAATCACTGTGTGTATTTTAAATTAATTGGTGACCATGTTATTTATCTGGTCTTGTATGTGGATGATATGTTGCTAGTTGGAAATGACAAAGAAATTATCCAAGATTTGAAGACCCAATTGTCCTCCAAATCCGACATGAAAGATCTTGGTGCTGCAAACTATATTTTGGGCATGGAAATTAAAAGAGATCGAGCAAAGATGAAGCTCTGGTTAAACCAGAGGAAGTATGTCGAGACAATACTGCGGAGGTTTAATATGCATGACAGTAAACCCGTGAAGGTTCCTATTCCTGTAGGTGTGAGGTTATCTACTAAACAATGTCCCAAGACACAAGAAGAGGAAGAGGACATGTCCCGTGTTCCATATGCAAGTGTAGTCGGTAGCCTGATGTATGCAATGGTCTGTACTAGACTAGACATTGCACATGCAGTGGGAGTATTGAGTAGATTTATGTCAAAACTAGGAAAGGAGCATTGGACAGCAGTGAAGCGAGTTTTTAGGTATTTGCGTGGCACTAGTGATTATGGTTTTTGCTACAAAGGAAGATAAGGATTGGACAAAATGTTGGATATGCGTGGCTTTGTTGATGTAGACTGGGCTAGAGATCTGGATCAGAGAAGATCTACAAGTGGGTATGTGTTTAACCTATTTGGAGGTGCAGTCAGTTGGATGAGTAAGAAACAATCTGTAGTGGCACTATCAACTACAGAGTTAGAATACATGGCAGCCACTCATGCAAGCAAGGAAGCAGTTTGGTTGCAGAGATTGTGTTCAAGTATGGGGTTAGTACAGGGAGCTATAAGGATAGACTGTGACAGCCAAAGTGCAATTTTCTTGGCAAAGAACCCCACATATCATTCAAAGACAAAGCACATTGATGTTCAGTATCACTTTGTGAGGGATATGATAGAAGACAAAAAGGTGTTGCTGGTCAAGGTGGACTCTTTGAAGAATACTACAGATGCATTGATAAAATTTGTGAGCTCTGAGAAGTTCTCTTGCTGTAGAAAGACAATGGGCATTTCAGGGTTGGGAAAATGACTAAGCTCTCTTGTGGCCCCTTGTGGAAAGAAAACAACAAGTGGGAGAATGTTGGATTGTGTTATATTCTTTCCACATATTTAAGAGGGGGTTTGAAGGGCACCCGTAACCCCACTTTATGGGGTCCAGGGCAGCACCCCAGAAAATTTTGGTTTTGGACCCTATGTTAGGTTGGGCGGACCCACCTATGGTTTTGTGCATGATTTTCGCACATGTTATTTTGGACGCGATGGTTTTTCAGTCCATGGTATTGGACGCGATGGTTTTTGGTCCATGGTATTGGATGCTTCAGCATGTATAAATATGTATTGTAACATTGAAAGGAATATAATGAAAAATCAAGCTGGTAGTCCCGGTTTTGGGATCTAGGGGAAAATCTCTATGTATATGTGTTTTGTGTGTTCTGCTCTCGCATTATTTATTTTCTATGTTTTAGAATTCGTATGCGGGTAATTTTTGTACGGGGTTAAAATCTAGATAGAGGGACCAGCGCAGCTGACACAAAGGCTCCCAGAGCTGACGCAGGGCCTCCCAGGGCTGACATAGGCCAAGAAAGGATGACACAGGGCCAACGTGAGATAGAGGGGCTGACACAGTCCAAATTGGGTAGATGCTAGGGTTGTGTTCCCATAAGGATTTTCCAGGGTTTCAGCCAAGAGATTTCTCTCAAACTATGAGGTATAGCTGCTAAGGAAATTCTCTGTTGGGTAGGCCAGTTTTGGCACCCAGATTGTACTATGATATTTCTTAATAAGAAAACCCTCAGATAGTTGCACCGATTTTCTCGCATTGGGTTTTTCCGGGGACATTGGTCCAAAAATAATGGTGTCATGTGGTGTGTTTGTTTTTGTTTCTTTTAGTTGCTGATCTGTAATATGTTAAGCATGCACTGGTGTTTATTTTCAATATTCACTTTGTAAATAACTTGTTAAAGAAAAATAACAAGTAGGTAGGAATAAATTAGAAAAGGTGCATGAAAGGTTTCTAGCTAAGGAATATTAGAAACTTCAACAATGAACAATTACCAATTCTTCAATCCATACCCACAATTGTTTCTCTACTAGTCTAACATGTAGGAGTTGTTGTTACTTTGCCTGACATTCTCTTATAGCATTCCACATTTATCTTTGCCATACTTGTTACTAGTATAACCTCCACGAATTTGTCCCATCATTTCCTCATTGGTCTGACCTACCTAGCTAAGTTAGTTCCATGTTGTGGCTTTCTCTACACTCAATATGTCCTAGGTCATATTGTGTGAGACTTGTGCTCCCCTTCCATGCAACCTACAGATAAAGAAAATAGTATGGGAACGATGATAGTTATTATTCAATACTGCGTTAAATAGAGTGAGTTGACCGCTAGGTTGTGTTATCGGAGCTTGTGATTGGACGAAAATGTGTTGATGTATTGTAGCTTTTCATGTGAAGTCCTATGGAAATGAAGCCCCCACCACTTGATTTGGCTAGCGAAGAGAATTTTGTCTCTATGTGTGTTCCAATCCTGCTAAAATCGTGGAGTAATAAATAAAAAATAAAAGATTTAACACAATGAGAAGTTTAACCCTGCTATATCTACATGGAGAAATTTTTCCACGCAGTTTTAACCAGCTAGTGTCCTTGGAATGAATATGTTGATTCAGTTGAGGAAAAGAATTGCATCGACAGAAATGTGAAATTGATTTTCTGTGTGGATTATTATTCTAGAAAGGCACCAACCTCAGCGCCCAGTCATAATGGGATTTCTAAAATAGGTATTTCGATATTGTTTTATTCAGTCATAATTTAATTTGATTGCAGAGGTATTACCGATAGACATGTTCTTCTCTTCCTCTTTGTGTGTGTTGAAATAGTAGATGGTAACAGTCCAGTTTCTAACAACCTTGAGATAATGATTGTTGTGAATTCCAATGATCGATTTCCCTGATAAAAAGGTTTGTTAAGAAACAAAGGTATGCCTTAGACCATAATATTTGTTCTCTTCATGTTAAAGGTATATTCATTATTTTTTGTAGTATATTCTACATTACTAGCATCATTATGTATAGAACTCGTGAATCATAAAGATTCTTGATTGGGTGATTCATCATTAGATAAATCTACCCTCCTCGTATCTTTGATTATTCTTGTGGAACCCTAAAGAGGCTATATGTAAAACCATAGCTTAAGTGTATGCCGATGATAATATGTGAAACCCTAGCCTACTTAGGGTTATTAATGAAGTCTAAACAAAGCGTTTCATGCTTTGATGATGTCATGTTTGGGGTTTTGGTATGGCTATGAAAACCTTAACTTGTTAGGGTTGAAAGGGGATATCTAAAATCCTAAACCTTTGAAGTTTTGGTAATTTAGGTTTTTCTATGTTATGTATTGAAACCATAGATCTTTAGGGTTTATGAGAAAGACCCTTATGATCTAGGAATGAATTCCTAGGTATATTCTTGTTCATCTGATCAAGTTTATTAACTTTAATGTGTTTTTGTCATTGGGTTTGTCAGACATATGTTTTTATGATATGCTTATGCATGATGATGAAATCCTAGATATGCATATGTGCTGACCTAATTATTGATAAGTCATAAGTCCTAGGGTTTGGAACTCAGCCCTAGTCGAAGTTTGATATTTTAGGATGATAATTTTTGTGAATTCTAGGGTTTTGTAGCTAAACCTTAGTAGAAGTTAAATTTTCTAGTATATGATTTGACAAATCTGGAATTTATGAAAGGTTGATAAAACCTGAAATTGTATTGTGATCAGTTTGATTGCTGAGAATTAGTAACTTAAAATATAGGGTTTACATCAAACCCTAGTAGAAGCTAGTCATGTTGTTGATTGAGCTATGATTGGTTTTGATTTTTGAATCTCATATATTAAATATAGGGTTTGTATGAAATCATAGTAGGAAGTCTAAGATATGAATTATGAATGTTGTTAAATGCATTGTTATACTATCCTCTAGGGTTTTCTATATGTTATAAAATAATTTGTCATATCTCTGAAAAAATATTGAAGCCCTAGATATAATGAGATTGATACCTTGAGTTGTTGATGTGATTTAGGGTTTGTAACAAAACCTGGGCAATAAGTTGAAGCATAGAAGTAAAGTCTCTTGTTGATTATGTTTATAAAGTATAATTCTTCCATTATTGTATGATCTGATAAGGTTAACTTCATGCTTCTATAGATTTGGTTGTACTTGCTATCTATGTTGTGCAGGTACATAATCTTCAAGATGGTAAAGATTTTTGCAAGTAAAGTTGATATGATAAGAATGATGAAGAGAGTTATATGGATGATGGTCATGATAACTTTGATAAGAAGGATGGAAACCATGAAATATTCTCTGATGTCATAGAAAATAATTTGATCTCCCTAGGTTAAGAGGGATCTTGGGTATATTCCTTATATAGGAATGATTAAATCCTCCCTGGTTAAGAGGGAGTGACAGATATGGTTCTCTACTTCATGTGTCATGCACTAGGCTAGGACTAACAGTCGTAAGTTTTAGTGAAAGCCATGAGTGAGAGAAGGACACATCAATATTGTCTTGATGGAAACAAGTCCCTTGTTAAGCGGGGGGGGGGGGATATTATAGTCATGATGGACACCTTGAAATAAGAAATTTGGAGAATTCATTTTGAGGAGAGTTTGAGATAAGAAAAGCAGGATTTGTTTGTAGAATATGTTGTTGCATGTGAAGTAGGAAAGGAAGATATATGATTAAGGAATCTTCTCTCAATATCTGTTTGGAAGTCCTACTATGATAAATTGAGAAGGAAAATCAGTTATCTGGAAGACCCCGAAGGTTTGTGTTTACTTATGTACATTTGAAATTTTGCTACTAATTGGGGTTGGGTTTGTATAGGGAAATATTCAGAGGTTTGATGGCATGCTGGTTACACAAGAGAAATTTGTTACAGATTTATTTGATCAGGGAGGATTTTTTACCTATTGAAATAATCGAGAGATTTGAGGCTTTTTTTGTGAGACGTATTTCCTGGGAGGACATCAGTTTGTGACTTTGTGTTGATGTCTAGTTCCCGAAGTAGGGAGGGTGTCATTGGTAATAGAGATCTGACCTCGGATACACACCTAGATCCATAGGTTGGTGTTTATCAAGTAATCCTGATGGTACCTAGAGAGGCTGAAAGCCTTAGCCCAACTTAGTCCCACTCAGATAGATTTCCCTGGTCAAGAATCTAGTATGTGGCATTGTGGTGCCTAAATTGTTGAGATTCCTTGGATATATTACCTGGTTAGGAATCTAGTCCATGACATTGTGGTGCCTAAACTCTTCATAGTTCACATAGTTGGAGATCTTCTTTGTACTTGTATATGATGAATACCTCCCTAGTTAAGAGGGAGTGTTGAAAATGTAACTAGGTTCAGTCTTCATAATTATATTTGAGTCATCATAAAATGTATTTATGAAAAAATAATGAAAAGAAATTTTATTATTATTATTATGACTTATTAAATCATGGGTTTCATGCTTGGGTCATCATGTTTTAGGTCAAAATCCCCATTCAGGACTTCTAGGATCTATTCTAAGTCAATAGAGTCATTATACATTTGAAGATACCCTTCTTGGGATTTTGAATCATTTAAAAAGAATTATTTTTTAGTCAAAAGTGAACTATGTCACCTCCACACCAAGTCTGCCTCAAGAAGATCAAGTCGTCCTCAAGAACGGTAATCCAACCTAACCAAAAGCCTATATATTGAAGCAGTTCGATTCATTTGGAGGAAAATCACTCACACAAGTTCAATCTCCTAGAAGAAGTTGTGAAAAAGTGCAAAGTTGTAGTGGGAGAAGGAGAATTGTAGGATCAAAGATTTTGGGTTATCTCTCTCTCTCAAACGTGTGATTTTCTGGGCTATAGCGTCAAGTTTGAAGTTATGTTGTGACACCAAGAAGTTATATTATGGCATCAAGAAGTTTTGTTATGGCATCAAGGTTGAAGTACGACATCAAGGTTGAAGTGTTGCTTCAAGGTAGAAGTGCCACTTCAAGGTCGAAGAGCTAAGTGCTTTAAGGTCGAAGTTGTTGCATTAAGATCGAAGTTTCTAGGTCGAAGTTGTACTGGAAAGTGATCATCTACTGAAAAAGGAAAGGGTTGACTTAGTGGGGATGATGTCTATGTCTAAGTCAAGAGTCTTGGATTATCTTAGGAAAAATATTGAACGAAGAGTTGTTTACTGGGTTTTCCCCAAGATTAGGGTTTTTCCCTAACTGTCTACCTACATCTGGTGTCCTTGATCTTTGTGTTATTGTTTTGGTAATTGCTTGATGAAATAAGATAAAATAATAACATAAGAAAGTTAATAAGAACATGATAATATCACATGTAATTATCAAGTATAAGAAAATATTTCTACCTTTCCGATTTTCTAATAGTCTAGAGGGATATGCAAGAAAAGACTTAATAGTATAAGTATTTGACTTCATATTCTTCAGTCTTGTTCTTCTTAGGTATACCTTATTCAACAACTATTGCATGTTCTCTTTCTCTTTTCTTGTTCCTTGGATTCTCAGGACATTAGTTCTTTTAGTGTCCCATATTTTAACAATTGTAACATTCAATTTTGGATAGGTTAACCTTCTTCTTTAGACCTTTAAATTTCTTGTGTCCTCCCTTCTTCTTGTAGTGGGAATAATATGCATAAGAGGTTTTGTTCTCTTCATATTCCTTCTTGTCAACTACTAATGAGATTAGGGCTTCTTCTTGACTACATGCATTCCACATTTTTTCAAAAGATGGTGTGTCATTCCAACCGCTAATAGCTAATGCAAAAGAGATCCATTATTTTGATAAACCTGATAGTGCAACAATCACAAGTTCTTTCTCTGGTACAACTTCATCAATGGCTTAGAGTTAATCTCTTATTCGAGATATCCTTAAAAAATAGGAAGATACAAACTTAGTCATCTTGATACTTAGTTCATTCTTCAGACTAGCTATTTGACCAATGCTCTTGATGGTAAATAGTTTGGAGAGAGTTTCATACATCCCTTGTGCAGTATCTATGTTGGATATGTAGGGAATTAGATTTTACTTCACTCCATCTATAATTAGATTCATTTCCAAGATGTTATTTCCCCTGTACTTTTCCTTTCCTGCATCATCTTTTGGTTTCTCAACTTTTCCTAGAAAAAAATCAATACTGTGTGCTTAGAAAGGATGAGATCTATCCTCATCTTCCATGCCCTATAGTTGGAGGCTCCTTCTAGATTATTTTTTGTCTTCATTGAGGTTTCCATAGAATTTATAATGTCTTCCTTAACTTCAAAAAAATTCCTCTACTCCTTGAAACCTTTTTCTTAATCCTTCCTTCGATAGATATTCAAGCTTCATTTTTCCTTCTCTTCTTTCACCTTAGCTTTGAAACCATGTTAGAAAATCAGAAAGGTAGAAATATTTTCTTAGGTTGACAATTACTTTTGATATTCTTGCATTCTTATTATCTTTATTTATTTTCTTATTTTATATTCTTCTCATCAAGCAATCATCAAATAAAACATGAAGATCAATGTCACCAAATATAGGAACTCAGTTAGGGCTAAAACCTCTATGAAGGGGAAAAACCAGTCAAACTCTCCCACTAGTATATTCAAATCAAGTTGGCACAATCCAAGACCTTAGACCATACCAAAATACCTTCCTCACTCCACCAAGTCATCCTTCCAAAAATGATTAACCAAACTTTAATAGCATGTTCTAGTAAAAAAAACTTCATCCCAGCTACAACCTAAAATTTTGGCCCTCCAGCTTCTAGAAATTCAACCCTACTGTAGATCTAAAATTTCAGCCCTTTAGCAACAACCATAAACTTGCACATGTGGAAAAAGAGAGGGAAATTTTATTTCTTGCTTGACAAAGGTCTCCTTATTCTTCATTAGGGTTTTGTCCTTCTTCTTAGATATTTCACTCTTCCTTTTCTCCTCCAACTGCAGATCAAAATTGCTTGATGTGTGCTCCAAATGAGTTCGTGTTGCTACCTATCTATAGTGGTTTATGGCTCCCTTTGAGGCCAACTTATCCTTTTTGAGGCCAACTTGGTGGACAAGGCTTGTTTGACTCAATTTACATCAAAATAATTGTCATTCTTGATATACAAAGCCGAAGAAGGGTATATTACATGATGACAATGACTAGGACTCAAGACACAAACCCTAGAATCCTATAATGGACACTTTGACTTAGAAATAAAATAATAAGAGCATGAAAACCATGCTAATAAACAATTTTTTTTATAAATAAATTTATTTTTCTTTCTTTTGATAAATACATTACATCATGACTCAAATACAATTATGAAGACCGACACTAGGTACATTCTTCAACATATTTTCCACTAACCAAATGTCATTATGATCTACAATAATTTGTGTAAGGGTAGAAAACTAGAAGTAATCCATATCATATGTATTTTCATCCTTGGATCTCTTATGATGTGGATGTTTATCATCATCAATGTATGTTATTTAAGTATGTTTCTTTCCCTTTCTCTTCCTATCAATCTTCCCTTCATGACACCTTTTTTTATAGTGATCAAAATGTTGACAACCAAAACATTGAATCTTTGACATATCCGTCTTCTTCTTATTCTAAATGAGAGAAGGTATTCTACCTATATTCCTTTTATGAAATTTTCCAAAATTTCTTCTTCCTTTACCATTCTTTGTATGAGATACAAATGCTTGGGACTCACCATCCTGAAGTCTATGAATCTTACCCTTTGATACTAACCTAAACTCCTCTTGAGTACGGGGATCCCATGGCTAATCAAACTTTGAAATTTTTGTTCTACCACAAATTCTTGATACAAATGAATCCCATGAATCCAGAAAACCATTAAGGCTCACAGTTACAAGTTTTGATTCATCAATCTTTTCTCCCATGGCCTTGAGTTGATCTCTCAACTGAGAGATCCTCATGAAGTAGGAATCCACAATATTTGATCTAGACATCTAAATATCACGTAGTTGATTCCCCAAGGTCGTCTTCTGACCAATGTTGTTGATTATATATAGCCCTACTAGGGCATCTTATATTTTCTTTGAAGTCTTCAACCTAGAAACAAATGGAATCAAATGGTCTTTGATGGATTCAACGAGAATTCACTTGGCCTTAGTTTCCATCTTCTTGTGCTTGGAATTTCCCTCATTATCCTGAGGTTTATTAATATTTCCTTCCACATAATCCATTACATCATTCTCTTCAAGAATGAGATCCATTATGTTCCTCCAAGCCCGGAAATTTGTTTCATCTTCCAGCCTATATTCAAGATTAATAGAGGGAGACATCTTGTCAAGGATCTGGTCATAGATCATATTGCAAAATAGGTGTCTTCAAGGGGTGGTCTCAATGGCCTTTCTTTACCAAAGTTGTGATACCATGTTGATTTTTTAGTGCTAATTCGACAAGCACAATTTTTCGCAACTGATAATTACTTCCAATGATATATGATATTACTTTAAAAAACTCTAGATCATCATTAATTAATTACACTCAGAAATTCAACTAATCAAACATTGACTATCTTAAAAATTCGACTTCGAAACTTCGACCTCTTCCTCATATTACTTCCCATGTGTGAGAGAGAGAAAGAGAAAAATGAGTGATGAGTGAGTCAGTAAATGAGAAGTTCATGTGTCTTTTTATAGTGATATTAGGGTTCCCAAAGAGACACGCCTCTTTGCAAATTAAATTAGATTTTATTTATTTTAATTTTCTTACTTCTATATAGCTGAGAAATACCACTTGTAGCTACCCAAAAATCAACATGAATTAGGTTATAATCAACCAACATAGTGTTTGACTGCTAAATTGTTACTCCATAGTTTATGCAATTATTTGCATAAATCTAGGTAGAAGTAAAAGGTAATACGCAATATGTTATTTATATTTTGGTAATTAAACACATTTACCAAGAAATACTTCCCACCATAATTTATGCATTTATGCATTTATTTGCATAAATTTAGGTAGAAGTAAAAGTAAATATTTGTACATAAATATTGTAACAACCCTAAAAAATTTAACGCTTTTTCCCAACAATATTGTATCAAGTTTCAGAAATTTTCACAAAGTATTTTATAGAAGTGAAGTTTTTTAAACTTTGATATATGTTAGGAGTTTAGGAAGTCATCATTAAGGGGGGAATAGGCTTTAATCCATTAGGAAATTAGTTAATTTCAACTTGGTCTAATGTGTTTATTAGGAAAAAATGTGTTTCTTTTATATGCATTAGTTGCATTGTAATCTGACAGTCACTATAGGTTCTAGATATAGAGTGATATGATAGGTCACATTCTCAATGATACTAATGACTATTAATATGTGGCTTAACACTCGATTGTTACATTACCTCTATTTAAATGGAAGGTTATCATTGATGATCGTTTGTGCGAACTCTCTTATGTGAAATATTTTATTTTTCATTAATAAAATTGCCTCAAGTGGTTGTGTTGGCTAAGGTTGTGGATTGTTTCCCTCTTAGAGGGTTTTAACCATGTAAAATTATTGGCATTGTGATATAGATATAGTTGTGTGAGTGGTTATGGAAGGTGTTTTTCCCATATTCGTTTACGCAAACATGAGATAACTAAAGACCATATGGGAGAAAATAAAAAAGGAAAAGATGAAAATAAAAATTAATAATTTTATAGTTAAAACCCCATGGGGCAAAATAAGACAACGAAGTGCTTGATAGCCAGCTTAATGTTAGGTACATTTTGCAATTTAAAAAAAAAAACTTTGGTGAAAACTCTTTTGAAGTGCTTAAGTACAATAGATAATTTGAAAACTTATTTTGTGGCAGGTTCCTATTGATAAAAGAAAATAGAAGAAAAAATTCAAAGATTGCAATAAAATATTAGTTGTCATATTATTATATTTATCATGCTGAAAATTTTATTTAATTATATTTTTTGCAAAATTTTAATTGTCCCATGATATCATCCTATTCATCATAATACTGAATCATATCCTTAAACATTGCCATGTTTACCAAATATTGTAGAATTCTCAATGTTTGGAGTTGTTCTAGCAACTGCAACCACCCTCCAAAATTTTGCCTTAGCTTCGTTTTGGAGCCTCCGTACCAACCTTTCACAGCAACATGTCTTGCTTTGTTAAGTACACGAGCTTCAGTGATCTTCTTGTAGAAAGACAGCCTGTCTATCAAAGCTTGTTGCATTCCCCTCATAGGTTGTTTCTTCGAACTTGGTCTAGTTGTAGGTTGAGTAGCTCCCTCAAGAAATTGCACAATTCTGGAGGGAAACTAGCCTTCCCTCCAAAAATTGCGCAATTCTGCCAGCCAAGCTTCATTCGCAAAATTATGCGATTCTTCCCAACAGGTTTGCTCAGCCCAGGAATTGTGTAATCTATTGGAATTTCTAAGTCTAACCCATTAGAAACCCTTCATGTACTTTTCTGATTTATTTCTGCCTACTTGTTCTGATTAATTAACAAGTTATTTACCGTGTAAATACTGAAAATAAATACAAGTACATGCTCAACACATTACAGATCATCAACTGAAGGAATCAAAACTAGCACACAAGTAACACAGTTGTTTTTGGACCAATGTCCCTGGAAAAACCCAATGTGGGAAAACCAGTGCAACTTGAGGGTTTTAATTATTAAGAAGTTTCAAACACTCCGACAGCTCCTAGCTCCAATCTGTCCCACGATAACCCCAACGTCAGCCTCTAGGGACTGCATCAACCCTTTTTGGCCCAACATCTACCTAGTGTCACCCTAGCTTGCCCTACATCAGCCTCTGGAGGCACTGCGTCAGCCCTTAGAGCCTCTACGTCACCCACGCTGCCTCTCACAGGCACTGCACAACTCCTGGCTACCTCTGCGTGAACCTTGGCTAGCTCTGCGTGAACCTCTAGCTGGCTCTGCATCCCTCTCTCTTGGCTTCTACGTTGATCCTCCTAGTACTATCTCTGCCTATCTTCTTCTGTATTCACTTCCCCTCAGCTGCAACTCTGATCATTCTTTCGACTTCCTCAGCAAACCCTACCCCAGAAAATCGAAATCTTGATCAACTCGGTGTGTTCTCCAAATGACCCTCAAGCCTCCTTTCATACTTTTCTTGTTGACAATTCAACGGCCGAGATTAAGTCCCTAATTAATGGCTAAGATTAATTTCGGCTTGATCCATGACTTTTGGACCATTCTAACACAGTTTTACATTAATACACATTAAAATTTTATTTTCCGTAAGTTTAGACATAGGGACTCCATTAAAAATATTAATTATTTTAATATCTCTCAAACTATTTAGAATTTGCCCAAACCATTTTAAGGTATTGGATATCTCATGTGCCTTAGCCTCTCTACCCCAAATAAACACTCCTTCTTAGCGAGGATTGTGCTCTAGTAATACTCCTAACTGAGCATCACCCTGATCATCTGGCATCGGTCCTTATGCTAATGCTACGCCTGCTGCCCAACATCCTCTAAAGCTACTGCATCATGTACTACTACCCATGGCCTTGCCACTACCACTGTTGCATCTGTATAACAACTCCCTCTGCATCCATGCTGCTACCCATGGCTCTGTCACTACCACTGCTGCATCTTCACTGCAATCCCTCTCATCATGTCGCATCGTGTTTCCCATAGCATTGCCACTGCTAATTGTTGCACTGCAACTCAGTTACTTGGAAGTAAGTAACTGATCTCCCAACTCTACCATATTTGTTAGGCTAGAGACACCCTCGATGCTAAAACTCCCTATGTCGCTGACAAGTGCTCCCTCATTGACCTTTGTGCTGCTACAACAAATCTATGCATCTCGCACTGTTGCCTCACGTTGTCCCAGGAATCCTGCACTATAGCTCCCTATGTCGCTCCATCCGCATCCGTCTCTACTAACATCTGCCAGTACTGCTACTCCTCATTGGGGCTCCCGTAGAAAGGTATAAGGCAATAGGTTGGGTACCTCGAGGATCTTGCACCTCATCTCTTGCAGTTTGTCTGACTACAGCTCGATGTCTCCCCACCTCCACTCAAGTGGCGTGTGAGCACTCATGGAACATTCATCATCTGTCTCCACTTCCTTCTCCACCCTTTTTGGCGTAGCCTTGGTCTTGAAAGCCTCTCCCTTTCTCTTCTTCCTTGGACATTGAGTCGCATAATGACCTAGTTCCCCACAGTGGAAGCATTTGACCTTGGAGAGGTCCTTATTCTTTCATTTCTCTTTCTTTCCCTCAAATGCTAGGGCAGCATCCTCCGCTTCCTCCTTCTTGATTCTGATCCCCTTGTTGTTTCTTCCCGCCTTGCTTAACCTTCTAATCTCTTCTTGGCGAAGAGCTGCCCACATTTCCTCCCAATCTGGGAGGTTCGCCCTGCCCAGTAAGCTCTAGAAAAACACCTCCCAGTATTCTGAGACTGTGTTTAGGGTTGTTCTCACCATCAATTCTTGATCTAACGTTGCCCCTACGGAAGTCAACTGATCCCAGATCTCCTTCAATCGACTAACGAAGGTATTTATCTTCTCCCCTTTCTGCATCTGGTATGAGCGCAACTGATTTTCAAGTAGCATCCTTCTCTGCATAGAAATGTGTTGGTACAATTTCTTTAGGGCCTCCCACATCTCATTTTTCGTGTCCTTTTCAGCAATATGTGGTACTACATGGTCCTTGACCCTATCAAGGATGATGCTCTTGGCCCTCGCCACTGCCTCCTCGTACTTGTCATTCTCATCTGGGTCAACTGGGATCATTATCGTCCTCAACGCGAAGTGCTTGACACGATTCCTATCTAGAATAGACAAGATTCTGGCCTTTTAGACTACGAAGTTTGAGGCTTCGTCTAGTCTGTCCTGGTCTCTTACCCTATTCACTGACACCTCGCTTCTCCTCTACTTCCCTGCTAGAAGTTCTTGGTGTGACTCCCTCTAAGCCTCGATTTCCCTGCTGTTAAAGTAGCCGCACCACTGATCCAGATTTCTTAGCTAGAAATCCTCGATAGCAACTCCCTCCTCCTTCATCGCCCTGTTAAGTATTATTCTGACTATAGTACCCCACCAGCTTCACTCTGTAACTTACCCACAACCTCCTAAGCTAGGAACAACTTCTGTCACTCGGGACAGCTATTTTTTTTTGTTGCTGCTCTGCTCGGCTGATGTACTTAGTTCTCCTGTGATCTGCAACCACACTCTGATACCATGTTGGAATTTCTAAGTCTAACCTGTTAGAAACCCTTCATGTACTTTTCTTATTTATTTTTTCCTACTTGTTCTGATTAATTAACAAGTTATTTACCGTGTAAATACTGAAAATAAATACAAGTACATGCTCAACACATTGCAGATCACCAGCTAAAGGAATCAAAGCAAGCACACAAGTGATACCTTTGTTTTTTGAATAATGTCCCCGGAAAAACCCAATGCGGGAAAACTGGTGCAACTATCTAAGGGTTTTAATTATTAAGTAGTTTCATAATGCAATCTGGGTGCCAAAACTGACTCACCCAACAAAGAATAATCTTGGCAGTAGTACCTCTCAGTCGGAGATAGATATTCTAGCTGAAACCCCGGATAAGCACTCTGACAGCTCCCAGCTCCAATCTGTCCCACGAAAACCCCAGTGTTAGCCTCTAGGGACTGGGTTAGCCCTTTCTGGCCCAGCGTCTGCCCAAAGTCACCCTAGCTCACCCTACGTTAGCCGCTGGAGGCACTACATCAGACCTTAGAGCCTCTACATCACCATGTTGGCTCTTTGAGGCACTACGTAGCTCCTGGCTGCCTCTACATGAGCCCTGGTTGCCTCTGCGTGAACCTCTTCCTAGTTTTGCATCCCTCTCTCTTGACTTCTACGTTGATCCCTCTGTTACTATATATGCAAATGAAGAGGAATGAGAGGAATTAGATCTAAACTCTTTTTGGGATATAAGTTAAACATTTGAAGAATTCCTAGCTGTCCAAAAAGGAAGTAAGAATATTCCTCCTTCAAATCCTTCTTAGCAAACATCCACCTCAAATCAACCATCAAATGAAGATACCACAACATCCAAACTTTATTTGTCCCTGAAAAATTTGAATATGACATCATAGAGGACATGAAGAGAACTAGAGCTAACATAAGTTTGTATGAATTAAGTAAACTCAAATCTCAGAAGAATATTTTATTGAAAGCTTTAGGTTTTGTTGATAAATCTCCTCTTCCTCCTATCACATCAAAAAAGGTCAAAGTGACCAATAACCAGAATGTTGTTTTCAAAAGTCAATATGATTCTATTATGATTGGAGACAAGTCCAACGTACATACACCTCCCTTTCTCCTTACTTTTGAAATTTTTAACAAACATCCACTTCAAATCAACCATCAAATGAAGATACCACAACCTCCAAAACTTTAATTGTCCCTAACAGAATTGAATATGACATCATAGAGGACATGAAGAGAACTAGAGCTAACATAATTTTGTATGAATTAAGTAAACATAAATCTTAGAAGAATATTTTATTGAAAGCTTTACATTTTGTTGATAAATCTCCTCTTCCTCCTATCACAACATCAAAAAAGGTCAAAGTGACCAATAACTAGAATGTTTTTTTCAAAAGTCAATATGACTTTATTATGATTGTCTAACTCACATACACCTCCCTTTCTCCTTAATTTTGAAATTTTTAAGAAAATGTTCAAAATTTCTTAGTTGATTATGGTGCATCTTCTAACATTATGTCTTATTCAATTTGTTTAAAATTCAATGCTCAGCCTCAGAAATCAATTATTAAAATTGCGTAACTAGACATAACAAAAGTAAAGGTCCTAAGAGAGTTACATAATGTTCTCATTAAGATATCCTCCAAACCCCAAGTCCACCAAATCATAGATATTATAGTAGCATACATCCCCAAAAACTATGGTTTTGATCTTGAATCGAGACTAGTTATAACAACTGAATGGGTTCTTGCAACTGATTTGTCTCATTTTTTGTTTCCCTTTAATGGAAAACCTAATCAAATTAGATTTGATAGGGAAAGACACATGAAATCTAGTGTGAATAGTTTAGAAGGATAAAATGAACCAAGTGTTGTAGCAAATTCCATTTTAGATAATTATTTGTTTGACTCTTTATTTCAGAATTTAACTACGCAAGTTTCTCCTTTCTAACAAGATTCTTACGTTTCTGAAATTGAAAATTTCTCTCAAAGTGACTCATCTCGTAGTGTACATTTTATAGATAGTCATGTAAATAATTTATTTTGGACTTTATAGTTTGATGGATAAAATCTAATGATGGAGCTAGTGCAGGTTACATTCTTATTAGCCAAAATGGAGAGAAAACTACATTAACTTGCAAACTTGAATTTGAATGTACTAACAACGTAGATGAGAATGAAGCATTAGTACAAGGACTCAAAAAACTATTAGTATGAATATTCATGATATTAAAGTGTTTGGTGATTCAAAGATTGTGGTTAAACAAGTTCCAAATGTTGTTCACTGTGTCTCCAATAACTTGAAAATTTCCAATCTTTAGTTTAGGATATAATATGTAATTTATCTTCATTTAATATCACTGTTGTTTCAAGATTACAAAATGATAGTGTTGACTTGTTAGCTAATGTTGCTTCTAAACTGATTCCTCCTAAACATTTTAACATTGATACATTCTACATAGAATCGATTTTCAAACCTTCTATTCCATATAAAATCACCAATTGGCGAATGTTCAACGATGATGATGAAATTCTGGATAAAATCACTAATTGGCGAAGTTCAACGATGTTGATGATATAATTAGTTTTCTTACTTTCGAAGGAATATGCGATAATCATATTATCGATGAACATTCCCATGACCTTGAAATAGATAAATCATTTAAAGGTGATAAAATTCAATTTGAAAATTTCATTCCCAGGTATATGATTAAATTAGAAGAATTTTATGATCTCCAATATCGATTCAAGAAACCTGTAAATACCAAAACCAATAGTCATACCATGAAATTTAAAGTCATTAATTTAGGTACAGACCAGAATCCCCAAAATGTAAATATAGGATTAGGTTGCACCCATTTAGAGAGAAATGCCTTAATTAATCTCCTCAAATGGTATAAATATGTTTTTGCACAGTCGTACGAGGACTCAAAAACATTTGATACGTCCATCATCCAACATATCATTCCCATCATGCCACAATCAAAACTTGTCCAACAAAAACTACGTAAATCCCATCCAAACCAAGAACCTCATATCAAGGCTAAGTTGAACAAGTTATTAAAAGCCAAAATCATATTCCTCTTGAGACATTCTAGAAGGGTTTCAAACCTTGTTCCCACTAGGAAGAAGAATGGTGACATTCGACTTTGCATCGATTTCAGAACCCTGAATAAGGCCTATGAAAAATACAATTTCTCGTTACTTCAAGCAATATCTAGAACTAAGACATTAGCTTCTTCTTTTTTATGGATTTTCCGGTTACAACCAAATCCTATTTAACCCCAATTATAAGATCAAGACGACATACATAACCAAATGGGGAACCTATGAATATCAAAAGATGCCATTTGGGCTCATCAATGCAAGTGCAACTTTCCAAAGGGCAATGGATATTGCTTTTAGGGGCTTAATTAACAATTTTAACAGAGTTACCAATCAAACGAAAACCATTACCTCAAAATGGGTATTTGAGCCCAAAAATCCCAAAAAAACATGAAAAAACAACTTGAAATCGAAAAGTGTTGATGCCAGAATAATGTTTTTTTTTTTCAAAGTAAATTTCCAATATTTTTTTAAAAATAACAGTGAAAAACAATCAAAGCCATTTTGTTTGGTGCAAAAAACACCTTGAAATCGAAAAGTGTTGTTGCCGGAATAACGTTTTTTTTAGGGTACATTTTCAACATTTTTTAATAATGACGTTAAAAACAAAACATCGTGACTCTAAAAAAATTTAAATTTCCAATGATTTTCAAACATGACATTAACGATAAAATATCATGTCTTTGAATTAAAATTCCAATGAGTTTAAGTATGACATTAAATTTAAAATACCACTTCTTTGAAAAACCTTAAAATTCCAACAATTTTCAAGCATGGTGCTAAGAAAAAATATTTATAATTATTTTCAACCATAACATTAAAGATAAAATATCACGACTTAGAAAAACATTAAAATCTTGACAATTTTTCAACCATGGAATTAAAACCAAAGATTATGACTACAAAAAATCTTAAATTTTCAAAATATTTCAAACATGACATTATGGAAAAAATTTATGGCTAAAAAAACCTTAAAAATGAACACATGAATGAAAGAGTTATTATACTAAAAGTAATTTTTTTAAATGCTAAATGTAAAGCGATTTTGAAATCTTAGCCTAAGACAACTTGATACATTGCGAAAAAAAATTAAAAATCAACTATCAAATTTACGCGCAGTGTAGGTGAACTCAACCCATTGTAATGAAAACTTAAAGACCAACCATGAAATTAATACATTGTGGGGCAGACTCGATTCATTACAACGCAAAATTTAAAATCAACTACCAAATTGTACATAATGAGATTGAGTTGCTAGACAAACATCGACACATACCCTACATATGAAAAATACATAAGAAAACAAAAATTCAAATATTGAAGAAAAAAAATTAAAAAATAAAAATAAAAAAATATGACAAAAAAAATCAAATATAAAAATGCAAAAAATCAAATATTGAAAAAATATACATATAAAATAATAACAAGTAATAAAACATGACAAAAAAATTCAAATATAAATAAAAAATTACAAAAATAAAATACAACATTAAAAAAATTAAAACTTTTGAAAAAAAAAATTCCAGAAACCTCGTGATCCAACTAGCTAAAAAAAACCATAAAAAAAATAAATAAATAAATCAAAATGAACTTGTAAAAATTAAACATTTAAATAGAAAATAAATTAATAAAACCAAAAATAAATAAATAAATAAAAAAATAAACCCAAAAAAATAAAAAATATATATAATATAAGAAAAATAAAAAATAAAAATCATTTTTTAAGTTAAAAATATAAAATAAAGAATAAAATCATCATTTAAAATACTTTTGACTCATTTACCGGAGAATCCACAGTATGAACATTTTTATGCCAACGTTTCGAATCCCAACTGGGATCCATCATCAGGACTTATGAATGATGATAAAAGAAGAGCTGCTTAGAAAGAAATAAATAATCTCATTCCAAAAATTTATTATCCTCATTATTATTTATTTCCTTCTAAATAGCTCTTCTTTTATCATCATTCATAAGTCCTGATGATGAATCCCAGTTGGAATTTGAAACGTTGGCATATAAATATTCATACTGTGAATTCTCCAGTAAATGAGTCATTTAAAACACTGTTAAATAATTATAAAAAAATAAAATAAAAACGAACCAAAAAAATTCAAAACAATTATATATAAAGTGTTAAAGTTTTATGTTATTTTTTTTTTAATGTCAAATCCAACTAAAGCAATTATTCTAATTAAACTCTATAACCAATCAAAAAATACTTTAATAATAATATTTTTTTTAAACGAGTTTCACATCTAACCACATATAATTCGTCCAATAAAACTTTGTAACAAATCATAAAATAATTTGTTAATTTTAAAAAAAAAATCTAATAAAAAATTATTATGGAACATTACACCAATCTTTTTGTCGTGGATAAAAATCAAAACATTTGAACTGAAAACTAATTTCTATACTCCCTACGATGATAGTGACTAATAAGATGATGACGTTGATGGTTGGAGCGTGTTCATGTAGTTATACAACTCCATTGACTCCATAATTCATAATTGGAGTTATGGTGAATTGTCCATTAAAAAGATCAACTTTTTCCATAAACTAGGATCCATGTTGACAACTTTAATTTTTGCACTTTAGAAACATTCTAGATGCGAAGGAATGGAAAGTTAATATCCACTTAAGAAGTTGTGGTGAAAGTAGCTAACTGGTTAGTGTCAAATTTAATCATCAATACACCTTTTAATGGTGAAAACTTGTTATTTTAATGTTAACTCAACCTGCTATTATTGAGTTATCGTACAACTAATCCAAAGAATGGAGATTATTATAAAATGAAAGCAGGTTTTAAAAGTTAATATTTTTAATTATTACAAAGTCAAAATCATGGATGTATTTTTTTTTTTCTAGGTTAAGACTAAACTAAGTACCCACGGGGAATTGAACCAGTGACCTATCGCAAGGAGTGCCTTAACAGCGCACCCATTCACCGTCAATCCAAAGCCCCGTGGACTAAAATCATGGATGTATTTGATCAACTTTATTCTTCACGTTAATTTTATGATTTTAATTATGATAGAAAGAAAGAGAAAGAAATTATTCTTACGTCCACAAGGCTAAAGATAGCCTATGGGACAGATTGCTTCTTCATTTGTTTGATGTATTTGGCCCTTTTTCTATGAAGTTTCAAAATAAATGCTTCCAGCTTCTCAACAAACTCCTCGCCAAATAGATTATCCCAAAAGCTAGCTGCCAGCATATCTGCATAACTTTTCATGTTGTCTTTGAAGGCCTCACATTCTAAAATGAAATGTTTTTCTGTTTCCACTTTTTCGAAAGAACAAAAAATGCATACTCTTTCCTCCCATCCTTCCTTTGGCCATTTCCAGCGCCCTGTATCACAACGGAGTTGATGAGAATTAGTCCTTAAGTGAGCAATAAGAATTTTGGCTCTCCAAGAGATATTGTCATCTATGTATGTTTTTGGTTGATTACTATGAGTGGGATTAAACACTTCAATATAGTAATTTTTCTTTCATTCTAGCTCCTTATCCCAAGTACGCTTGTGGAACTTTTCCATAACAAAAGATTTTATCTCTTTCCTGTTTATGGAACACGCGTTCAAACAAATACCCATTTACTAAACCGTTTGTTATTTTGTTGCATCCAACTTTTTTTGCTCTTGCACAATCTATCATTAAAGACAACCTTGGGCCATCTACCCTCTTCCATTTGCTCAATTTTTTTAAATACCTTATGACTAAATAGAATGAAGAATTTCTCTTAGTATTGAATACAAACTTTTTTAATAAAGTGAAACGCATTTAATGAATAAATAATACAATTTTTAAATTTAATTCGTTAATGTCAATAGGTATGGTCATTTCAAAAAAAGCTCGTGCGTGGGGAGGGTAGGGGGGGAGCAGAGGGGTCGAGTGGGGGTCAGATGGGGGAGGCACGAGGAGGGCCGAGAGTGGTGAGGTAGGGGAGAGCGGAGGGGGAGGAGAGGGAAGGGTAGGGGACGGGGTGAAGGAGAGGAGAGGGAGGGCAGAGAGGAGGAGTTGAGAGGGGGGAGAGGGGACGAGTATTTTTAAATTGTATTTTTTTATTGTTTTTTTAATTGTTTTTTCTATTTATTTTTTTAATTGTTTTTTTAATATATATATATTTTTTGATAAGTGGGTGAATCCTGAAAATCACTCTTACCCTGTGGCTGAGAGGTCACAACTCAAGGGTGTCTAAGCTGCCAAAGTCACCCGGGGATCGCACCCGACCTGAGCTGCACCAACGGAAACCATGCTAGGCGGTGAGACGAGAACCAGTGACCTTTGCTCACGGAGCGCCTTAACAACACGCTCCCTCACCGACTGTTCTATATCTCTATGATAATTGTTTTTTTTATATTTTATTTTATTAAATTTTTTTAATGGTTTATTTTTAATTTTCTTTTATTTGTTTTTTTGTAAATGGTTTTTATTTTTTAAATTATGTTTTTTCATTTTTTTTAATTGTTTTTTTTAAGTTGTTTTTTTTTTTTTTTCTTAATTGTTTTTTAATTGTTTTTATGTTTTAATTGCTTTGAATTTTTTAATATATTTTTTATTTTATTTTTTATTTTTTATAATTTAATTTTTATTTATTTTAAAATTTTTTTGTAATGAGGTTTTTTTTTTTATTTTGTAACTTAGTAAAATGTTTTTAGATTTATTTTTGTGGATCAATTTGTTTTTCTTTATTTATATATATATATATATATATATATATATATAATTTTTTTATTTGTTTTTTGATATTTTTTTTCAATAATTTTTTATTCAATTTTTTTATTTTTTTTGAGTTAATTTTGTTTTTATTTATGTTTTTATAAGTTTTTTTGTTTTTGTTTTTTTTCTTTTTTTATATATATTTTTTGTATTTAATTATTTTTTGTCATGTTGTTTTGTTTTTTTTTTTTTTTTTACTAACATGTTTTATGTTTTCTTCATTTTTTTTTCTTTTTTTTTAATGTTTTGTTTTTTTGTTACATTTTTTATTTTTTTTAGGTTTTTATAAGTCTTTTTATTTTTTTCCTTTTTTATATTTTTTTTATTTGATTTTTTTTTTAGGTTTTTGTAAGGTTTTAGTTTTTTTTTTTTTGTATTTGATTTTTTTTTGTCATGTTTTTTAATTTTTATTTGTATGTTTTATTACTAACATGTTTTATGCTTTTTTTGTCATGTTTCTTTTATTTTAATGTTTTTTTTTATATATTTTAATGTTTTATTACTAACATGTTTTTATTATTTTTATTTTTGTCACGCTTTATGTTTTATTTTTTATGTTTTATGTATTTTTTACATTTTTATAGGTTTTGTTTTTGTTTCTTTTTTTTTGGTATTTGATTTTTTTTGTCATGTTTTTATTTTTATGTTTTATCACTAACATGAAAATCACCAACATTTAAAAAAAAATATCCACACTTAATTGATTAGAAAATTTTCAAAATCAAGATGAAAATCACTAAAAAAAAAATTATGTTCACACTTATACATAAAAAAATTAAAGTGTCAAAAATAAGCCCTCTTAAAAAATGTGTTGATGTTGCATCAACATTTTTCAAAATCAGTATGAAAATCACTAACATTTAAAAAAATTGTTCACACTTTATATATAAAAAAATTTAAAGTGGCAAAAATATGCTCCAAAAAAAAGGTGTATTCCAAAATCACCATTTTTCAAAATCGAGTGATTTTTTGCTACCTCAAAAAAACGGGTACTAGATCATTTTCTTGTTTGATCGGTAACTATGTTTTTTGTTGTTGTTTATTTAGACGATATCACCATTTACTCAAAGAAACAATTGTATCATATAAATCATTTAAAACAAATTTTCAAAAGGTGTCATAAATATGGGATTTCTTTGAAATCGAAAAAAAAAAAATCATTTTTTGCTCTCATTGAAGGTAAATTACTAGGATTCACCATGTCGAAAGAGGTATAATGATAGATCCTAATAGAATTAAAACTATATCTAACATGTCGCTACCATATAATAAGAAATCTGTGTAATCCTTCCAAGGACAAATCAATTTCATAAGGAGATTCAACCCTAATTTCACTCAAATTGTCCTACCATTGCAAGACATGATTAAGAAAGGCAATACCTTTAAGTGGAATGATATCAAAAAGAAATATTTTAGTTGTATGAAACAAGTTATCATAGATGCTCCTACTTTAATTTCTCCAAATTATGATAAAGAGTTAATTCCATATATTTTCGCATATGATCTATCTTATGCAGTTGTGCAAACACAAAGAAATGATCAAGAGGTTAAAGTACCAATTGCTTTTCATAGTTCAAGTTTTCAAGGAGAAAAACTTAAGTACTCAGATGTTGAGAAACAAGCCTATGTTATGTTCAAGACTATTAAACATTTTAGGCCTTTCTTGATTAAATCCCATAACAAAGTTATTGTTCCATTTTCTTCAGTTCGAAATTTGTTGGTGCAAAAGGACCTTGGAGAAAAAAGGTCCCATTGGGTTACTTCTCTTCAAGAATATGATCTTGAAATTAAACCTGCTAAAATTGTGCATGGTTAAGGATTATGCAAATTACTAACTCAAACCTTTGATTCTAAATCTAATGGTGTGTCTAATGAACAAGAAGTAGAAGAAACACAACAGGTATACTCTAATCCCAATTGACAATATGTCGATTTGATATATTATCTAACTCATTGTACTGCACCTTTGCATTCAGATACTAAGAAAAAGTGTGCTTTGAGATCGAAAGTCAATCAATATCATCTCATCAATGGTATTTTATTTTGAAACAATAATGATTTTGCCTTTTCATTGTTTAGAAAAGTCAGATGCTAACAATGTTTTATAGGAATTGCATGATGGACCACCTAGCGGTCACTTTCGAGGTGACACAACTGCTCACAACCCTGCTCAATCTGACCACTACAATGTCCAATCATTGATCACTGCACAATGCTGTTCAACTGATCATTGCCCAGGTTATACCATACCAATCAACCTACAATAGTCATTGTACCACACTGCTCATGAAGCAGTCAACCAACATCATGATGTACTTCACTGTTCCAAAATGCTCATAATGCTACATACATCTGGCACTGTTATCATATGATGGCATAAACACAAGTGCCTCAAGTCATCCCTAAGATCTACCTTCAAAGCTCTCAAGCTTAGCCCAAGGAGGGCTACCAACATATATTTGATCATTGTTGCTCGAATAGTCAATGCTCTCGAGCCATTAATGTAACATCACCCAATGCAGTCATGTATAATCACTTTCCAAGGATGCAGCCATAAATCCATTGTGATGTAGTTACATAAATGTTTTCAAATCAGTACATTACATCAACATGTCATCACAAGTACATTCCCAATGACTTAAGTAATTTTTTGAATGTTATTTCAAGTCAAAGTCAAGGCATTACATTTGTTTCTAATCTAAGTGCCAACCCATATGTCATTTAGGACTCTGAGGATGAGATAATGAAGGTTTTGTGCATATACTGCTACATGAGGTTGTTGTTAATGTGTTAATGTTAAACCATATTATCAAATACTCATCAAGTCTCTGATGTCTATCTCAAGTCAATTATAAGTGTAATGTTAAGGTGTCAAGCCAGTGGTAATGTACCACTGTCATATAGTGTCTCATTCAAGTCTTATCAAATGAGTTTAGTCAAATTCAAGCATCTCATCATAGAATGGTCACTAAACAACAAAATTCATGTCAGTCAATGTATCACATCACAGTCAAGGTATTGTCATTAATAGGTCACATAAGTATTTTTCATTGTACTAGAATTGTAATGAGAGGTTTATCAACAAGATGCACATTGGTTACTTTAACAAAATTCAAATTCAATGTTTGGCTTAGTGCATGATATTGATACTGAAATAGTGAACCACTTACAACCACTATCGTATGGTGATAAAAAAATGTCCTATATTGACAGTTGTAGGATGATAAGAGGATACAATGTTTCACATTATATCACAGTTACATCAAGGATTGTAGATCAAGTTATGTCAAGTCATTTCAGCAATACTAATATGCAAGAACATTGTCATTGTTTGTGTAATTAGATGGTATTACGTTGAAATCCTTGTAGATGATTATCTAGGTCTTTTGGTCAACAAAGTCTGTAGAGTAAACTACTCCTTAATATCAATAGATTGTTTGTCCATAAGTCTTGTCACAGTTTCATTGATATACTAGGATAGTCAAACTTAGATATGGCCCTAACTAGCCCTATATACCTAAATTCACACCAAAATTTAAAGACAAGACAAACCTAAAAGAAAACTAGCCTAAAACAATTCAACAGATCTAAAAATAACCAGTAGAACAACCCTAACAGTCATGAACCAGACTTAAGAATACGCTGCCCTAAAATGGTTAACAAAAGCTTCATTTCTCTGCCAAGGATAACTCATTGTTCTATGGTGGGGATCACTTAATTGATTTGTTCAAGAAAGTATAACTAGGTTTAGTCTTCATAATGACATGATCTTTGTAAATGATGTAATAAAGAGAATAGATTATTTTTGTATATCTTGCTACATGGGTTTCATGAGCAAGAAGTGTCATTAGGTCAAAGACTTCTTCTTGATGTCTTTAGGATTTTATTTATATGTCAAAGAGTCATGTCATGTATTAAGAAGCTCCTTATGATCCTATGTGTAATGTACTCTAGTCTACAAAATGTGTAGAAGCCCTCCAAAGACCAAGCATAATCCTCCAAGAAGTCTGCAAGCAAAAACAAGAAGGAATCCATCATGTCGGCTCCAAAATAAAATTAAATGGATAAAAGGAAGACATGTCAGCTAGAAGAAATAGTCACAATGTTTCACTTGGCAACATCAGCTCAAATAGGAGCATGAACCACTACAAATACTTGCCTAGGGTCAGCGCAAAACATACAAGGAAAACTCGCATTTCTCTCTGAAATTTTGGGTGATTAAAGGAGCAGATATCCACATCAAAGGAGGGATAGATATAGGGTTTAACTACTACCTAGGATGGGTATAAGGAGCAAAAGAACCTAGGATAATATCATTGTGGCATACTTGTGAATTGAAGGTTCAAATCTCGGATGAATGGAGCAAAGATCTCATTCTCGACATACCTATGAATTGTAGGTACAGATCTCGAATGGACGGAGCAGAGAGGAATTCAGATGAAGACACAGTATTGACATGCATTCTAGATATTATTGGCATATTCATTACAATCTCGGCATGAAGTGTCATCGTCTTGATCACAGAATATAGATCTGTTTCCTAGCAATCTTAATACACATCTCAGTGTTATTACAACAACATTATTAATAGTCTTAGCATATATATATATATATGGGTATCTATGCTCCTACCTCCTCGCAGATCCTCATAAAATCTCAAATGAAATACTAAACTTGGTTACAATATTGACAAAGTTGAAGACGCAGCCCTAATCTCACTGACCATCACAATTTCAGTGTAATGACAAGGAGGACTACCATAGTCTCAGCATAATTAGAAGAAGCAATGACAAGGAAGATCAGTCTCATCGTAATAATAAGGAATGACAAGGATCATCACAGTTTCAACATGATGATGATGAAAAGGATCTCATAGTGACTCACGTACAGTCATGATCGTTTCTCAGTTATGATCCCAGTCTTGAGGGTCATGATCTTAATGAAGACAAGAGCTCTTAGTGTCATGATGAAGAAACAACATTGAAGATCTCAGTGATGCAGCAGTAATAGTTTCAATGGTGCAGCCATCATGATGATCTCAGCAGTGACAGAGAAGAGGATTGATGGCTTGGTCTTGGAGTGGCAGAATGTGTCAAGGTTCATGGTCTTGGTATTCGTCAATTGGAATCTCTATAAGAAGAATTTTTGGGTGGGTTTTCCTCTCCAAGAGGGAGAGGTTTTAGCCCTAGCAAAGAGCCAAATATCTTGTGTTATTGTCTCTTTCTTTTTATAGAAGTTTGATGAAGTAATTACACACACTAATAATAATAAGAATATCAAGCTAAGAAGAATTGTAAAAGAACTTCACAAATTGTTATCATGCTAAGAAGAATCACCTTAATTATGAATGCCCTAGATTCTTCAACATGGTATCACAGGGATGGTTTCAAAATTCAAAGAGAGGGCAGAAAAGAGACATGCAAAAATCAAAGCAAAACATCTCAACAAGCTTAATAATATCAAGATCTACATCTTGATCAAACCCTAGATCAAAATATCAGCCTACAACAACAGTATATAGTAACAAGGGTTGTTGTCTATTCGATCAAGGAGATAATCTACAACAAAAAAATCTTTTGTCTCCACAGCCATCACTAAAAGACCACCAAGACTCTCATCAAGATTTCCACAAATCAATCAAAGAATACATCACCTCGAAAAAGGTCGAAGTCCAAAAGGCAATCTACAACAACAAGGAGATCTACAGTCAAAAGATGAAACCTTCAAATCTCTGAATACATATCAACAATTTTTGTATCAAGATAGCTTGAAGCCAAGGAAGGCAATCTTCCTATCAGGATCTCATCTAGTGGAAGCATCAATACATCTACCTCATCAACAATCATCACAATCAGGGTGAAGATCTCATCTTCACATATCAAGTATCTTTTCATTCTATAATAAAGTTTGGTTCAGTGACTTCATGATTGCAAGGAGGTCTATAGGATAGATGGGTTATCTAAGGTCCTTGCATATAATAAGAAGGATTGACAGAATCCTTATGGAGAAAAGAAGTGAGTAAAACAGGTCTCCTTTGAATTCATCTCTATGTAGCAAGAAAGGAGACATATAAGAAATATATAGAGGATACACTTTCTAAAATACAGTGAAGTAGGTCATATCAATTAGACCGGATTGAAGGGGTCAAAGAGTAAAGGAATATCTTCATGAGATCTCAGTTCTGAGATCTGGGGATAATGATGAAAGGATAATCATCATTGATATTGATAAGAAAGGTAACAATTGCCCATGAACAAGAAGGCTACTTCAATCAACAACTTGTGGTCTCTACGCCAGATAGAGAAACACAAGTTGAAAGGACTAAAAAATCTGCAGAAAGGAAAGGGAAGGTTGACAAGATAGAATAGTACTATGGAAAGATTTTGGAGAGGATCTCATATCGTTGTAAGGGTGGAGGAAGATAAGAAAAGGACCAAGGAAAGAGGGAGTAGCAGATCTCTACTATGAATGAGATGGTATCTCTCTCACAAAAGGGTCCTATCATAAGTCCTTGCAGATATGAACATGATAATAAGATGCATCATGGCATCATGGAAGAATTAGGAACAAGAGCTCGTGATATCACCATGAAAAACATGAAAGACATAGCTCTTGGGGATATCATTGGACATTAAAGGAAAGGAAGAATTCATCCAAGTCAAAGGAAACATTTGCCAGATGGGGATATGCAACATCCTATAGATTCTCTGATAGAAACCTCAGCGAAGGATACCCTAGTCTGGGAAGGCAACAAATGTTTCATCAAGAAATCCAACTTAATAATGGAATTCATGAGATTAAGGACTAATGACTTGATAAATAAAGCATATCAAAGGATTGAAGATATTTTCAATCAAGAAAACTGTTGGAAGAAGCCTGAAGGAAAAATGAGGTATGTATGCTTGTATTTGTATTTAATATTGTAATGTCATGACATATGGTTGCAGGTAACATGGATCGAGCCTGATCAAGAGATAAAGGATCTCCTCCTCTGAAAGGATGCAGAAAGACATAAATCACATGTGTGTGTGTGTGTGTGTGTGTGTGTGTGTGTGTGTGTGTGCTCCTACCTCCTCGCAGATCCTCAGCAAATCTCAAATGCAATACTAAACTTGGTTACAGTATTGGCAAAGGTGAAGACACAGCCCTAATCTCAGTGACCATCACAATTTCGGTGTAATGAGAAGGAGCAATACCATAGTCTCAGCATAATTAGAAGAAGCAATGACAAGGAAGATCAGTCTCATCATAATGAGAAGGAATGACAAGGATCATCACAGTTTCAACATGATGATGATGAAAAGGATCTCATAGTGACTCACGTACAGTCATGATCCTATCTCAGTTATGATCCCGGTCTTGAAGGTCATGATCTCAATGAAGACAAGAGATCTTAGTGTCATGATGAAGAAACAACAATGAATATCTCAATGATGCAGCAGTAATAGTTTCAATGGTGCAGCAAACATGATGATCTCGGCAGTGACAGAGAAAAGGATTGATGGGTTGGTCTTGGAGTGGCAAAATGTGTCAAGGGTCATGGTCTTGGTATTCATCAATTGGAATCTCTATAAGAAGAATTTGTGTGTGGTTTTTCCTCTCCAAGCGGGAGAGGTTTTAGCCCTGGCAGAGAGCCAAATATCTTGTTGTCTTGTTTCTTTTTTTTTATAGCAGTTTGATGAAGTAATTACACACACTAATAATAAGAAGAAGATCAAGCTAAGAAGAATTGTAAAAAGAACTTCACAAATTTGTTATCATGCTAAGAAGAATCACCTTAATTCTGAATGCCCTAGATTCTTTAGCATGATTGCCCCGAACGTGCCAAAAATAACTCATTTTTCTAGAGCAAAGGAGGGTAGAAGATGGTTGTATTGATTTCCCTAGTAGAGGTCTAATTGACCTTCATTGCCTCAAAAAAAAATCATCGAGGAAATGCCAAAGGAAATGAAGATCATACCTCAAAAGTGTGGTGCCATTTCAAGACATAGAAACCTAACTTCTTCTTTGTTGTATGCCTCAGGGAAACCGAAGGTCATCTCACAAGTAGGCTGAAAATTTCAACAATTTCATAGCTTAAATCAAAAAAGAATTCGTTGACTTTGATATGTCTTGAGAATTAGTTTAGGTGCTTCTTTATAGTGTTTGTAGGGGCTTCAATAGATAGGCATTGGAGTAGACTTTAGGCCTCATAAATCTCTCAAATGTGTTAAGTCTAATTGATAAAGGTTGTTAAGTTTGTTTTCTTATGCCCTAAGGAAGATGTGCAACCTAAATAGATTAAGCTTTTAACATGATGTAGAAGTTGTATGGGTGCATAATGGCTTGATGCCCTTCACTGGAATAATATCTCCACAAAGTATGACAAGAAACCCTTTATTTTAACTTTTAGGTTCCCACAACCAATGGAAATGTGCCAAGTCACCACCCTTTTGGGTTTTAGCCCAGAAAGTGGGGTTTCTAAATTCAAACTCAATTATCTCTCAAACCAAGAGGACTTATGTGGCGTACCACGTACCACTGAAAATATGTCGATGAGGAGAATCCAGTGACGTGGATATCCTAGTCAAACCCAATGTTTTGACCCTTCAAAAACCCTCAACAAATTTGGGGTACATCCTCAGTCCAGGGAACCCAAACCCTAGGACCTAGTTTTTCAACCATCATGTAGCCTTCAACTTGATGTAATCAAGAGAATTCTAAGAAGTGTTCATTGTTCATTTGACATCAATGGATGGTGTTTCAATCAAATGCTAACCCTAGACCATCCAACTATATTGATTCATGACTTGACACCCCATTTGTCCATTACATTTATTTAAATAAAATGGAGGATCACTTACCGAACTATTTCTCTTTGAGGGTTTAAACCAAAGTAAAACATTGACGTAGTGCTCTTAAATTTGTTTGAGTGAACAATTGTTTAAGGTATTCAATCTATGTGAAAATACTTGATTTTTTCAAATGCAAAACACACTAGTCACAAATACCTATATTACTCACATTATTCACATGGTTGGAAAAACTCTTCACCTTAACATATAATTCTTGAAAACTATGAATATCAATAAATGGCCATTGAACTAGCCAATCATGTTTTTCACATGACCCTAGTACTTAGTAACCCCTGTATGTTATTCTAATTGATCCATGTTGACTAATGATAATGCATGTTTGTGAAAGTGCACAGGGGAAAATAGGGAGGAAACTGAGAGCTCGAATGGCTAGGGTTACAGAAGGGACGTTTTGCGCCGCCGCCACTCCCAGAGATCAGTACTGCTTTGGAACAACGTGGAGTCTAGCAGCCGGGATTGCAGAGCACGTTTCACCGTTAATGATTTGGCCTGGATCTTTAGCAGGAAAGGAGTCCCAAGGAGTAGATCAACTCAAATAGTGGCCAGAGGTTTCTCCCTTCTTGGCTCAAGATGGTATTCACTGGGCGGAACAGGGCTCCATACCACAGCGCCTAGGGCTAATAGATTTAAAACAACCAGAGCTTACCCTGTTTCGGGTCACAGTTCAAACCATCGTGGGTGAAACAGTCTGGCTATGCAACAATGCCTGCGATATATTGAAGGTGATGCGGCTAATTGAACCACTACCCCACCTTGGACTACCACAGGAAGACCGAACCGCCATTCTCAGGAAAATTATAAAAGGAAAGGTCGAAGAACAAGAAAGGGGCGGGAGCATAGGGTCGTGGGTTATGCATTTTGAGGCATCCCTATTCACCTCCAGATAGACGTGGGAGGATGACATCAAGGCAGAGAAGAAATTTATGACACGGACCCCCCTCATCAAAAATGCCATTTGTCGAGAGGTCAAGGTTTCCCTGATACACACAAGACCTTTGGGTATTTTATATGAGCACCAAAGAATTGACCTCCGCAAGCCTGCACCCCTTACTGCTTTGGTGACCCAAAAAGCAGAAGAATCCAGGAAAAAAAAAAAACTAGCCACCAAGGACCCTGGCCATGAACTGATACAAATTTTGATCAGAACCCTGTTAGGGAATACGATTTGCAAGCAAACCTGGACAAGGACTCTGATATAAAATATAAAGGACGAAATACAAGAATATTTAGGCATCTCAGCAAACTTGCTAAGCTTGGTATATGCAGGACATATTTTATAGGAAAAATATACGGTGCAGCACTATGGCATTGTGCGAGATTCAACCATCATACTAAGCACAAGACTGAAAGGTGGAAGCTTTGGATCTTGCTCAAAGGGCACAGGTTCTTTCAAGGATGCCGTCAAAGGGAAGGGGGAAGCCACCAACAAGCCAACACCAACACAAGATCTACCTGGACCCTATATTGTGGAGCAAAGAACGAAGACACCAGTATTGACAATCGATCTGCCTGAGGTAAACAAATTTCATACTGATTTCTCTTCCATGGTTGTCATATGTAGATTCAATGGCTTTTGGCCTAAAATAGATGTATTACGACAATGGATCTTCTCCACATGGACAATAAATTGTGACATCCATTTGTGCTCCAAAGGTTTTTTTATTGTCAAATTCGACACGGTCAAGGAAAAAGAATATGTCCTCCATGAGGGGCCATGGTTCTGGGGCAATGAAGGACTCTTCATGACCCCCTGGTTCATAGATTTTGACCCCTCCTATATGGTGGTTTCCAAAATGCCGGTATGGGTCAATCTACACAACCTCCCGTTACACTTTTGGCTTCCCAAAGTTTTTGAAGCAATGGGGAATGCGATAGGCAAATACATCAAGCAAGATGTGGAAAGAATTGCTAGATGTATACATAATTTTGCCAGAATCTGTGGGGAGGTTGATCTTAGTCAAGGGCTACCTGATAGCATAATTCTGATCCATAACAACACACAATGGAAACAACCACTATATTATGAAAACACGGCCTTCGGGTGTTGAGGTTGTCAACAAACAAGTCACCTCCATAATCACTATCCACAAGTCAAAAGAGAAACCAAAAGAAACAAGAAACAAGCACAAAAACCAAGAGGCTGGCAACGCACAGTGAATCCAGAAGAAGAAACAGAGGACGAGGAGGCAGCTAACCCTCCACCTAAACATGGAGATGATCCTATTGGGGAAGAAGCCATGGCAACCATCCCCATAGCAAACAATCAGATACACAAGTCGCCAGAATCTGAGAAATTTGCATCACAGGAAATGATGGACTCTTTGCCAGAGAAAATACTAGATTTTGTGGACACTAGCGGAGCCAAAAGACAACATTCTCCATAACACTCTGATACGGACAAGGACAATCCTTGCATTGTGGAGGACTCTTCTCTAGTTCTTTTTTCATCCTCACGGACTCAAGGGGAGTAGCGAAAGGTTGAGAAGAAAAAAGGGAGGAAAACATAATTTCCTCCCCATTTGTACATTACTTCTTTCCGGTTTTTTTTCTGTTTATGACAGCAGTCTTTTGTGTTGCTTTTTGCATATGCACTTGTGCATCTACAAAATGTAATTTTGTTATTTTTAATAAAATTACGATTTTTCCCAGGGGAAAAAAAAGATAATGCATGTTTGTCTATTATATGTTCAAAATGAAGCAATTTGGATCTAAAACAAGTTAGTTTAAAATGGTTCTATGACTCAATATGTAGTTTGTTCTTTTTTTCCAAGGAAAAAGAAAAAGAACACTCAACTAAAAATATTTTTTCAATTAATTATTGCTAAACCATACTTTAAGAACCAATCTATTTGGTTCAAATCATAATCAAAATCACATTGCAATTCTACACTAATCATAATTATTGGTTTTTTTTTCGGCATTATCATTAAGAAGAAAATTAAGATAATATTTTGTTGTCCTACATTGAAAGATGATTGATATAATCGGGGTAGGGATCTTTCTTTCTTTCCTTTACACTTTCAAGGAAAACCGAACATGAAAACCCACCGAATGTTTCCCTATTCATGAATGGCATCCTAATAAACTTGTCAACATAGATTAGTGTCTAACCTAAGAGAATTTGAATCGAGCACCTATTAGCATGGAACTAGCCAAATGTCCAACAACATTAATGACCAATTGGGCTAACCCATTAAACTTATATATATATATATATGGAAAATGCTCAAACACATTATCTATTTCTTTTAACCCTCCTCAAATTTAGAAATTAACAAGAAGATTTCAAGGAAAAAAATGCACATAAAATAACTTTCCCATGTAACCATTAATTGCCGTACATAAATAAAGCCATGTTTATTTCCTTTCACGATATGAGACGCCTAGAAAAATAGGAACCTTATCTCTCAAAATTTCCTAATAGGGTTAATGGTGAATTTCTTTTCTTATTTCAAAACATGCCAACTGAGATTACTTGATGTACTTTCAGTTTTCATCAAAATTAACAACAAAGATGAAGATACATGACTACCCAATTGATTAGAAAATTATTTATTTTAATCATTAACAAGGAGATTTATTCGATGAGCAAAATATACACATAAAATAACCTTCCCACATAACCATTAATTTCCATCCATACATTAAACTATGTTTTTTTTCCTTTCGAGGTATGAGATGCCTAAAAGAAGAGAAATATTATCTCTCAAAACTTCCTGGTAGCATTAATGGGAAACTTCATTTTTCTTTTCATAACATACCAGGTAAGATTACCAGATGTACTTTCAATTTTCACTAAATTAACAACAAAAAGATGACAATACATGACTCTCAAATCGCTCAATGAACCAACTCACCAGTAAGGAATGCCTCTATCAAAGGCTCAATCTGAGGTATGAAGTTTATTGAGTCCTTATAGCCTTGGCATATCCATCATTTTACATATTTCAACACTCCACATTCAAGCCCATTGGCTTCCATGTAACCTAAATGGAAAAAAAAAAATATTGTGCAAAATTTCAATGCTCAATAGTCTTTTACCTGTTTGAATTAAATGGACTTAATCACTATTACTCAATTAAAGCACCTGATCACCTCTTCTTTGCACCTGATTATGACATAAGGGAATCATGAGATTAATAAGATATTCCCCTTACACATGGAAAAAGCTAAAATGATGGAGACAAATTGCCAAACACAACATTTATTTGGACTCAAAGGAGTCAATATGCAAACTTTATTTTCCCACATGCCTAATTAGGGTATGAAAAACCCGTTGAATGTTATATAGAAAGCAACCCTTCATTATCCATAAACCGTCGTGCATATTCCATTGGATAATTTGTCACAACATATCTACTAAAATATATTAAAAAATCTAAAATCTACACTAAGGGTTTATTTCTCCTTAAATTTATGGATTTACTAATTATTATCTATTGTGTTCATGCAAATTATAACTATGCAAAAAATAGAGAACAACAAAATAAAACTCACAAACCACAAATTAACATGAGATATAACTCTGGAAACCTTTTTGAGAGAAAACCTAGCTGGAAGGTGAGGCATGTGGCTTGTGTGTTGCTACAATGCACAAACCCTCTTTGTTTTTTGTCTCCCTTACCCATTCTCGACTACTCTGCTCATCTATGGAACAAAATGCACTCAAATAGAATGGAACCATTTTTCCTCCTAGTGGCCCAGTTATAACATTGTCCGATAGCCTACTACTGGTTAAGTTTGACTCTTCCAACTCTTAGATAGAGTTACAATATCAAATATTCATGGTCACCTAGCTAGTACCTTTCCATGAATAATGGAAAGGCAGATGTGGCATCCTCTTGAATTATGGTTATCAAAACAGGAAGGTCAACTTCAGAGTGGCATAATTTTTGCATACAAAATCTGGTTGAGGTGATTCTTGTGTTGTTGGAAAAGTCTTTGAGTCTAGAATAGTGCAAAAATGTGCCAAGGTTAAGAGGCGAAATTTTATGCCCAAAAAATGTCACCTAATGCACCAAATTTTTCCCTAAAGGTTTCAGACCTCAATTTTCCAAACTAGGTCTCGCCCATAAAAATGGCCTTGCAAGTTGAATCCTCCACTTTTTCCACCTTGTAAGCTTCAATATGGATGAAAAATAATATAATGATTTAATTTGTGTCACACCTCCCCATTTTGGGAAGATTTTGGTCCCCAAAATCTTCTACTATCTGAGGCGAAGAAATTTTGCCTCCATCTCCTAGGTGTACCATTTAGCTTTGCCTAGAAGCTATCTTATCAACCCAATCTACCAAAGGTCATGTCGCCCATGTCTTATAGTTCTAGACCTCTTCAGAAAAACTATATCCTCTGTCCACTCTTCCTAAGCATTTGGTTCCAAATCATGTACAGAAAGTAAGATATGTTCCTCTTCTTGATCTAGCATTGAAGGCTCATAGAATTTCAAATAATTTACATTCACCAATGAGTAAACGCACATGTATGGGGGTAAACTAAGTTTATAGGCATTATCTCCCACCTTTTCAAGTATCTCAAATGGACCATAACGCAAAGTTTTGATTTCCTTACCAGGACCTTGTAGCCTCTCCTTATTCAACTATTACCATATGTTATCTACAACCTTAAAGGACTTCTCCATTTTGTGTTGATCATGTCTGGGCTTGTACTTTTCTTGTGGATTTTGTAGTGTCTCTTGTACCCATAGATGTATCTCCTTGATCTTCTCAACAAATTTTGCTACCCTTAAGATATACGTAGTAAGATCCTCCCTAACTGCTCCTTGTTGTTCATATGCAATATCCAAAGGTGAAGATGGAAAATATTCAAAACAAGTTTCAAATGGGGACTTACTAGTAGAAGCGTAGATTGTTCTGATATAACACTGTTGTATATACACCATAGTTTCTTCACAAGTCTATGGATGCTTCTGATTGTAACCCCTAAAAATTTGCACCAAATTCATGTTGACTATTTATGTTTGTCCATCTATCTATGGATGGAATGTTCTAGACCTCGTTAACTCCATGTCCATCTTCTCCCACAATGTAGTCCAAAATTCATTAAGAAATATTATGTCTCTATTTGAAATGATGCTCCCCGGTATCCCAAAGTGCACTCAAACATGTCCAAAGAACAAGTTCACAAATTCTTGCTCGCTGATGGTCATTTTACAAGGCATTAAAACACACGTCTTGTTGAACCTGTCAACTACCACAAACACATAGTTATGTCCCTTCTCGGTTGTTGGTAAAACCCCCACAAAATCTATGGAAATTTTTTCCCAATGACAAGTGGGTATAGAAAAGGGATGATATAGACCATATTTCTTTTTACTATGCTTGTTGGTACAACAAATCATGCATCCTCTTATGAACCTAGCAACATGTTGTTGCATCTTGGGCCGATACACACACCTCTACAAGTTGGTCATTGTCTTCCTTACAACAAAGTGTCCTGCAACCTTGGAGGTGTGAGCCTCTCTAATCAACTACAGTTGCTCGCCTTTAGGAACACATAATCTATTTAGCCTGTAGAGTAATCCATTCTAGAGATTGGTAGTCAACGATGTTGTTGCCATCATGCACATAATTATGGCTTTGAAATTGTTGAAACACCTCCTTGAAGTCCTCATCCTTCGAATAGGCCTCATTGTATGCATCATGGGTGAATGTCTCCATGAGCACTAGAGTTCCCAAAGTTGTGATCTTTGATTTCGGTGGCCTTATAAATGTGTTGGCCAACTTTAATTCAGATTGGATCATTATATTGTTTTTCATCCATCTCGATTCTTTCAGAATGGAAAAAATGGAGGAATCAACTCATAAGACAATGGGACCCAGTTTGGCAAATTGGGGTCTGAAATCTTCTGAGATCGTTTTGAGGCTTCAAATAATGTTTTCTTGGGGTATGTTGCGGCCTCAAAATTATGTTGCCCCGACATGGGGGATAACCACCCGGTCCAAACCTTAAGACAACTCCTTTTTCGTTTAAAGTGGTGGCTCCGACTAAGGATAATGGGACCAGTTTCCTAGTGTGGGTTTTAAGATGAGAGTGGGTGGCTCACGAGTGATTGCAATAGAATAATGATAATCCAAATGACATATTCTATCATGCAAATCTCTAAACTAACTTATTCTAATATAAACCTGGGTATTTTTGTGTTGTATGTGATCTACAAAGATATTTGCTTAACATGTGATAATAAAGATCAATCACGCATAAACAGAGATGATAACGTATAAAGATAATTTATTTGACTAAATAGTTAGTCAAAAAAATTTATAAAATATATCGCATATATGATGAGTTATATATGAAAATCAACAATTTCAGCTAGGCATCATACAATAGTGCAATTAACGCTTAACAGAAAGGATAAATCTCACATACAATTCATGAAAATAAAGTGTTGTCACTAATTAAAATAAAAACAGAATCAATCATACAAGATAATAGTATCATATGTGCGAAGCTCTGTTCATTTGACTAATGACATGGATCAACTCCTTTCTTCAAATCAAATTATCTCCTAAGAACACAATAGTGCATCAACAGACGAAAGTAGTCTGATATCTAAAAGAAATTATCATGTTCCATAATTTCACCAAAGCATTCACAAACTTACAAAAGTCCATTCTTTGCAAATGTTTTTGATAAAATTCTGGACCCTTCTTTAAATGCATGAGAAGGGTATAAATATTATTCTAACTAATGTGCAGGAAATAGATTATACAAAAATTTGTGGAGGTTTCAAACAACCTTCCTCCCAACTAGTTAACTAACTCTAAAAATAAACAGTGGCTTGATGAGCAGAGGCTAAGATGATGATTTGTTTTCTGCCAGCTTGTCCTTCAAATCGCATATATCGGTCATTGGATTGAGTTGAGGAGGTGCCTCAAAATGTGTCATGAGCTGTCCTACGAAAATCGCATCGGTGAGAGGTGGCAGCATCCGCTGATTGGAATGAAGTGAGCAGTTAAGGGTCATGATTTGACCGTGCGGCTTGACGAGGTATTGCCAATACGAATCCCAGGCGGTCTTGGTCAATTTTGTGATTGCTTCCCTTTGAGACTTTGCCTTTTTCTTCCAACTTTTATGCAAAGCACCTAAATCGAGCATTTCTTTTAGATTGCCTTCCTTTACCAGGTTGGTGACAAACATAGTGTGGTTCACTGCCTTGATTATATTCTTCGATACCCCAGCTACCCTTGCCACTGCTAGCTCAACTTGCTTGATTCTCGCGTCCCAATCCGTGAAAAGAATGTCTTTGTGTGTCTCCTCAATCTCAGGCAGATTGGCTTTCCTTCCGTCTTTTGTTTCCTGCCATTCGATGAACTCTGAGATTCTGGTGTTCAGATCAGTAAAATTGGTTCTCTGGTCAATCACCTTATCTGTTAATTGTTCGCTAGTGATCAAATAAGGAGTAATGTGTGACATCTTTTGGAAAAAGTTCTCTTGCTGTTTCATCAGGAGGGAATTCAGTTCCAGCGCCTCTTTAATGAATTCCTCGGTAGTAGGAACTTCCTTATATCTTTCCATGGCTTGCTACAATTCTTGGAGTTGCATGTTTTTGGCTGATATATCGGCTTCATGGCTTATCTTTAGGACCTCCATGCTCTGTTGCAATTGGGCAAGCTACTCAGTTGCTTGCCTATTCACACTTGCTTTCTCTATTTCGAGCTGCTACTCGAGCTGTGCAATCCTCTCCTCCTTTTCTCTCAACAAAGTAGAGACTTCAGTAGCTTTTTCCATGGTGGTCGTTGCATATGCTCCCATGAACTGTGACAATCTAGTCAAGTTCTCAGCTGGGTTGAAAGGAATGTCCCTCCAAACTATGTCCATTGGCTCATTTCCAGGTGGGAGCTCGGGTGTTTCTACCCTTTTCCTTTTCCTTTGTCTTCTTACTACAACCTTGTGGAGCAGGTTGTAGAAAACATCAAGTGGAGGGATTTTAGTCACTTTCAATATGATCCCTGATGCGGGCAGAGCAGGGATAATCTCAATCTACTGGGATGTTGTTGCCTACTCATCCATAGTCTTGGACTGCTCATCCATGGATTTGGACTACTCGTCCATAGACCTAGACTCTGTATTCTCCTGAATATTGAGAGGAGTTTGACACTCCATTGTTTCTTGGGTATCTGTCATTTTGGGAGTGTCTTGCAGTTTTTGATTAAATTGATTCCACTCCTGCTCCAAACTACTACTTTTCACCTCTGAACTGATTTCTTTAGGTCAGGTGCTCATAACCTATTTCTCGGCTCACTTCCTGTTGGACTCTGATGTGTTACCTATGTCTTTGGCCTCCCCTACACCTGGTGTTTTCTCAGTATTCACCTGAGATTCTATGCGAGAACTAGGTCCTTCACTGTTAACAGTCACACTGGGCATAGGCTTAT
The DNA here is from genome assembly GCA_031772625.1 of Pinus tabuliformis. Taxonomy (NCBI): domain Eukaryota; kingdom Viridiplantae; phylum Streptophyta; class Pinopsida; order Pinales; family Pinaceae; genus Pinus; species Pinus tabuliformis. The sequence goes on from CM062806.1 coordinate 625,294,261, forward strand.
TTTCGATCTTCAACAAGTGCATTGGGATTACTTCGAGCCTTTCATTTCTGAATTCCCAAAATTTTTCAAAATCTTCAGGACTCAGGTTGGCTTTAGCCCATTCGAACGCTTGTTCGAAGGATTCAACCGACTGTAACAGGTCTTCAAAATCGTTATCCTCATGGTTGTATGGCTTGAGCTTTACCACAGTAGTGATGTTATATGCTACCTGGTCTGGATCAAATTTCCTTTTTGGAAAAGTATGAAGCCTGAGGGCTTCCATGCTTACTGACTCCTTAATCACATGATTAAAATTTTCTAAAGAAAAAGAACCGCACTTGACAGGAAAAGAGGGCCATAATAACTTCTTGCTTTCTTTGAGAACTTTAGTTAGGCCTTTTCCCACAGTCTAGTGGGTGATTTCCCTTGCCAACAATTTATCATAAACATATAATGGAAGGACATGTGGGTTGGATGTGCTACCAAAAACCCTAATATAGGTGAACCATTCTTCAATAAAATATTTGACAACAGCTAGAAGGTCTGTAACGGCTTCTTGGGAAAACCCGGGGGCTTTCTTATTGAAAATTATTTGATGCAAGGGAAAAATAACAACATGACATATTTTATAGAAATGGGGTATATAATGGGATTCCCATATTTGCTTATGATTGAGATGGATAGGGTAGGGGTCCTCTAAGGTCCATTTCCAACCCTTAGTCGGAAATGTAGTGGAGAAACAGATGGTTTCCATAATGTAGGCACTAAAATAGAACAAAAGTTCTCTGGAGAGGAGGATCTCTTCTGTCAATATTCAGTAATGATGGTGGCTAGGTTATCAGATAGGATGGTGGCCCAATTCATGATGTGGGAATTAACGTAGGCATCAATCAGAGGAATCCATTCTATGGAAAACTTGGAACTATTGGGTAACCCATATAATCTACATAACATAGCAGCTGCATAGTTGTAGGGGCTTTCCAAAGAGGCTATAGGATACATACCCGATTTGTCAAATTTGAATTTGTTCTCCAATACTCTCCAGCTGTGAATCAGCGTGCAGGGGTATGGGCTCTTCTTTGTGAAGTTGGCCACATATTTCTTGTCATATATATCCTGAGGGTCAGGTATATGGTAAATTTTCTGTTGGAAATAACACTAAGAGGGGGGTGAATCAGTATTATCAGATCAATAATTTTGTTTCCCAAAAAGATTTATATACGCCACTTCAGTGAAGTGAACTAGTGTGTACACGCGGTTGCGCTTAAAGAAACCAGCATATATCCAGAGAACTTGTGATTTAGACAATTTATCATGTGTTGAGCTTAAAACAATATATCAGAGATTTATTAGACAGTGTGGTAAAAGCAAAATAAATCATCACACATAAGCAACACATATGAAAACCAAGATTTAAGGTGGAAACCCAATGTGGGTAAAAACCACCTGCTGCTATCGTCTCTGTCTTCTTTTAATAATAAGAAAATCTATCTACAATCTTGTACTGGTGCAGACTCATACCAATACACAGGCTTCTACCTGCAGAAGGTTACAACATTCTCTCGTTCTCCAGCTTCTACTGGAAGGGAGCTACAACCCCCTAGCTCTTGTACTAGCCAATATGTTTACTAGTACGTAGGTGTCAGCCTACAGAAAACTCCACTCTTCCACCGGGGACCATGTTTCATGAATTTTCAGACTGGATACTCCTGGATCACAACACCACAATCTAAAGGCCACGTTTCATCAAATTTTCATATTGGACCCATCAACGCTTTTAAACTTAAGCTGCATCAACCAATATTTAGTTAATCTGAACAATTAGATCATTGTCACCAGAACATTGTGTTGCACCCAGAACCCTGCATCATCATTCAAAACCAGTTGTAACCTAAAAAATCATGCATTAGAGTGTATATGCTCCTTGGTTGAACCCAAACTGCATGTATACGCTACTTCCGTAAATTAAACCTGCATATACCTTCAAAAATACTGCAAACATAAACTTTTGAATTAGGTCTATACCAACCATCAATATGCTAAATATCTACTGTCAACTTACAGATCTTTACACAAGCAAGGATAGAGATCACTTCTTCTCACTTATATAATTAATCAATCAAATGTCGCCCTCGTTATGCATTCAGTTTTACATTCAGATCTAAGAAGACTTCATTGATATACAACAATAAAACAACAGAATTTTATCAAATAGATCAGTCAGATTTGAAAAGAAGCGTTTCTTTTGTATACGCTACTTGAAAGAACCAAACCTACGCGTATACGCACTTTGGCCGAGACGAACCTGCGTACACATCTGTAAATATTGATTCAGAACTTTGTTGTAATTTCAAACTTCAAACAAACCCAGATCATGATAGATAACAAATAGAACAGGCACAAAACATCAGATCTAGTCTTAACCAATATCAGATCATTCAAGAATAAGTCATTTCAAGTCTCATGATTCTTGATCCAATATTGAACTCAAGGTGCACGTGAATATTTCAGATCTAGTCCCAAACATAACCCTGCAACTTCAAACATACTTCGGATAGAAGTATTCCTTAGAATCTTATTGTTTTCCCTTCTGGCCTTATGATCTTCTCTTCCTTATATAGCTTCAGGCCCTTTGTCAATACCTTGGACCAAAAACACTTTGTACCAATACCTTGGACCAAAACCACTTAGGACCAATATCTTGGACCAAATACCTAAGGTCAATACCATGGGTCGAATACCTTGGACCAAAAACTTTATTTTCCATCTCATACGCGCTTTTCCTTCTGTGAAGGTGTGTGTGTACATATACACACTTTTTGTTTTGTGTTCCCGCGTGTATACGCTACTTTGATAAAGTGAACCAGCGTATACATCTCTTTCTTCAAACTTTGGAGTCTAATCTATAATCCTTTATTGTTAACTTGTTAAATTGTGAACTATCACCTGTGTGAGTTTCCATCAAGGACAACACCTATATCATAACACCAACAATCTCCCCCTTTGGACTTGATGGAAACAACAACACCAAACACCAAATCACTGACCCCCTTTGACATCAAGGGCAAGGGGCGGACCAAGATATTCTCCCCTTTGATATACATTATGTTGAATTCTTTGATTAAGCTCCCCCTATGCTGAGATGTACTAAACCGTCCATGCAAGGTCCATGCTCCCCCTGAGCACATGCAGAATCTGCAGGAATAACATGACTCTATAACTCAACTAGGTGAGTATGACTTTCCTATCACCAATGACTCGTACATACATCAATCTCCCAACCAAGTGGGGATACACCAAATTTGACTCATCCACCGACCAAGTGGGGACATACCAATTGTTTATACATGACATAAATACATCATCCATCCCATGCAAAGTGGGGATACAAATTACATCATTTGTCCAATAGGACTCATTAAATGTATGAGAAGACATATCACACCCTATACTTTTACATGACTTAAGCAACAAATGGTATAAATATCTGAAGCCATAGCTGGACTCAACAACCATAATGCCAACAATGCAGAATGCACGTCAAGGCTAATGCTCCCCCTAAACCTGTGCTACTTGTGCATTGTTAACAAGTCAATGATCAAGGCATCTTTGTCAGTCAGATAAAAATTAATGAACAAAGCATATCAATAGATTGTAATCATCAACATCAGACAGAGCACCCATAGCAGATTTTGCCCCACTATTTTTCTTGTCTGAGAAACATATACGCTCCTTTACCCACAAAAACCCACATGTGTACGCGACTATACTTCATGAAACATGTGTATAATAAATTTTCTCTGAAAAACTGGATTTAACATCAGGATGATGCAGCAACTACTCCTAGATTTTGTCTGAGATATTCAAATGTTTCTTTGGGCAGTGGTTTAGTGAATATATCAGCACCCTATTCTTTGGAAGGAACATACTCCAATTTGACCTTTTGTTCAAGCACTTGTTCATGTAGAAAATGGTACTTGATGGATATGTGCTTGGTCTTAGAGTGCATGACTGGATTCTTTGAAATACTGATGGCACTTGTATTATCACATAGAATGGAGATGGATGGAGTACATGTGATCTAAATGTCTTGCAAAGTTTGCATCATCTAAAGTAGTTGCGTGCAGCAAGATGCAACAGCCACATATTCTGCTTCAGCTGTAGATAAAGCAATTGAATTTTGTTTCTTGCTGAACCAAGATACTAACCTGGAGCCCATATAGAATGCACCACCACTAGTGATTTTTCTATCATCAATACTTCTTGTCCAATCTGCATTTGTATATGCATGAAGAGTAAGCTCTGCATCTCTAGAATACCATAAACAAAAGTCATGAGTTCCTTGAAAATATTTGAAAATTCTTTTCACTGCCTGAAGGTGTGATTCCTTTGGATTTGCTTGGAATCTTCTAACTATTCCTACTGTATGCATGATGTCAGGTCGGGTACCTGTTAGATAAAGCAGACTGCCAATCATGGATCTGTAAGTTGGTTGATGTACTATTGTTGATTCATCATTTGAGCTGAGACTACATCCTGTTACCATTAGGGTACATACAAGTTTAGAATCTTCCATTCCATACATTTTCAAGATCTGTTTGAGATATTTGGTTTGTTAAAGAAAAATACCATCTTTATTTTATTGAACTTGTAGACCAAGAAAATAGGTAAGTTCACCAAGCAAGGACATTTCAAATTCTTGTTGCATTACTGAAACAAAATTCTGACTCATGGATTCTTCATTGCTACCAAAAATGATATCATCAACATAAACAATAATAATTAGCAATTTATCAGTTTCAATCTTTGTATATAATTGTTATCTGTTGAACCTTTTGTAAAACCCTGTTGGTGTAGATATTTGTCAAGGCGGTAATACCAGGCCCTTGGAGCCTGTTTCAGACCATAGAAAGCCTTTTTGAGTCTGCATACAATTTTTGCATCATTTCCAAGAATGAATCCTTCTAGTTGTTCAATATAAACTTCTTCTTCTAAATCTCCATTGAGGAAGGCTAATTTTACATCCATTTGGTATACTTTGAATTTCTGAAAATTAGAAAGAGCAAGAAACATCCTTATGGCTTCAATTCTGGCAACAGGTGCAAAAGTTTCTTCAAAATATATACCTTCTTGTTGAGCATACCCTTTACAAACAAGTTTGGCCTTGTTTCTAATGACTTCTCCATTTCCATTCAGCTTGTTTTTGAATATCCATTTAGTTCTTATAATATTTTTATCATGAGGTCTAGGAACTAATTCCCAAGTATCATTCTTTTCAATTTGCTCAAGTTCTTCATCCATGGCCTTGACCCAACATTCATCTTTGCATGCTTCATTTACATTTTGAGGTTTGGTGGAGGATAGTAATGCTACATAGCTTGAGGACCCTGTAATAGTTCTTGTTTGTACACCTGCCTCTTTTTCCCCTAATATTTGAGTTTCTAGATGATTTTTCTGAACATACCTGGATGGAGTCTTTTCTTCTACCATTATCTCTTCTTCTGGCGCTTCATTGGTTTCTTCTTCAATATGGTTTTGATTTGATGTGAGAAAATAATCCCCATCTTTTTCATTGTCATAATCTTCTATTGATTTTATCTGTTTTGGATTTTTGCATGCTTCATCAACTACAACATCAATTCTTTCAACAATTTTCCCAAGTCTTTTATTATTACATTTATATCCTTTACTTCTGGAAGAATAACAAAGAAGAATACCTTCATCTGCTCTGGGTTCAAACTTACCAAGTTTTTCATCAGTCCTTTTGATAAAACATTTGCTTCCAAAAACTTTAAAGTATTTTACAGTAGGAGTCTTACCATACCAAAGTTCATGTGGAGTTTGAGTGCTATTTACCCAAACATTTGCTTTGCTAAGAATAGTCATGGCAGCAAATGCAGCTTCACCCCATAATGTTGTCGGAGTTCCAGATTCATCTAGCATAGTTCGAGCCATTTGTTGAACTATTCTATTCATTCTTTCTACCACACCATTTTTCTTAGGAGTCCTTGCGGTGGAGAATTGCCTTTTTATTCCATGTCGTTCACAAAAGTCAAAGAATTCATCTGATGTAAATTCCCCTCTTCAATCAAATCTAAGGCATTTGATTTTTCGATCTGATTCATTTTCAACCAACGCTTTGAATGCTTGGAACTTTTCAAATGCTTCATCTTTATGCTTTAGAAGACCTATCCAACACATTCTGGAAAATTCATCAATGAACAAAATAAAGTATTCTTCTCCATGAGGTGACTTTTTCCTTGTTGGTCCACATAAATCAGTATGGACAAGTTCAAGAGGCTTACTCGTTGACCCTTATTTTTCCATGATCACACATTTGATTGACACTCAATAGGTTATACTTTAAATCGTCTACATACATAACATTTCCAGCTTTAACCTTTTCTTTCAAGAAAACAGAGCCTTTACCTTTTATGGCAGCTGAAGTGTCATTTCCAAATGAGACATTCTTTTCCTTTTCTACGGCATTATATAAGTGAAGTTTCTCTTTGTCACCTGTCATGTGTTTGGAGCATCCACTGTCGATGTACCACTGATTTTCTTGTCCTTCTACATACAAGGCTATACCACATCTTTCTGTTTGAGATTCTTCCCTTCTCCATATCTTGGAATTCAATGGCATTTTCTCCTTTTAAGGTGTTTGCCAAAATTTGCTCCTGCATTCAAATTCTTCATGACCAAAGTTGTTACAGATTAAGAATTATAATTCATTTTCAAGAAGAGAAAATTTATTATAGGAACTTCTCTTGATCCCTGTTACATTCCTTTGATTTCTTACTTCTCTAGTCATGATGGTTTTGTAAGAAACACATTGAGCAGCTTTATGCCCAAAATTATGACATGAAAAACATTGTCTATTAAAGAAGTTTCTACAACTATCAAATCTATTTACCTGTTGATTGTAGTTTCTATTGATATTCATCTTTGGAGAAAAATTGAGTATGATTTGCATGAGGTTGGTTGTGGCTTCTATTCATCCTTGGAGTAAATTGAGTATGATTTACCTGGTGATCAGCTTTATGCCTTTGTTGACGATTGTCATATCGTTCACTGGTATTTGTTGCATCAAAATAACTTTTGGTGGAGGTTGACGGCTTTTGTGATTGAGATGATTCTTCAATATATCCAAGACCTATCTTTATCAGAGGAGAACACTGAACTTTGATAATTTCATTTAAATTTTCTGATCCTTTAGCGAATCTAAGATTGAGAGATTTCGTTTTCTCAAGATCCTTTCTTAGACCCACAATTTCACATTCTAGTTTTTCATTGTGTTTTTCTTTTTCAACAAGTTGGTATGTCAAGGTTTCTATAATCATATTCTTTTCTTCTAAACAGATTTTGAGTTTAGAGATTTTTTCATGAAAATATTCATCTTTTAAAATATCCCAAAAATTATCATCATCATAAGCCATGAGAAGTTTATAATCATTGTTGTTAGATAAACTATCACTATCCTCTTCTAAACAATCCCAAAAATCATTGCTATCATAAGCCATGAGAAGTCTGTAATCTTGTCCAGTTTCATCTTCATCACTATTAGATAAACCATCGCTATCTTCATGAGTAAAGTAACTCCTTTTATTCACAACTTGTTTTCTATTCCTTTTTGCATATTCCCTTCCTTTTTCATATTTATCTTTATGAGGACATCTGGCAGCATAATGGTTGACTCTGCCACAAGCAAAGCATTTGAAAGGTAGCTTACCTCTAAACCTTCCAGAACCCCATTGAAACTTCTTGACGAAGTTTACCTCATCTTCTTCTGAAATATGTCCTGATTCATTGTGTTCTTCCTTTCCTTTTGCTGAAGCTTTAAATGTGGCTTCTCTCATATCTGATGGTCCTGCTTTTCTCATCTCAAAAGCAGTTAAGATTCGATGAAGCTCTGTCATAGTGATATTCTGCAGATCCTATTTTTCTTCTATGGCAGACACTTTTGATTCAAATTTAGCAGACAAGGATCTCAAAATTTTCTCAACTAAGGTAACTTCCTTTATTTATTCACCCAGATTCTTCATACAATTAACAACCTCATCTATACGTAAGAAGTAACTAGCTATACTTTCATCACTATGCATCTTAAGAGTTTCATACTGAATTCTGAGAGTTTGAAACTCAGCACGTTTTACCTGAGAGTCTCCTTCGTAGCTCTAAACGATTTTGTCCCATATTTCTTTCGTTGATTTGAGCTACATGACTTTGACAAACTCTGATTGTGACAGACTTCCCAATAGAGTATTGACAGCTTTGGCATTGATTTCATATTTTTTTTTACCTGCCGCATCTGTAGGAATTGTTGGCATTATGATTCTGGTTTGGCTCTATGGTACAGGTGTTGTACTTGATGGCAACTCACTCAAGTGGCAAATCTCTATTCAGGCTCTTAAAATGATGGAAAATAAAAGGTTCGCAGGTGCAACGTTCAAAAGGTGCGGACCCGCAAGTTCGCCGTCCAGGGAGTGCGGACATACCCGCAGGTTCACCGTTCATAAGGTGCGGTCCCCCAGTTCACTCACTCCAATGCAAAGAAGTGCGCTCACATGGGGTATCCTATGTTTGGCCCTTGGTTTTTTTAGCCCGTCTTTTACGATCCTATGGTTTTGGCCCGTGGTATAGGATCTAATTTATTGAACCCCAGTTTGGATTCCTTGTATTGGTTTTTGATGGTTTTGTCCCATGGTGTGGATAAGGGTTTGACTATAAAAAGGGGAAGGAGATCACTTGGCTAGACACTTGTGAAAATTTGAATATCTTAAGATCTGAAATTTTGGGTGATTGGTTTTACAAAGCTAGATCTAAATCAAGGAGAAATCTTAAGGTGAATCTATTGATAAGTCTTGATCTCTCGGGCGCATGATCAGATCTGTGGATCTGACTATCTGTGACACATTGGAGGATTGTTAATTTGGCCCTAATCAGAGGTTCGCAGGCGATCTATGGCGTAAGTGCGGGGGTACGCAGCGCAGGAGAAGATGTAGCGCGGGGGTACGCAGTGCAGTAGAAGGCGCAGTGCGGGGTGCGCAGTGCAGAAGAAAGCATATTGCGGAGGTACGCAGAGGCACAGAAGGACCAGTGCGGAGGTACGTTGTCTGACGGACAGTGAAGGTGCGGATCTGGGCTGAGGTACGCAGTTCAGCAGAAGGAGTAAGTGCGGTGGTACGCAGAGCAGCAGAAGGATCCAGTGCAGATCTGCGCAATTCAGGCACATAAAGGCTGCGGATATCCGCAAATTTATATTGGTGAAGTTGCGGACCTGTCTTAAAAAATTTGTTGATTGTATTCTATCTATTGTTGCAGAGTTCTGGGTATAGATTCTGGTATTACTTTTCTGTTTACAGCATTCTGATAAGTTGGGTGATTCATTGGTTGATTGTATAAGGAGATTGGGTGATTTGCATGTACTTGATGATTATTTGATCTTCTTGGATCCAGTCTGAAAATTAATGAAATGTGGTCCTTAAAGAAGTAGAAGAGCAAAGGGGGTTGTAGCTCCCTTCCAGGAGAGACTGGAAAACGAGAGAGAGTTGTAGCTCTCTACAGGTTGTAGCCTGCGTACTGGTAAAGGACTGCACCAGTACAAAATCCTTGTAAAAGAAGTTTCTAATTGAAAGAAGATAGAGACATATTGCAGCAGGTGGTTTTCACCCACATTGGGTTTCCACCTTATATCTGGTGTTCATTGGTGTGCCTATCTATTTTTCTTGCTCTTGTCCATTATTATATGGCACTGACATACAAATTAATGATCAATACTGAAGAATAAATTAAAGTATAAATCTGGAAGGCATATTGAAAAGAATTTGATAATACTGATTCACCCCCCCTCTCAGTGTTATTTCCTACAGGAATTACTGTTGGAAATGTGTATCCTCCTTCCACAATTTCCCAGACATATGTTCCAAGAGATTGTAGATAGGTTGTGGTTCTTATTTTCCAATAAACAAAGTTGCTCCCATTGAAGATTGGCGGTCTGATGGATCCCATGCTTTCTTGATTATTCATGTTGATGAATATCCTTTCAAGCAATCAAGCTTCTTCTAAAGGACCTGCTCTGATACCAATTGTTGGAAATAATACTGAGAGGGGGGTGAATCAGTGTTGTCATATCAATAATTTTATTTCTCAAACAGATTTATATACGCTACTTCAGTGAAGTGAACTAGTGTGTACAACAACTCTGCTTAAAGAAACCAACGTATATCCAAAGAACTTGTGATTTAGATAATTTATCATGTGTTGAGCTTAAAACAGTATATCAGAGATTTATTAGACAGTGCAGTGAAGGCAGAATAAAGCAACACATATGAACACCAAGATTTAAGGTGGAAACCCAATGTGGGTAAAAACCACCTGCTGTTGTCATCTCTGTCTTCTTTTAATAATAAAAAAATATGTTTACAATCTTGTACTGGTGCAGACTCATACCAGTACGCAGGCTTCTACCTGCAGAAGGTTACAACCTTCTCTCGTTCTCCAGCTTCTACTGGAAGGGAGCTACAACCTCTAGCTCTTGTACTAGCCAATATGTTTACTAGTATGTCGGTGCCAGCCTATAGAAAACTCCACTCTTCCACCAGGGACCACGTTTCATCAAATTTTCATATTGGACCCATCAACGCTTTTAAATTTAAGCTACATCAACCAATATTCAGTTAATTTGAACAATTAGATCACTGTCACCAGAACATTGCGCTAAACCCAAAACCCTGCATCATCATTCAGAACCAGTTGTAACCTCAAAAATCATGCATTAAAGTGTATACGCTCCTTGGCTGAACCCAAAATGTGTGTATACGCTACTTCCGTAAATTAAACATGTGTATACCTTCAAAACTACTGCAAACATAAACTTTTGAATCAGGTCTGTACCAACCATTAATATGTTGAATATCTACTGTCAACTTACAGAGCTTTACATAGGCAAGGATAGAGATCACTTCTTCTCACTTATATAATTAATCAATCAAATTCCACCCTCCTTATGCATTCAATTTTACATTCAGATCTAAGAAGACTTCATTGACAGACAGCAGTAAAACAATAGAACTTTATCAGATAGATCAGTCAAATATTAAAAGAATCTTTTCTTTTGTATACGTTATTTGAAAGAACCGAACCTAGGTGTATACACACTTTGGCCAAGATGAACCTGCGTACAAATATGTAAATATTGATTCAGGAACTTTGTTGTAATTTCAGACTTCAGACAAACCCAGATCACAATACATAACAAATAGAACAGGCACAAAACATCAGATCTAGTCTCAACCAATATCAAAGCATTCAAGAATAAGTCATTTCAAGTCTCATGATTCCTGATCTAATATTGAACTCAAGGTGCACATGAATATTTCAGATCTAGTCCCAAACATAACCCTGCAACTTTAAATATACTTTAGATAGAAGTATTCCTTAAAATCTTATTGCTTGCCCTTTTGGACTTATGATCTTCTCTTCCTTATATAGCTTTAGGCTCTTTTTCAATACCTTAGAACAAAAACACTTAGTACTAATACCTTGTACCAAAACCACTTAGTACCAATACCTTGGACCAAATACCTAGGGTCAATACCACAGGCCAAATACCTTCGACAAATACCTTGGACCAAAAACTTGATTTTCTATCTCATACGTGCTTTTCCTTCTGTGAAAGTGCGTGTGTACGTATACATGCTTTTTGTTCTGTGTTCCTGCATGTATACGCTACTTTGATAAAATGAACTAGCGTATACATCTCTTTCTTCAATCTCTGGAGTCTGATCTGTAATCCTTTGTTGTTAACTTCTTACATTGTGAACTGACATCTATGTGAGTTTCCATCAAGAACAACAGTTGTATCATAATGCCAACATTTTCTTCAGGTCCTCTGCTCTGAATGGACCCATAAGTTCTATTCTTGAATTCTTGAATTGCCTATCTTCAATGGTGATGTTTTTGACCACCCACCTGATCATATCAATGTATGGGAGGATTTTAGCCCTCGCTCCTATCCTATGAATGAAAGAACAGGCAGCATCCTTAAACTAAAGTCCTGAAGGTCTTCTTGAGTCAAAAGTTGCTCTTTTGATGATAATCTTGGGATGCTCGTCCTCAAGCCTATTGTATATGACCTCCCAATTTGTTGCTCCTCCGGCACTGTAGACTGTATCACAGAATATAGGAGCCATCTCTGTAAACTCAGATTCAGTGATGCTTTGCTTTTTCTGTTTCTGTATCACCTTCCTCAATGACATGTCTTCTGTAGATTACCTGAAATGGGCAAGATATATCAACACAGACAGTGTCGAGAAATTAACATTGAAAGCTTTTTTGAATGACTTTGGAACGTGAGAAAGGTTTAAATGAGATACTCAATGTTAACTACCCATAACTTGGAAAATCATTACCTCCCCTCCGGCCGCTAAACATTTATTAGCCTATCAATTCGTTCGTTTTTGTATTAAAACACAATTATTTTACACACTTACCGCTCTTATTTGCACATCACAATCTTTAAAAGGATGCAATATAGTGTTGCCTGCTCAATAAGGCGAAATGCGATTGTGATCGTCACAATATCGCATTTCGCAGATCGTTAATGGATGTCATAGCGGCATAGCTTAATTACTTGCGATTTTTGCGAAGTGAAATTTGTGAAATAACAAGGTTTTTTTGATCGAGATATCACAGCGGGAGGTTTGATCGTGCATCGCAATTTTTTAAAGGTGTTTTATGATCATCACATGGAAAAGCGCAATTTGCGATTTGCGATGAGGATCACATCCTTGGGTTGTTTTGCAAGATTTCTTAAGGCAATTTCTTAGAGTTAGGTTTTATTATCCTAAGACTAAAAATTTAAAAAGGGTCCCCATTTATATCTCTAACCTTAGCTATTTTTATTCATAAATGGGGGGGTTGTTTCATAGTACAACAATTGGCAATTCACTTGGGAGAACCAGTTATCTCTAAGTAGTTTTCTGAAATTTCTAAAACTTTCAAAGTAATTAGAGTTATAGAAATAATAATTACATGAGTTATAAAGTAAACAACATTTCTCTAGAATCGTAATCACTTACTCAATCTATTTATTGAACTACTTTACTCTTGTAATGATAAAAATACAAATGTTTACATCAGTCAATAATAAGATTTAAAGTGATATAGCAGGTGTTTTCTACAGATTAGTTTTTGGTGTTTACTCATTTATCATAGATAGAGCCTCTGCTACCAGCAGGCGTTCATAGCCTCGACAGGGTTATGTTTTAACCAACAATGATTCATTGTCCCATCTGAAGCAATTTTCAAATTTCAAAATGATATTCACTTGCTTTGAATCTCACTTGGATCTTCTCCCTTTTTCCTTTTTAATATAATTTTTTTTATTTTACGTTTCTTAAAAGACATCGTCTAGGCTTGGTAACCTAATAATGACAATGCCATTCACTAGTTGTAACTAAACTGAACAAACTGGCTCTTGATGAGACCCCTTGTCTTCTGATCGATTGGATCATTGGCTATTACCCTATTTTGATATGAAGTATTGGTAATATCAGTTTAATTATTTCCCTATGACCATGGTAAACAAGCTCGTAATGAGACTTTTTATCTTCTAAGTTTTGTATATTTTGAATTACACTCTGAAAAAGGGAAATTTTATCATATCGAGTGAATCATTAGCTCTTTTAAGAGTTTTGGATGATAATGATAGAGTTTTAAGATACTCATCTGCAGAAAGTCCTTACTAGGTTAAAGATTATTTTCTTGACTGATAACAAAACATTCATATTCTAAAAAAAATGAGAGTTTGTTCATAGAATAAATGTTCTTAGTAAGATCAAGTTTTTCTAAAGAAATCAGGTTTACTTTGGTACTCAAATGTCCTAATTATTTCTTTTAACCTTTACTTATAGAAGCAAAAAATCAGAAATATTATCAAAGATTTTATTTTGAGAAGCCAAAAGTAAATCCTACTTAACCTTTATTTTCCTAAGAATCTTAAAGGTGATATGATACAAAATTGGAAGAGGTTATCTTTTAAGAAAAGTATTTTTTCAATATTTTCCCATTAACCGTAAAAGAATCCTTCTTACCACACAAGTCTTGTAGAAGAAACGTTGATTGTCCAATTTTCCCAATGATTTGAAAAGGGCCAAGCCATAGTCTTTGGAATTTGGTATGTTTACATTTTTCCTCGTGTGCTTTGTCCCATTTCAAAACCAAATCACCTACTTGAAAAGTTTTTTCACTGGCAGTGGTTATATCAAAAGAGCCTTTGACTAATTGTTGATGATGGAAGTGGGATGCTTTGGCCTTTTCTCGTTCTTCATCAAGCTTAAGAATATGAAACTGTCTAGCTTGGAGAGAGGAAGAAGGGTTTCCATCGATGAATTGCACTAGGGAAAGAGATGGGATTGCTATGTGTGTGGGAAGAAGAAATTCTTTTCCATAAACTAAAGCAAAAGGAGAAGAATCGATGAAGGCCTTCTGTGTAATTTTGTCTGCCCATAGAGCAAATGTTAATGCTTTGTCCCAATTCCTATGATTTTGGTCAATAGTCCTTTTGATAATTCTAATGAGGTTTTCGTTCGTTGATTCTGCTAATACATTACCTTGTGGATAATATTTGGCTGAATATTTTAATTTAAAACCTCGCTTTAGAGAAAATTCTACCATTGCATTTCCAAAAAAGTAAGATGCATTGTCAAGCATTAAAGCTGAGGATAAGCCAAACCTGTTAATCATGTACTGATCAATGAAGTTCATAATGCTTTCTATATTAGCTATCTTTAGGGGGGTAGCTTCTACCCATTTTGTAAAATAATCAGTAGTTATAATCATGAATCTATGTTGTTTGGAAGAGTTAGGAACAATCTCACCAATTATGTCTAATCCCCATTGTTCGAATGGTTGTTGGATGTTTACTGGTTGCAAAGGGAATGTTGGCTTCCTTTCTCTTCCAGTTGTGGTTTGACAAGTTTTACACTTTCTTGCATATTCATGTGCATCCTTAAATATCGTTGGCCAATAATATCTTGCATGCAGGATTTTGTGAGTTGTGGTATTTCCTCTGAAATGTCCTTCGGCTGATCCATCATGTAATTCCTGCATAACTTTTTCAGCTTCAGGTTTCTCCAAGCATTTTAGCAATATTGAATCATAATTTTTTCTAAACAATACATCATTGAATAATTCATACTGATTTGATTTCAACCTTAAGGCATGCTTTGTTTTATAATTAAGATGCATAGGAGCATATCCGTTCTTCAAATAAAATTTCAAATCAGCATATTGTGATTGTGTATCATTGAGGATTACCTCTGATATTTGCACTTCATTACCTTGATCTTCTTCTGCTGACAACTAGGAAGCTCCTGTTAACATCCTGCAAAAACCTTGGCCCCTAACAATTTTACCTGGTCGGATTTCTACATCATATTCTTGAAGCGCAGTAACCCAATTGGCTCTTTTCTCCCTTACTTCTCTTTGTATTAATAATTGTCTCACTGCAAGGTAGGGTACTACTATCTTTGTATGGGCTTTGAGAAGAAAAGGTCTGAAATGTTTCAAGGTTTTCAAAACAGTAAATGCTTCTTTCTCGATAATTGAATAATTTAACTCGGCACCTTGCAAATTAGAACTAAAAAAAGAGATGGGTGTCTCAATATTTTCATCGTTCAGCTATGTTAAAATTGTTGCATATGATGTATCGGATGAAAAATTATATAATACAAAAGGTTTGAAAAAGTTGGGAGTTGTTAGCGAAGGAGCATTAATAATGGCTTGTTTAATCAAATCAAATGACTCCCTTTCATGTTTGCCCCATTTGAAAACTGCGTTTTTTCGTATCATTGTCTGAAGGGGTAAGACGATCTGAGAAAAATCTAGAACAAATCTTTTTACAAAATTAATTTGGCCTAGGAACGATTGCATAGTATTTTTGTTATGTGGGAGAGGAATATTTTCGATCTCTTGGACTCTATCAGGATCAATGTAAATCCCTTTTTTCGACACTATAAACCCAAGGAGTTTGCCTTCTAGTAAAGCAAAATAAGATTTTTTGGGATTTAAGGAAATGCCATATTTCTTGCATCTTTCAAAAATGTGCTTGAGGTCACTTAAATGATTGTTCCTATCCTTACAATAGACTGTGATTTCATCTAAGTAAATAACAACTTATTTATTAATCAGACCTCTAAAAGCAATATCCATAGCATGTTGAAATGTAGCACCTGCGTTAATGAGTCTGAAAGTTATCTTCTAATAGGCATATTTTCCCCACTTGGTCGTGAATGTTGTTTTTAATATGTCATCTAGATGCCAAAGAATTTGATTATATCCTGAGAATCCATCTAGAAAAGACATTAATTTCGGAACCTGCAACTAATTGCAATATCTGCTCCAGGTAGGTAAAGGAAACTTGTCTTTTTGACAAGCTTTATTCAGGTTCCTAAAATCAATACAAATCTTAATATCATCGTTCTTTTTCCTTACATGCACCATATTTGATACCCACTTAGAGTGTCTAACAGGGAAGATTATTTTAGCTTTTAGAAGCTTGTTCAATTTGGATTTGATTTGACTCTCAAGGTTTGGGTGAATTTTGTGAAGCTTTTGTTGAATTGGCTTTTCGTTCGAAGTCATAGGTATGGTATGTTGAATCACAAAGGTATCATAGGTTTTGAGATCTGTGTAATCCCAGGCAAAAGACATTTTTGTATGTCTTCAACAACCTAATGAATGATATTCTTTCTTCTAATGATAGTGTCAGGCCAGGCAGTAACTCCATTAGGCAAAATCTGATTCATATCTTTCATTCAATCAGGTAGGTCTATTATATACATGAGGGAGTGACTGTTCAGTTCATCTCCCGATGACTGTTCACATTTCTCATTTATTTATTTACAATAATTCACCCAATCACAAGGATTAGGTGTCAACATTCCCCCCCTTAATCTGAAGGGATGTTCATGAGTCCAAGCATCATTCTGAATCGTTCAAGTTTTTCCCTTCCAAGTGCTTTGGTGAAGATGTCTGCAATTTGCTCATTTGTGGAACAATGACGGAGATGGATTGTTTTGGCCTCAACATGATGTCGAATCAGATGATATTTAGTATTGATGTGCTTCGTTCAATCATTGAACTTTGGGTTCTTGGCCAACTTTATTATAGATGTATTGTCAATCATGAGTGGAGTTGATTGTACTTGTTTTACCTGCAAATCTTCAAGAATTTTCCTGAGCCACACAATTTCTTTTGTTGCTTCAGCTACTGCCACATATTCTGCTTCTGTTGTGGAATCTGCTGGAACTGATTGTTTGCGTGATCTTCAGGAGACAACGTCTGATCCAAGACTCATAGCATATCCTGAAGTAGATACCCCAGTTTCTTTGTCTCCATCGAATTCTGAATCAGAGTATCAGATCAAGCTGAAGTCATCCACCTGTGTGTACTTGATTCCAAAATCTTGAGTTCCCTTCAAGTAGTTTAGAACTCTTTTTGCAGCAGACCAATGTCCCTCACAAGGCTTTTGCATAAACCTGGAGAGGATTCCAACAGCAAATGAAATGTCTGGTCTGGTAGTAGTTAGGTAGTTGAGACTTCCTACAAGTTGTCTATACTTCGTTGCATCCTCAAATTCCTTTCCTTCAATAGATGTGAGCTTTAAGTTTTGTTCCATTGGAGTAGTAAGAGGATTGCACTCTGTCATGCCAAACCTGTTCAACAAATCTCCAATGTATTTCTTTTGAGAAAGAAATATGGACTTTGGATGTTGGGTTACTTCAATGCCAAGATAATAATGAACATAGCCCAAATCAGTCATTTCAAAACTTTTCCCCAATTCCTTCTTTATGCATGCAATGTAACTTTCATTGTTCCCTGTCATTAAAAGATCATCTACATATACCACAAGATATACAACTGTTTTGCCAACTTTCTTGACAAATAAAGTTTCATCATCAAAATCAAAATGATTGAAATTGAGTTTCAAAAGATGCTCAGTTAGTTTTTCATACCAGGCTCGCGGTGCTTGTTTAAGGCCATACAAGGACTTCACAAGTTTGGATACTTTATGTTCATGTCCTTTCACAGCAAATCCTTCAGGCTGGGACATAAAAATGTTTTCTTTTAGATCTTCATTCAAGAAAGCAGTTTTTACATCCATTTGATGGACTTTCCAACCGTTCTGAGCTGCTAGTGCAAAGAGTGTCCGGATGGTAGCCCATTTTGCTATGGGGGCAAAAGTCTCCTCATAATCGACCCGTTCCTTCTGTGCAAAACCTTTTGCCACAAACCTAGCTTTGTGCTTGTCAAGTAAGCCATCAGTTTTATACTTGTTCTTGTAGACCCACTTGCAGCCAATTGGTTTGGTTCCTAATGGAGGATCAACCAGCTTCCAAGTGCTGTTCTTTATGAGGGCATCATACTCCTTTTGCATTGCTTCTTTCTATTCATCATGAGAAGCAGCTTCTTTGAAGGAAGTTGGTTCAAAATCTGTAGACAAGTTCAATTCACAATCATAAGAAACATCCATATCAACAGGTGAATTAGAGTCATCTACATCACCTCCATTTTGTCGGTTTGAATTTCTGGTTCTTGTTTTTCCAACTTCATCAGGATGAACACTTTCAAGTGTCTTTGTCAGCCACTTTGGGGGACCTTTCTGAGATGGTCCAGGCTTCTCCGTTGATTGAGTTGAGACTGAATCAAGATTCATTCTCCCAATTCTATCAATACATCACTTAAAGCATCATTCGTTGTTGGAGTTTCATGCGGGGGAGAGTGTTCTTCAGAAGAAGATTCCACATGTTGATCTAGTATAGGAATCCCCCCTTCAAGATGTGGAATCTGATTATCAAATTCTTGAAATGATTTCGCTTTTGCAAATCTATCCAAGCGATCAAGTTGTCGCTCAAGAACATTATCAGTTTTGGATGATTCAAGGAAAATTACATCTCTAGATACAACAAACTTCTTATTTACTTCATCATAGAGGCGGTATGCTTTGGAAATGTTTGAATACCCCAGGAAGATACACTTACGACTTCTAGCACCAAGTTTGTTTCTATGTACCTTTGGTATCAAAGCATAACAGGTGGAACCAAAGACCCTGAGATGTTTTACCGAAGGAACATGTTCATACCACATTTCATAAGGAGTCTTGTTTCTTATAGCATTAGATGGACATCTATTCTTTATATATGCAGCACATAGAACAGCATCAGCCCAAAACATTATCTTTATATTTTTGAAGAAAAGCATGGATCGTACCATATTCAAGATTGTTCTATTCATTCTTTCAACTACACCATTCTGTTGGGGATTATAAGGCACATTTGTTTGATGTTTGATCCCATGTTGGCGAAGATAGTTTTCAAATTCATTTGAGTGTATTCTTTTCCATTATCAGTGCGAATAGACCCAATATTAGATTGTGCATCATTTTCAATCCATTTATGAAAATTCTTGAATGTTTGAAAAGCATCAGATTTGTTCTTCAATAAATAAACCCAGCACATTCTGGTGTAGTCATCAATAAACATCATGATATATTTATTTCCATTTGCAGAAGGAACAGGCATTGGACCACATAAATCTGAATGAATGAGTTCAAGTTTCCTATGTGCTCTTGAATGTGAATCATGAAAAGACTATTTGCTATGCTTTCCTAGAATGCAAGCATCACATTGCTTAAGTTTTTTAGGAATTGTAGGCAAACCAGCAACACCATTTTTCTTCAACAAGCAGAGACTGTCATAGTTCAAATGTCCAAATCTAGCATGCCATAATAAACTTGATGGAAGTGTACCTTCTTCATGATGAGAATTGTATGAGAAATGTTGTGCATGAGCAGAGGTTCCTTGCAGCTTGATAAGCCTTTCTTCTTCTATTCCCCTCATGACAAGTGAGTGGTCAGATGCTTTTCTTAACTCAAGCTTGCCATCAAACATATGAATGGAGTGACCTTGTTGGTGGATGTGGACCAAGGACAGCAAGTTTCTCTTGAGTTGTGGGAGATATAGAACATGATGCAGAAGAAAGTCTGGAAGACCAAGCAGTTTAAGCCTGATTGTGCCAAGCCTTGTTGGCTTGATTTTTGATTGATCTACAAAGTATACTGCTCCATCAACATTGTCAGTGAAATCTTCAAAAAAATCTTTTCTATGAGTCATGTGACAGGTTGCTCCTGAATCAAGCAACCAATCATTTTTCTAGGAAGCAAGTGAAGCATTAAATAAATCTTCATTTACTCCAATGTTACATTGTGCCACAACATAGCGAGCGGATTCGGGTGCTTTACCTTTGTCTGTATCATCATTTTTACCTTTCTGTTGGTTTTTTTTCTGCTCAATTTTGTCCCATGGTAGCTTGCATGTAGAGGCATAATGTAATCCATTTCTTTTGCAATGAATGCAATGCAAATCTACCTTTTCTCCTTGAGAATGTCTGCCCCCCTGCCTCTAAAATATCTTCCTCTTCCTCTTCATCCACCTCTTCCTCTTGTAGAGTCTTGAGCAGGATGTTTTTCTTTATGAGCAAGGCACACAATCTCTTCAGAAGATTCAGCGGCTGTCTTCTTTCCAAAAGCTCTCTCTCTTTCAGAAAACTTTTTCACAAGAGAGTCAAAGGTTATATCTTTGATATTTCCATTTGCTTGCAATGACTCAAGATAATTGGAGTAAGTAGGATAAATTGCCTTGAGAAAAGCGATAAGAGGAATATCCAATTCAACCTTAGTAGATTTGATATCATGCATTATAGACTTTACTTCAGATGCAAGAGCAAGAGGATCATTATTTAGCAGTTCAAGAGTGAAGAGTTTAATCATGAGTTGAACAACTTCAAGTGAAAAATGTGAGTCATAGAGTTCTTTCAGCTTTTGTAAAGCTTCAAAGGCAGTTGAATATGACAAAATATGGCGACTCACCTCTTCATTTACAGATGCTACGATTAATGCATAAGCTTTGTTGTTCTTGTTTTCCCAAATGACGAGCTCTTTGTCTGAGGTAGGCTATACTGGGTCATTGTCTCCTTCTCCGAGACACATTCCTTTCCACAACTCATTGAATATGAGGGTGTGTTTTATCATCCGGGACCATTCAGGATAGTTCTCCTTGCCAGTGAGAACTATTCCCACCATGGATATGATTGAATGCATTCTGTAAAAAAATTAATTTTGCTGATAGAAAAATGCTTTTGCCAATATACAGTAAAAATGTACTCAAAAGGGCATTTCTCAAATGGCATTATCGTCTTCTAACACAAGGTTTTCATGTACCCATTGGATCACAGCCATCACAACTTCAATACACAGAGAAAAAAAAATGACCTTCAAAAAAAAACGTACACAGCCACTAATAAAAAATTCAATGCATACGCAGCATACAAGTCCAATTCTTCATACGATACAGCCTCCTTTTAAAAGGGCTGCCTCAAACATTCTGCCACAAATTTTTTGTTAGCGTTCAAATGTATGCTTTCAACTATTTGAAAGGAATATAACCAGCACTATAATGTGCTATCAAATCTTTCCACTAGCAAGCTCGAATCCTCTAGCTGAGCCGAGCAGCGTGTTGTTGCATATATGGATTCACGTACAAAACCTCAACCCCCGGTAGTCGGGTTCCACAAGATTATGTGCCAAATTCTATGAAATTTTATGTTTACTCAAAATGGTGAGAGAAATGTACATATGGTCTGCAGACTTAGACCGGCTCAATCACACGAGCTCTGAATCGTTCGTTCGCGTCACTTGACGAACAATAGCCATCCAACTGGATTGATCGAGTGTGTTCTTTATCGCACACCGGAAAAATGCTCGGTTTCTTGCAAGGAAATATATCACGCTGAGGTATGGAGACCGGGGGTCGGCTATTGCAAAACTGAATTTTCTTTGCGAGATAGAGCCACCACCACCTCGTGAAATGATCACACTCTTTTGATGAGAGAGGGACGGACCCTCTGCGGCTTCTTTACTCGATTCCTGCAAACGTTTCCACTGCCACCACCGTGGAGTAGATGGGCTCTGATGGCCTTCTTCCAGCATTATGTTGTCCTTCACACAGGAGTTATGTTAAAATAAAAACGTACAAGCATAGAACTCAACACATTTTTTGCGTACCAATTACTGAAGTTTCAGTCTTCAACCAAGGCTCGGCTAACATTCCTTCAACGGTAATATGCACCCTTCTCTACACACTATCACAATTCCAACGAGACCACCCATTCACTACATCCGTTCAATGTATGCAATGAGAGCAGTGTAACAGTAGGAAGGCTTGTCAGAATCTGGCACCAACGTATAGCGCTTCTTTCAGGACAGAATGGACAGCGCTGGACAGGACAGTGCTTCAGAAGAGCAGGGCGCAGGTTTTATAAATGGAATATGGCAAACAGAACGTAGGCAGTACAGGCCCTCAGTCAGACAAGGGAGTTACAAGGCACATGAGCCAAAAAAAGTAGTTGGCTTTGATACCATGTCAGGCCAGGCAGTAACTCCATTAGGCAAAATCTGATTCATATCTTTCATTCAATCAGGTAGGTATGTTATATACATGAGGGAGAGACTGTTCAGTTTATCTCCCGATGACTGTTCACATTTCTCATTTATTTATTTACAATAATTCACCCAATCACAAGGATTAGGTGTCAACAGATAGGCCAAGACCTAGGTTGACATTTTGAGGTTTTTCAATTGACCCTAAATTTACTACTTCAAATCTCAAAGTAGAACTTTGAGTTTTGGAGTTAGTAACTCTCTTGAATCTATCATTTAGATCATAGAGATCTCCCATCTTAACTACAGACTTCGGGATTGAGTTATGATTCTGATTATTTTTCATTTGCAAATCATGATCTTGTTCATCTATGATCTATTCCTCATAGGACCCTGCTGATGTAAGGAAATTAACTATATCTACATCGTTATTGAATACTCTCCAATTTTTTACACTATCGAGGAATAGATGGCCTAAATATTAACTCTATTGAAAATCTATCTGGACTGAAATCTTCCGAGGGTATAAGCATGGATGCCACATTAGCAAGTAAGTCAGTGCTTGCGTTTTGCAATCTAGGAACTGAATAAATGTTAAAAGCAGAGAAGTGAGAAGTCAAATTCTGGGTTAATGATTGATAATGTTTAAGGTGCCCAGAGACACGATGAATTGTATTTCTTACCTGCTTCACAATTATTTCAGAATCACCATAGACTTGCAGATATTTGACATTAAGGCCAATGGCTTTATACAGTCCTTAGATTAATGCTTCATATTCAGCGATATTATTGGTGCACTGAAATTCAATTCTGCAAACTAGCATGATTTTCTCTCCTTGCGGATTGATCAAAATGCATTCCGTGCCTGCACCATCTTCAGATTTGGAACCGTCAAAATAGAGAGTCCAAATCAAAGAATTATTTGAAATTTTATCTAGTAAATTTACACACTTGGAAGCATTTGTTTGTGAAAAAAATTCTATTTGAGACACTACGGCATTATCTAGAAAGGGAGACCTCTGAGCATTAAAGGATCCCAAAAATGACTCAGCCGAGTAATTTCCAATGATGTTATTGGTGAAGGAAACAGGTTCATTGCTTCCCTCAAGGTCAGTGGCTGTATATTTCATGAACTTTTCTCGGTCTACCCTGATTTGGTTTGGTTTACCATTATGTGGCAACCACATGTGAGACCAATCAGTTGTGAAGTAACCATGCAACTTTTCAAACCAATCCCTACTTAAGATTAAACCATAAAATTCAGGGATATCGCCACTAAAATATCAATTATTTGGGAAAATTTTGGATTAGAGGAAAGCCTAATTGAAACTGATATTATTTCTCCAAGTACCTCTACTTTTGTCTTGTCTAATTGAACTATGTGTACTGCAGATTTTCGAGGTGTAATATTTAATTTGGTGCACACAGCCCTTGGCATAATATTTGAAGAGGCACATGAATCAACGAGGTAGTTATGAACATTTATGTTGAATTTTTCGTAAGTGAGCAGAAATTGAGGAATATGAGAAATAGATCTATCGCCGATCATGACTAAATCTGAAGTATCTACTTTGTTGGAAGATGATGGAGGTTTTCCCATAACGCAGGCAGCTTGGGTAACTACAGCAGATGGTAGAGGGGATACAAGAACTGCTTTTAACTCTCTTAATAAATTTTTATGTTGTTGCTCAAGTTTAGTGGTTTCATGCAATGAAATGTTTGCTCTACTATTTTTCATGTCTTCGACTATATTTTATTCCACTGTGTATGAGATTACCAATGTTTTGGAAGTATTTGGAGGATCTAGAGGAATAGGATCAGTTTGACTAGTCTTAGATTTCTTACTTACTGTTTTCTCCTTTACAGGAGTAGCAGTTTTTTGTTTCTGATTTGTGATAGACATGTCAGGAGAGTTTTTTCTTCTTGTAGTCACTGGCATAGCTTGTGCCTCTTCTTCAGTTGGGAGGATGAAATCCCACATTCCATTTAATTCAACTTCTTCTTCTATTTTGGCTTCCTCTTCGGCTGGTGAGTCTTCTTCTGCTTCTTGATCAGACTCAACATTTGAAATGGTGTTTGGGGGTTGTGATGCAGAAGAAGGATTCCTTTTAAACGAGCGAAAAGGTTTCTTGGGAGCAGAGGATTCTGCAACCTGTTTCTTGATTTCGACCATTTCATTAGACATTGTTTTTAACACTTTCTGAAGGCCTTCAAGATCGAAAGGGTCCTTTGAAGCTTTCTTTTTAGAATCATCCTTAAATGTTACTTTCTTTGACTTTCTCTCATTTGTTTGTGATCTCTTTTCCAAAGCTATAATCCTTCTTTTTACAGACATGGCTTCTTTCATGTTTTCTACAAGGGTAGCCTTATTGGCTTTATCTATGAAAATCGCAATATTAGAAGGAAGAGACGATATGTACCATTCTATTTGTACATCTATTGCAAGTTTTGAGGTAGCTGGGATTTTATTTAGCAATTTGTTAAATCTGGAGTTGAAATATTTGATCCTTTCATCTGAATTAGCTTTTAAGTTAGAAAGATCATTGATCAAGGATGCTATGGTCCTGTCATCACCAAATTTTGCAAGAAATACTTCTTGAAAAGTATCCCAATCCCTAATTGAACCTGCTAGAAGGAAAAATACCAAGATCCAGCAGATCCTTGGAAGGTATAAGGGAACAATTTGATTACAACATCTTCATGTGCAACTCCATTAAGATTCATGGCTAACATAAAGTTATTTAGATGTTCTTCGGTCGGAAGACCATCATCGGGATTGTACTTCGGTAGCCATTTTCTGGGTTTGTTGGGAGTACATTTGGATTTGTGACCAGGACAGTGCCAGGGTTTGTCCAAGGTTGAGCAGGTTGATTGGCCATAACTTGAGTTGGAGACTGAGAAGATGGGAAGGTCAGTCCAGAAGTAGGTATAGATGGCAAAGAACTTACTACTGGGTTAGTACTACTAGTAGCAGTACTAATTGGAGAAGTGGATAGTTGAGAAGTTGTGGATTAAGTAGAAGTGAATGGGGAAGTGAATGGATGGAAAGGTGATGTGATCTCGCTGGTATCTGATTCAGATCTTGGTGAGGTAAATTTTCTACATCATGGAGGGATGGGGAACTCAAAAGGGGTTACTCCAAGCCTTTCACTTTGCAATCTAGTTAACACACCAGTTTGTTGTAATAAGGAAGTAACACTTTCTTCAGAAACTTCAGGCCTCTCTGGTTTCTCAACAGAAATGGATATTTGTTCCAATTTCTGTATCAAAGAATGGACTTCGGGAGACTCGAGAATGTAATCTGGGGAAGGTGGTTGTCTTACTACTTCGGGAGATGAGGGAGATGTTTCTATAACTTCAAATTTATGATCAGGAGATTCTGAACGAGATTTAGAAGGTGTAAAAGTTGTGGAGGGGTTTTGACTCTTATGAATGTTTATCGATTGATCTTTAGGTTTATATGTCATTCATAGTCGGATGGCCCTCCTTCTAGCGCCAAAATGTCACGGCCTCAAAATTTTGTTGCCCCAACATGGGGGATAACCACCCAGTCTGGACCTTAAGACAGCTCCTTTTTTGTTAAAAGTGGTGGCACCGACTGGGGATAATGGGACCAGTTTCCTAGTGTGGGTTTTAAGATGAGAGTGGGTGCTTCACGAGTGATTTTAGTAGAATAATGATAATCTAAATGACCTATTATATCAAGCAAATCTCTAAACTAACTTATTCTAATATAAACCCAGGTATTTCAATGTTGTATGTGATCTACAAAGATATGTGCTTGACATGTGATAATAAATATCAATCATACATAAACAGAGATGATAACGTATAAAGATAATTTCTTTGGCTAAATAGTTAGTCAAAGAAATTTATAAAATATATCGCATATATGATGAGTTATATATGAAAATCAACAATTTCAGCTAGGCATCATACAATAGTGCAATTAACGCTTAATAGAAAGGATAAATCTCACATACAATTCATGAAAGTAAAGTGTTGTCACTAATTAAACAAAAACAGAATCAATCATACAAGATAATAGTACCATATGTGCGAAGTTATGTTCATTTGACCAATGACATGGATCAACTCCTTTCTTCAAATCAAATTATCTCCCAAGAACACACTAGTGCATCAACAAAAGAAAGTAGTTTGATATCTAAAAGAAACGATCATGTTCCATAATTTCACCAAAGCATTCACAAACTTACAAAAGTGCATTCTTTGCAAATGTTTTTGATAAAATTCTGAACCCTTCTTTAAATGTATGAGAATGGTATAAATAATATTCTAACTAATGTGCAGAAATAGATTATACAAAAATTTGAGAAGGTTTCAAACAACCTTCCTCCTAACTAGTTAACTAACTCTAAAAATAAACAGTGGCTTGATGAACAGAGGCTAAGATGATGGTTTGTTGTCTGTCATCTTGTCCTTCAAATCGCATATATTGGTCATTGGTTTGAGTTGAGAAGGTGCCCCAAAATGTGTCCTGAGCTATCATGTGAAAATCGCATCGGTGAGAGGTGGCAGCATCCGCTGAGTCAAATGAAGTGAGTAGTTAAGGGTCATGATTTGACTGTGCGGCTTGACGAGGTATTGCCAATACGAATCCTAGTCAGTCTTGGTCAATTTTGCGATTGCTTCCCTTTGACTCTCTACCATTTTTTGCCAGCTTTTATGCAAAGCACCTAAATCGGGATTTCTTTTAGACTGTCTTCCTGTACCAGGTTGGTGACAAACAGAGTGTGGTTCACCGCCTTGATTATATTCTTCGATACACCAATTTCCCTTGCCACTGCTAGCTCAGCTTGCTTGATTCTTGCGTCCCAATCCATGAAAAGAATGTCTTTGTGTGCCTCCTCAATCTCACACAGATTGGCTTACCTTCTGTATTCTATTTCCAGCCATTCAATGAACTCTGAAATTCTGGTGTTCAAATCAGTAAAATCAGTTCTTTGGTCAATATCCTTATCTGTTAGATGTTCGCTAGTGATCAGATAAGGAATAATGTGTGACATCTTTTGGCAGAAGTGCTATTGATGTTTCATCAGGAAGGAATTTAGTTCCAGCACCTCTTTAATGAATTCCTCGGTAGTAGGAACTTCCTTATATCTTTCCATGGCTTGTTGCAACTCTTGGAGTTGCATTTTTTTGGCCGATATATCGGCTTCATGGCTTATCTTCAGGACCTCCATGCTCTGTTGCAATTGGGAAAGCTTCTCAACGGCTTTCCTGTTCACACTTGCTTTCACTGTTTCAAGCTGCTACTCGAGCTGTGCAATCCTCTCCTCCTTTTCTCTCAACAAAGTAGAGACTTCAGTAGCTTTGTCCATGGTGGCCGTTGCATATGCTCCCGTGAACTGTGACAATCTAGTCAAGTTCTTAGCTGGGTTGAAAGGAATGTCCCTCCAAACTATGTCCATTGGCTCATTTCTAGGTGGGATCTCGGGTGTTTCTACCCTTTTCCTTTTCCTTTGTCTTCTTACTACAGCCTTGTGGAGCAGGTTGTAGAAAACATCAAGTGGAGGGATTTCAATCACTTTCAAGGCGATCTTTGATGTGGTCAAATGAGGGATAATCTCAGTCTATTGGGATGTTATCGCCTGCTCATCCATAGGCTTGGACTGCTCATCCATGGATTTGGACTGCTCGTCCATAGACTTGGACTCTGTATTCTCCTGAATATGCAAAGGAGTTTGACACTCCATTGTTTCTTGGGTATCTGTCATTTTGGGAGTGTCTTGCATTTTTTTATTAAACTGATCCCACTCCTGCTCCAAACCGCTGCTTTTGACCTTTGAACTGATTTCTTTAGGTGGGGTTCTCATAACCTGTTTCTCCACTGACTTCCTATTAGACTCTGATGTATTATCTGTGTCTTGGGCCTTCCTTGCAGCTGGTGCTTTCTCAGTATTCACCTGAGATTCTATGCGAGAACTAGGCCCTTCACTGTTAACAGTCACGCTGGATGTAGGCTTATTTTCGATCTTCAACAAGTGCATTGGGATTACTTCGAGCCTTTCATTTCTGAATTCCGAAATTTTTCAAAATCTGCAGGATTCATGTCGGCTTTAGCCCATTCGAACAAGCATTCAGCCGACTGTAACAGGGCTTCAAAATCGTTATCCTCATGGTTGTATGGATTAAGCTTTACCGCAGTAGTGATGTTATATGCTACCTGGTCTGGATCAAATTGCCTTTCTGACAAAGTATGAAGCTTGAGGTATTCCATGCTTACTGACTCCTTAATCGCATGATTAAAATTTGCTAAAGAAAAGGAACTTCACTTGAAAAGAAAAGAGGGCCATAATAACTTCTTGCTTTCTTTGATAACTTTAGTTAGGCCTTTTCCCACGGTCTGGTGGGCAATTTCCCTTGCCAACAATTTATCATAAATATACAATGGAAGGGCATGTGGGTCGGTTGTGCTACGAAAAACCTAATATAGGTGAACCATTCTTCAATAAAATATTTGTCGACAGCTAGAAGGTCTATAGCGGCTTCTTCGGAAAACCTGGGGGATTTCTTCTTTAAAATTATTTGATGCAAGGGCAAAATAACAGCATGACATATTTTATAGAAGTGGGGTATATAATGGGATTCCCATATTTGCTTATGACTGAGATGGATAGGGTAGGGGTCCTATAAGTTCATTTCCAACCCCTGGTCGGAAATGTAGTGCAAAAACAGATGGCGCCCATAATGTAGACACTAAAATAGAACGGAGGAAGGTTCTCTGGAGTGGAGGATCTCTTATGTCGGTATTCAGTAATGATGGTGGCTAGGTTATCAGATAGGATGGTGGCCCAATTCATGATGTGGGAATTAACGCAGGCATCAATTGGAGAAATCCATTCTATGGAAAACTTAGAATTATTGGGTAACCCAGAAAAATCTACATAACATAACAGTTGCATAGTGGTAGGGATTTGCCAAACAGGCTATAGCATACATACCCGATTTGTCAAATTTGAATTTGTTCTCCAATACTCTCCAGCCCTGAATCAGCTTGAAGGGGTCTTGGTTCTTCTTTGCGAAGTTGGCCACGTATGTCTTGTCATATATATCCTGAGGGTCAGGTATATGGTACATTTTCTTCAAGTCCTCTGCTCTGAATGTCCCCATGAGTTCCATTCTTCAATTGGCTATCTTCAATGATGAGGTTTTCGACCACCCACCTGATCATATCAGTGTATGGGAGGATTTTATCCCTTGCTCCTATCCTATGAAGGAAAGACCAGGCAGCATCCTTACACTGAAGTCTCGAAGGTCTTGTTGAGTCAGTTGTTGCTCTTGTGATAGTAATCTTGTGACGCTCGTCCCCAAGCCTATTGTATATGACCTCCCAAGTTATTTCTCCTCCGTTAGTGCTGCACACTGTATCACAAAATATAGGAGCCATCTCTGTAAACTCAGATTCAGCGATGTTATTCTTTTTCTATTTCGGCGTCACCTTCCTTAGTGACATGTCTTTTGTAGCTTGCCTTAAATGGACAAGATATATTAGCGCAGATGGTGTCGGGCAATTAACACTGAAAACTTTTCTGAAATGAATTTGGATTGTGAGAAAGGTTTAAATGGGATACTCAACGTTAACTACCCATAACTTGGAAAATCATTACCTCTCCTCGAGCCGCTAAACATTTATTAACTCGTCAAACCGTTCATTTTTATATTAAAACACAATTATTCACATGCTTACCGCTCTTATTTACACATCGCAATCTTTAAAAAGATGCAATATAGCGTTTCCTACTCAATAAGGCGAAATGCGATTACGATTATCGTAATATCACATTTCGCAGATCGTTAATGGATGTCGTAGTGGCATAGCTTAATTACTTGCAATTTTTGCAAAGTGCGATTTGCGAAATAACAAGGTGCTTTTGATCAGCATGTCGTAGCAGGAGAATTGATCGTGCATCGCAATCTTTTAAAGGTGTTTTATAATCATCGCATGGAAAAACGTGATTTGCGATTTGCGATGAGGATCACACCCTTGGATTGTTTTGCAAGATTTCTTAAGACAATTTCTTAGAGTTAGGTTTTATTATCCTAAGACTAAAAATTTAAAAAGGGTCCCCATTTATATCTCTAACCTTAGCTATTGTTATTCATAAATGGGGGGGTTGTTTCATAGTACAATAGGGTATAACTTTGTTGCTTAAGAGTCGCACTTTTTTTCCTATTCTAAAGACATGGACCTTTCCAACGACATAAAAAATGCGTCAATCAAAGTCTGTATGCGAAATTTATGCCACTCAAAAGTTGACCTTCATGTTTTCACAACCATAATTCGAGAGGATGTCATGCCAACCCCATAATTCATGGAAAATGGGCTAGCGACGTGATTATGACGAAAATATTATAGAAGAGTCTATATTGTAACTTTCGTTAAGAGTTGAGATAGTCAAACATAACCATTAATAGTCTATCGAGATATGTTATAACCAGGTCACTAGGAGGAAAAGGCGTTTCATTATTTCGAGTGCATTTGTTCCATATCTAAGCAAAAGGAGCCAAGAGGGATAGGTGATAGAGCACAGAGAGAGGATTTGTGCATTGTAGTAGCCCATAGGCCAGAGGCCATACTTCTTTGTACTCATAGCGATATTTCTATTCAAAAAAGAGAGTGAACCGACCTCATTTTCCAACATGGTTTATTCTCAAAAGGGTTTCTCAAGTCATATCGTTTGTAAAATGTGTTTGTGAGCCTTTACTTTTCCGTTCTCTATTTTCTGCATAATTTTGGTTCGCATGTATTCACTATTACTTGTAATCTACAAATCTATAAATCTAAAGAGATATAAAACTGTAATAGTGTATATTTTGGAATTTTTAAGTACAATTTTATCGGATCTGTTGTGACGAACTATCCAGTGGAATATACACGATAGTTTATAGATAAAACTTGTTTGTGTTGTCCTTCTTATACTTGATCACTAAATGAAACTATTATAGAAAGTTACCACATCCCCTTGTAATGTCTAGTTTGTTGTAGCTTATTCTAGACCTACAAACACAGTAGTGGATGGTGATCTATGTGGATTATTTTCACATTTTCCATAGTGTTTCCTATTCTTCACAACTTGCACTAGGGCATAGAGTTATTTACATAGGTAGGGCAGTTGAGAATTTCCCGATGAAGCACTTTACCTTCTTCCCTGCATCAAGATTACTCCTATAACACACACTCGCATTTGTCTCCATTCCAAAGGGTTGCTACAAGTTCAATCATGGAAAAAATGATGTTTGATTTCTCTTGTTAACTCCTCAAAAACCCTCTACTGGCCCTTCCCCACTTGAAACTCTTGCCACTTGTTGTTATGGCTAGAAGTGGTGTTGCTACTACTGAAAATGAGGCTATGAATTTCCTTAAGTACTATGCTACCCCAACAAAACTCTTAACCTCAAAAACATTAGTAGGCACCGACTATTTTATGATGGCCTCCACATTGGCAGGATCTATATTCATCTCTCCTCGACCTACCACATGCCCCAGATACACCAAAGAATGTTGTGCAAACACTTCTTAAGATTTGCCAGCAATCGGTACTTCTTTAACATCTCTAGCACTTGCGTTAAATGTGAGATGTGCTCCTTCCAGGTAGTATTGTATACCAGTGTATCATCCAAATAGACAATAACAAATGAATCTATAATAGTACACAGTAGATCATCCATTAACCTCATAAATGTAGTTGGTGTGTTTCATAGTCCAAACGACATGACTAACCACTCATACAAACCTTGTTTGGTTTTGAAGGCGGCCTTCTTGGTATCTTCTTCTCTTACTCAAACCTAGTCATATCTAGAATTTAAATCCAATTTGTGAAATACTTGGTTTGTTATAATTGATCCAGCAAATCATCTATCCTAGGTAGGTAGTACACATTCTTGAGTGTAATTTTGTTTAACGTTATATAATTAATACACATCTACTAAGTCCCATCACTCTTTAGCACAATGGTGATGGGTGCCCACATGGTGAGGTACTTGGTTGAATGGTACCCTATTCTAGTAGTTCCTACCACTGCTTCTTCACATCACTTACTTTTATAATGGATTACTGGTACAATCCAATGTTTAGTAATGGGGAATCCAAAAATAGTTGGATCTTGTGCTCCACTACCCTCTTAGGTGGTAGCCCTTTAGGCTCTCGAAACACATCCATGTATGCCTATAGAAACCCTTCTAAGGATGACTTTGCTCTTACAGACTCTTCTACAGACGTATTTTCTCTTAAAAACAATGAAACACACTTATTACTAGAATTGATCAGTTTCTTGGTTTGGTTGGCACTTACCAACAAAATTTTGGAATTTCCCTTGTGTGAGTTGATGGTGAAAGATTTTCCATCCTTGATAAGGCAATATTGGTTGGCCCTCCGCATGAAGATTGCATCCTGCATATACATATAGGTTCCAAACACCACTCCACATACATTAAGGGAATTACATCTAGTTCTACTTTATCAATAAAACCATCACTAAGCAAAAAATCTAATTTTACATTTTTGATTACATTTATTTATGAATCCTTATTTACCCATCCAATGGAAATGGGCTTGGAAGACCATGAACTTCCAATCTCAATTTGTTGACCAACTTTGTTGCAATGAGATTCACCTGTGATATTGAGTCGAACAAAGCATCAATATTTGTCTTTTTGACCTATATCTTTATATGGAAGATTCAAATCTTAACGTTCTCTTCTGGCAATTGAAGTGTACTCATATTCACCTCCTTCTACACTAATGTACAGACGATCTTCTCATCCACGTAAGAGTTTCTTTTAACCTAGTTTCTTGAATCAGTGACCATGAGATTCTTCTTCTTAGTATCTTTCTATATATTCTTCAACTTAATCTCTAGATGGAACTTCCAACACTTCTCTGTATGACCGTCAATATTACAATGGTTGCAATATTGTTGATATCTTTGCACTGGTGTACTATGGCTACTATATTTTTCTCTTTTCCCCTTTTTCACTTCTTTCCCTCCTTGGAAGCTTGTTGGTGCTCTTTCTATTTGGACCCACTTAATTTCCCTTTCTTTTGGCCTATGTTCTCTAGATATTATGCTTGTACAGAAGCCTTGTCCACTGATCTAGGCTTGAACAACATCATTTCCTTCTACATATGGATGAGTAGATCCTCTGGATACTTGAGGAGTACATATGAGTTCTTTACGAGATACCCAACAGTGTGGCCATCTTTGTAAATTAGATGGTGTACTCCTATACACACTACCCTTGTTTCTGTCTACTGTAATGCCACTTGGTCCACTAGTCTTCTACATACCCAATAGGTAAAATTGTGATTTTGAGAGTTTTGAATCCTCCCAATTCGTCACAGGCTCCAACCTCAAGATCTCTATGTTGAAGAATGTGACTAGTGTTGGTCTTCATAATTGTATTCGAGTCATGATGTAATGTATTTGTCAAAAAAAAAAAAAAAAAATTATAAAAGAAAATTTATTATTAAGCATGGGTTTCATGCTTTTTTTATTTATTTCTAGGTCAAAGCCTCCGTTGTAGGCTTCTAGGGTTTGTCTTGGGTCTTAGTCCTTGTCATCACTTAATAGACCCTTCTTGGGCTTTGTATATCAAGAAAGAAAATTATTTTTATGTAGAATGAGTCAAATAAACCTCCTCCACCAATTCGGCCTCAAGTTCTACAAGTCTTCCTCAAAAGGAGCCAAAAACCACTACATATTGGTAGCTACTCGACCTCATTTACACACCAACCAAACAAGTACGATCTGCAGCAGCAAGAGGAAGAAAGGAGAGCGAAATACCTAGAGAAGAAGGATAAAACCCTAAGGAATAAGGAGACACTTGTCAAGCAAAAGCAAGCCGAAATTCTCTCTCCTCTGCCAAACATGTGAGTTCTTTTATTGTTGTAGGAGGATCGAAGTTGCAGGCCTATAGTAAGGCTGAAATTCTGAAGGTGGAAGGGTCAAAATTTAGGTTGTTGCAAGATTGAAGCAGTTTGACTAGGGTTGACTATTGAAGTTTGTCTATTCATCTTGAAAGGCTAACTTGGTGGATAAAAGGAGGTTCTTTGTCCAGGTCTAAGGTCTTGGATTATCTCAAATTTATTTTGAATCAAATAGTGGAAGAGTTTGACTGGGTTTTCCCCTTCATAGGGGTTTTCTCTTGGTTGAGTGCCTGTATCTGATGTATTGATCTTCCTGCTTTTGATTTGATGATTTCTTGATGAGAAGGACATAAAAGAAGAACATAAATAAATCTAATAAAAATAGAAGAATATCACAAGTAATTGTCAACATAAGAAATATTTCTACCTTTCTGATTTTCTAACATGGTTTCAGAGCAAGGTTAAGGAAGAGAAGGAAAAAGGAACCTTGAAGATTTTTTGAAAGAAGGATCAAAGACCAGATCATAAGAAGAAGGTTTATTAAAGGTAAGAATCTACATCTAGAAATTTTATGGCAACTTCAATGAAGTCAGAAAATAAACTATAAGGAGACACCAACTATAGAGCATGGAAGAAGAGGATATATCTCATCCTCGCAAAGCACAAAGTATTGGTTTTTGTACTTGGAAAGGTTAAGGAACCCGCAGATGATCCAGGAAAGGAAAAATACAAGGAAATTAATATCCTAGCCATGAATCTGATTGTAGATGGAGTTAAGGATAACTTAATTCCCTACATATCCAATATAGATACTGCAAAAGGGATGTATGAAGCTCTCTCCAAACTATTCACCATCAAGAACATTGGACAAGTAGCTAGTCTCAAGAATGAACTAAGAACAGTGAAAATGATAAAATATGACATTGTGCCTTCTTATTTTGTAAGAATTTCCCGAATAAGAGATTAACTCAAAGCCATTGATGAAATCATACCAGATAAATGTTGGAAAATGTATCTAGGTTCGGTCTTCATTAATGTATTTGAGTCATCATGAAATGTACTTGTCAAAAGAATAAAGAAAAGAATTTTTATTATTGTATCAATGACTTATTAAAGCATGGGTTCATGCTTGGGTCATCATTATATTAGTCAAAATCCCCATTGTGGACTCCTAAGATTAATATAGAGTCTATAGAGTCATTGTTCGTTTAAAAAGACCCTTCTTGTGCTTTTGAATCATGTAAAAAGGTTTAGTATTGAGTCAAATGTAATTTATGTAACCTCCACAACAAGTCGGCCTAGAAGAGATCAAGTCAGCCTAAGGACACCAATTCGGCCTCACTTAGAGCCTATAAATAGAAGGAAGTCAAATTCATTTGGAGCATCTCATCTCAAGCTAGTTAGATATCTCTAAGGAAGTTGGAGAAGTGCGAAGTGGGTAAAAGGAAGCTAAAAGAAGTGTAAGTTGGGTCAAGTCTAAGGAGAAGAAGAAAATCGAAATTTTGGAGCTACTCTCTCTCTGCTTCATACCCTAGTTTGGGAGATCGAAGTCTTCCAAGTATTGATGCTGCCAGTTGTTGCCTGATGTCGTAAGTTGTTGCATAGTCAAAGTTGTTGGGGTGGAAGTGTTGCTGCAAAGGGATCGAAGATATGGAAGGTTGACTTGGTGTGGAGGGAAGGTTTGGTATTTGTCTAGGTTAAAGCATCTCAAAGAATACTATTGAAGGAAGAGAATATTTGACTAGGTTTTCCCCTAGAGGGGGGTTTTTCCCTAACATAGTGTCTACATCTTGTGCCTCTTGTTTTGTGATCTTCATACACACATAATATGGTAATTTCTTGATGAAAGAAATAAGAGAAGCCAAAATAGCTCACTAGTAATTATCAAGAAAGAGGAATCAAACCCTAATCTACTTGCATTGATTTCTCAACATGGTATCAGAGCTAATGTCAGGAAAAATTGAAGATCACTTTGTTGGCATGGATTCTCCCTCTTTGATGAATTACATAAGAATGGGTATCCACATTGATAGAAGCTAGATCAAGAAGGTCATCTAATACTTATTCAACAAGGTCAAAACTCAAGGGTCCTTGGTTGCTCTTAAAAGCTCTCTTAGTGATGACAACGCATGGATCATTGATAGTGGAGCATCAAGACACATGACAGGAGAAGGTAAACAACTACATACACTATCAAAGGAGCCATATTCTCATGCAGTTGAATTGGGTGACAACAAAATATATGTTGTTGGAGGCCTGGGATCAACATCATTGAAGCTGAAAAATGGATCGAAGTTGCACCTCAACAACATTATATGTGTTCCAAGTTTGAAAAGGAATTTGTTTTCTATTTCTTGTTTAGAAGATAAAGGGGATAGAGTTGCTTTTGTTGATGGAAAATTATTGGTTTGGGGAAAATACTCTATCATTGATAAAGCTAGGGTTATTAGAGTTCATGAAGGAAGCCTTTATAGAGTCATTACACCACCTCCTCAAGCTTTGGTTCATATCGAAATCAATCTCATTGAGCTATGGCATAGGAGGTATGGTCATCTACATTATGAAGTCATCCCTACTCTTAGTCATTTAGTTCATGGCATCCCCAATATGAATTTAGATCATGAAGGTGTGTGCAAGGGATGCTCTCTGGGAAAACATACAAGAAAGCCATTTCCTAATAGTGAAACTAGGTCTAAAGAGATATTAGACCTCATCCACTCTAATGTGGGTGGGTCCATGTCTGACAAATCACTTGGAGGTCATCTCTAATACATAACCTTTATTGATGACCATTCTAAAAAGACATGGCTCTACCTTCTCAAAACAAAAGATGAAGTATTTGATAAGTTCAAGGAGTTTAGGTCTAAAGTGGAAACCATAACCGAAAGAAAGATAAAAACTCTAAGGTCCAACAATGGTGGCAAATACACTTCTAAGGAATTGATTGCATATTGTAAGGAAGTAAGAATTAAGAGGGAGCTCATTGTTCCTTATTATCCCGAACAAAATGGAGTGGCCGAAAGGAAGAATAGGTCAATTGAAGAAGGCATTTGAACTGTGCTCCTTGATCAAGACCTACCAAAATTATTATGGGGAGAAGCAACACAATGAATTCATTATAGAAGTCTTAATAATATAACACCCGAAGAAGTATTCACAAGAAAGAAGTCGAGTGCGGATCACCTCTAAATATTTGGAAGCCCAGCTTACATCCATGTTCCAAAGGACAAGCGAAAGAAGTTGGACAATACAAGTATTAAGGGAATATCGATTGGATATAGTCTCTCCTCAAGAGCATATAGAATCTACATTAAGAAAGGAAGACATATTGAAGTAAGTAGGGATGTCATATTCGATGAAAATAAAGCCTACAAGAAATCAAAGGATATTCCTATTGATTTTGATGACGAAGGAGTTCCCATATTTGAAGAATAAGAAGAGCGTCATGAAAACCCTACTACAAATCAAGAAGAAGAAGAAGGACCAAGTGAGCCCATTCAATCTGTGGTCATCCCAACCACAAGGAAAATGCCAAATTGGAAGATGTTGAAGGACATGAAGTTGTGAAAGGAACCTTCAGGAAAAGTAAAAGACCAAAGAGATATTCTAATTATGTTGCATATATGATGAATTTAATTGAAGTTAAACCATCTACATTCAAGGAAACTACTCATCAAAAAGTTTGGAAGAAAGCAATGCAAGAAGAATATCAATCCATCATGAAGAATTGGGTTTGGGAAATCATTCCTAGACCTAGTGATAAATCTGTTGTCACCTCCAAATGGATCTATAAGATCAAACATGTTGTTGATGGAAGTATAGACAAGTACAAAGCTAGATTCGTTGCAAGGGGTTTCTCTCAAAAGGAAGGCATTGATTATGAAGAAACCTTTGCACCCACAACAAGGTACACTATCATTAGATCTTTGGTATCATTGGCTGCTACAATGGGCTAGAATATCCATCAAATGGATGTGAAGACCGCATTTCTGAATGGGACCATTGATAAGGAAGTGTATATCGAACAACTTGAAGGCTTTGAAGTTAATAGCAAAGACTCTCATGTTTGCAGACTTAAGAAGGCCCTATATGGTTTGAAGCAAGCACCTAGGGTATGGTATGCAAAGATGGATGCATATCTACTTAGAATTGGGTTGGTAAAGAGTTTTGTTGATCTGAATCTCTACATCAAGGTCGTGAAATATGATCATGTCATTATTCTACTATATGTGGATGATCTATTCATAACAAAAATGGAGGGAAGAATTCAAGAATGCAAGAAGATGTTGGCAGCTAAATTTGAAATGAAGGATCTAGCACTATTACACTATTAGCTAGGTCTAGAAGTATGGCAAAGACCTGGGGAGATTTATTTGGGGCAAGGAAAGTACATGATCAAGTTGCTGCAGAAATTTGGGATGATGGATTCCAAGTCGATGACTACTCCATGATCACCAATCTCGAGAAGTTGAGGGGTTCTGACTCTAGTCTCGTGGATCCTACCTCCTATAGACAGTTGGTGGGATCCCTAATGTATCTAGTAAATAATAAGCCAAATACGTGTTTTGCAGTAAGCATTCTTAGTTCGTTTCAGTTGGAGCCTCATCATGATCACTGGATAGTTGCCAAACACATATTGAGGTATCTTCGTGGAACTATACATCACTTTTTGAAGTATGATAGTAAGGAATTCAAGCTAATTGGATTCACAGATTCAAATTGGGGAGGCTATTAGACCGATGTGAGGAGCACTATCGGAGGACGTTTTAGTCTGGGGGCTGTTATGATCTCATGGATGAGTATGAAGAAAGATCTCATTGCTTTAAGAGGTGCTGAGGCAGAATATGTGGTTGCATGTTAAGTAGGAAAGGAGGTTATTTGGTTAAGGAAGCTTTTGACAAATTTGTTAAAGAAGTCTTTGGGTCCTACTATGATTAATTGTGACAATCAATGTTGTATCAAGATGTCTCGAGATCCCGTGTTTCATGCTAAAATGAAGCATATCAACAATAAGTTCCACTTTAACAAGGACCTGGTGTGGGATGGGATCGTGAAGTTGGAGTATGTCTCAACATATTAACAGGTAGCAGACATACTAACAAAGCCTTTTCCTAATAAGAAGTTTGAATATCTAAGGAACATGCTTGGTTTAGTAGTTATTGTTGATTGTATTGATGATAAGATATTAGAAGATATTTGTTGAGGCTTTGCAAGTGAAGCATTGCCTGGGATGACATATGGTCGGCACTTTGTGTTGATCTCTAGGTCCCAAAGTAGGGAGGGTGGTGTGGGTTGTAGAGATCTGACCATGGATATGCACCTAGGTCCCTGTGTTGGTGGTTAGCAAGTAAGCCTAATGGTACCTAGAGAGGTTGAAAGCTTGAGTCCACCTTATTCCCACTTTGATGGATTTCCCTGGTCAGGAATCTAATTTGTCGCATTGCGGTGCCTAAAT
Organism: Pinus tabuliformis; assembly: GCA_031772625.1. NCBI lineage: Eukaryota > Viridiplantae > Streptophyta > Pinopsida > Pinales > Pinaceae > Pinus > Pinus tabuliformis. Next base: position 625,334,083 of record CM062806.1, read on the forward strand.
TGATGAGAGACCAATGGATAGATTTCCCTGGTCGGAAATCTAGTCCATGGCATTGTGGTTCTTAAACTCTTCATTGTTCATATAGCTTGAGATCTTCCATTATATTTATATGTTATGAATACCTCCCTAGTTAAGAGGGAGTGTTGGAAAATGTATCGAGGTTCGGTCTTCATTAATGTATTTGACTCATCATGAAATGTACTTGTCAAAAGAATAAAGAAAATAATTTTTATTATTGTATCCGTGACTTATTAAAGCATGGGTTTCATGCTTGGGTCATCATTATATTAAGCAAAGTCCCCATCGTGGACTCCTAGGATTAATATTAATTCTATAAAGTCATTATACATTTAAAGAGACCGTTCTTGGGCTTTTGAATCAAGTAAAAAGGTTTAGTATTGAGTCAAATATAATTTATGTAATCTCCACACCAAGTCGGCCTAGAAGAGATCAAGTCGGCCTAAGTGTTGAAAAGTGTAACTAGGTTCAGTCTTCACAATGACATGTAATTGTAATGATGTAATGAAAATAAAATTATTTCCGTAAGCCTTGCTTCATGGATTTCATGAGTAAGTGATTTTATTTTGGATGGCTCCCATTGAGAGCCTTAGGATTTGTCATTAAGAATTAACGTCATGTATGAAGGGCTCTTCTTGAGCATATATAAAATGTATGAGTCTATGTCTATGTCTAAATAGCCCTCCAATGACAAGCGCAATCCTGCTCTTCATGTTGGCTTCAAGTAAGAATAAAGAACTTATGTCCGCTAACAGTTAAAGTGACACATCGGTTCACTAGCTCATGTCGGCTTGAGTACATGGACGAACAACTATATATACCAACCTAAATTCCTCGCATTAGCTCACCTCAGATCTCAGACCATATTACAGAGAACATGTTTTAGATGACCTCGAACAGGAAGCTCGGATATATTACAGTGAAGTAGTTCGAGTTTCAGTTCAGTAAACATATTTTAGAATTTAGATTAATCTGAGTTAATTACAGTCAATTAAGCTTGGATTCGGATCACAGAGAGGACCACAAGAAACTTGAATAAGGATAGTGAAGGTCTGTCATATGAAAAGGAAGGACAATTCGGATGGGTCAAGGGACAGCAAGAAGTGATGAAGGAACAACGAAGTTGTGTCTAGTTAAGGAACTATTGTTCAGTGATGTATCACTGTGTTTTGGTGATACTGCAGAGGTCACATTTTGATGACAATACATCAGTGCCATGACTAGTATATCTACAGTTCGTTGAAGAGATGATCTCAGAGCGAAGAAGGTCGAAGAAAAGGAGGAATCAAGAATAATAACATAGGATTAGTGTCTTGGTCTTGGAGTGGCTAATAGGTCAAGGGTCTTGGTATTGGTATTGGTCAATTGGAATCTCTATAAGAAGAATTTGTGTGAGTTTTCCTCTCAAAGAGAGAGATTTTGGCCCTGGCTTTTAGCCTACATGATGTGTCTCTTGTGTATTTATGTTCATGCATTATTTAATGTTTCATCAAGAAAGAACACTAATAATCTAACGTGAAGAAGATATTAATCTAAAGAAGTAAAAATCATTCACAAGAAGTCCCTAATGAAAGAGAAATCACTAACACTATTGCCCTAGATTTCTCAACATGGTATCAGAGCTAAGGTCAAAGGAAGGGCATCTAATCAAAGAGACATTCAAGGATCAAGTTTTAAGGAAGGCATCAAAGCAAGTTGAAGGTTATCAAAGCAAAAGATCAATATCTACATTGAATAATCAAACCCTAGATCGAAGAAACAGTCTACAACAACAATAGCTTTTGTTTCTATAGTCATTATCAAAAGGCCACGAAGACCCTCATCAAATTGTCTACAAGGCAAGGTAGCTCAAAGGACTTTAAAGATGAAGATCACATCATCTTGGAGAAAGTTGAATCCCGAGAAGAATTTCTGATCTACACTACAAGAAAAGTCTAAGTATATTGAAAACAAGAAGGAATTGTCATCATTTTCAGGGTTATAAAGCAAGCAAGGATCCTCTCCTTGTCCTTGAAGAAGCTCATCCAAAGAAGCAACAAATCATTCTCATCAAAAGGAGAAACCTTCTCTACTGAAGAAAGGCTTTTTCATTTGGAAGAAATCATCCAAGAAGGAGCTCTAATACATCTTCTTCAACCATCATCAAAGTGATCAAGGTGAAGATTTCATATTCACTTGTCAAGTAAGTATCTTTCATTCTTTAATCAACTTAGTAAAATGACTTCGTGTTTGCAAAGAGATCTATAAGTTGGATGGGTCATCAAAATTTCTTGCATGGAAAAGGAGGATAGATATAGTCCTCGAAGAAAGTGAAGTCATTGAACATATCAATGGAAAGGTCTCCTCTGAATTTATGAAAAGGGATTCTTATGAAAGGTCCCCTCAAAGAAATATTGGAGACACCAAAGCTCGTAAGAATATTCTCGAAATATGTGGTAAATAAGTTCACATGACTTAGATATGATCTACACAAAAGTAAAAGTATCAAAGGATGAAGGATTTCTTCATAAGATCTTATCTACGAGATCTAGGAGAGAAGATAATCATCATTGATCTATAATGCACTAACTGATAATCAAGGTAACATATATCCATAGGGATAAGAAAGTTACATCATTCAACAACTTGTGATTTCTATAGAAGAAGACAAGTTGAGGGAAAAAGTGTTGAAGAATCAAATGAAAGGATTCAGACACTTTGCCGAAAGGAAAGAAGAACATAACTAAGTTTCATTGATATGAATATTACAAGAAAGATTGTCTTGTGCTTAAGAAGGACAATAACAAGAAGGATAGAGAAGAAGTCCATTTCACCGAAGAAGTGGGGAAGGCTGAAAGAAGAAAGTCCAAGGAAAAGAAGCATTAGAAGCAAGAGCTTGTGACATCACCATAGGAAAACATGAAGGACTGCTAGAACAAAATCTATGGTAGTCAACTTTGAAGGATATAGCTCTTGGTGACCTCATTGGAATATCAAAGGAAGAAGTCATCCAGGACAAGTATCATCATACATCATTTTAAAAGGGAAATATTTGTTGAATAAGGATATCCGAGATGGAATTCTCATTGGAGGATTCACCAATTGAGAAAAGAAGCAAGTGTTCCATCAGATACTCCAACTTGTGGAGTTCATGGGATGATGGTATGATGACATGAAAGATGAAGCAGATCAAGGGGTTGAAGATATATTCAATCAAGGAAGTTGTTGAAATAAGCCTAGATGAACTAAAGGTAAAATGAAGTATGTATGCTTGTATTTAATATTATAAATTCATGTCGTATGGTTGCATGTAACAAGGAATCTCCTCCTATGAAAGAATGTCGAAAGGCATGAGCCGCACTAGATGAAATCAACATAATATGTCCACATATGAAGTATGAGGTGGTTGACTATGATTAAGGAACTTTGATTGGAAGTCCCTGGGAATGAAGAGGAAAGGTAGGAAGATATCATGATAATATGCAACGAAGGTAGAACGCATTCAACATCCGAAGTCCAAGAAGTTATGACTAGAAGATTTCTCGTAAGGATGTGAAGACTCTGATGGAAGTCAGAAAAAGATAGAAACCCTTAACACTGAAAATCTATGGGAGATGTGTCAATCTGCATGCAGGGTGTTGATACTTACAGGAAGATGTCATGGTGAAAGATCATCACAAAGGTAAATATGATTTGAAGTGTTGAGTGATTATTTTTTAACTAACATTTAGTTGGGCTTATGCAGGAATGTCAAAGGGAAGATCTGTGAATGACTTCCAAGCAGACCATATAAAAGGATGTAATGTCCTTCCGAGAAATATGGTATGAAAGTAGTATGACATGAAGCAAATCTAGATGGAAAAATTTGATGGATCACTTTCTGATGAGATAATGAAATGACCAACTCATGGATGAAAGTGATGGATGATTTGTGCCCTATACATAGAAGTTCCCAAAAGTTGAAGACTCTTTAAAGAAATTCATGACATCAAAGAAAGGAGCTCTTCATGCAGCTGATTGTTTTAGGATCTCCACATGAAGAGATGTTATAGGTCCCTGGTTAAGAGGGAGCCTGAGAAGAAGTTTCTTACTTGGAAGAAACTCGTAAATTCCTAAGACGGAAGCTTAGGTACATTCCTCTGCGATAATAATGAGTACATTACTTTAATGGAATAGGACCTCCTAGTATAAGGAGCGATAGACATGTTGTTTTGTGCTTCACCTTAGAAGACAAAATGGAGGATTGTGTAATCATTTGGCATCTGATGCTCTTGTGGGATGAGATAGGGCATCCCATGAAAGAGTAGTCGTGGAGGACCGATATTCTTTTGGGCACTGGGGAGTCCAAGAAAAGAATAATCCTTATGGAGCATATCCTGAGAGAACCTGGGTGCGGTATGTTCTGAGAGAGACAATGATGAGTATGTCTATAAATCATTGGTCTTGCCAACATTGGGCTCAATATCTTGTGGAGAGATGGAGATGTTAGTTAAGGCCTTGCTATATAACAATGATGGTTGATATGATGCTATACAGATGAGTTACAAATCTGAATTCTTCTTATGAGAAATTCTTTAGATTGAGAATGACCAAGTACCATTATGAATACCTTTAAGAGGGGGTGTTGAAAAGTGTAACTAGGTTCAGTCTGTTGAAGAATCTAGGGCAATTAGCATTAATAATATTCTTCTAGGCATGACAACTATTTGAGAGGCATTTTTAATTTTCTTATTAGCACAGTCTTTTCTGTGACGTTGTTAGAGTGTGTGTTTCTTACTTCATCAAATAGCTACCAAAAACAAAGAAACAAGAACACAAAATGTTGGCAATCTGCCAGGGGAAAAACCTCTCCCTCTTGGAGAGGAAAACCCGCACATAATTCTTCTTATAGATATTCAAATTGACAAATACCAAGACCATGACCCTTGACCTACTAGGCCACACCAAGACCAAGGCACCAATCCTCTCCTTACTGTTGAGATCATCATCAACATTGTTGCTTCACCATTGAGGGCATCACTTCTGCACCATTTGCTGCATCATGACTATTCCTTCATTGAGATCTTCATCATGACCTTGATTCCATGCACTAAAATCTTCATTATGACCTAGTCTTCATTAAGATTATGATCCAGATGATGACTATCATTATGCTGAGGTCTTGACTGTGTTTATTAAGTTGAGAGTGTATTACTTGTGAGATCCCAATTGTGTCGATACAGTGAGTGTATCCTCTCCATCTGATATGCCGAGACAATGATTAGCATTGTGGTCTTCATTATCTTATTTATACCGAAATAGTGATTGTACTCTTGCACTGAGAATATCATCATATTTAGGTTGAGATTATATTTTTTACACTGAAGTTTTCCACGTGGTTGTCCTCCTGTAATGCGAATTATATCCCTGTACCCATCCAAAAGAATCCAAGTTACTTGAAGTGCCTGTCCTCCTGTGGTTCACTGAGATTCTTGCCCCATCCGAAGTTTCACAGGAGTCTGAATATATGTCTTTCTGAGGTGACCCTAGTGGGCTATATAGTGGTCTGTGTGTAAGTACGCTGACTTGTATTCATGACTAGACATGTTACTTTAACTGAGCCAACGTGAGGCCGACTTAATTGTTTTCTTCATTGTTTTGCAAGCAGACTTCTTCGTGCCTATCTTGGATGATTATGCTTGTCTTGGAGGGTTGTTCTTGACTAGTATACATTTTACATATATGCTCAAGAAGAGATTTTTACACGACTTTGACTCTTTGACTTTCCTAGACCTATGGAATGAGCAAGAAACTCATTCGAATAATTTACAAAATAATATTTCTTTTTCTTGACAAGTACAAAGATCAAAATTACAATTACAAATATCGAACCTAGTTACATATTCTTCAACACTCCCTCTTAACTAGAGAGGTATTTACAATGGTACTTGGTCATTCTCAATCTGAAGAATTTCTCATAAGAAGAATCGTATTGGTAACTCATCTGTATAACATCATAGTAACCAACATTATTTCCACAGCAAGGCCTCGACTGACAGCTCTATCTCTCATCAGATCAAAGCACAATGTTGGTGAGACCAATTACTATAGACACCTTCATCATTGTTTCTCAAGGTACATACCCACCTAGGTGTTCAATGAGTATGACCTTCTAAGACTCTTCTTATCTTGCATTCTCAACTCTTTGTCTTGGATGCCCTACACATCCTCAAAGAGCATCAGAGGACAGATGATTACCCAATCCTCCATTATTTATTCCAAAGTGAAGACAAGAATGTTGTGTCTATCATGTGTCTACATTTCCATTCATGGCCTTCACCTAGACTTACGGTTGTTAGTCTTTGTCTAGTGCATGACACATGAGATAGAAAAATGCAATTGTTACTCCTTTTTAATCATGGGTGATCTAATCCATGCTCCCTCTTGATCAGGGGCCTTTCAGAGCTCCCTCTTAGCTAGGGACTCTTCTATACATCATCAACTTCTTCTTTGTAGGTCCTTCAGCTGCTTGATCAAATTCTCTCCATGATGTCATGAAAATCAGTTGAGTGTCTTCCTTGTAGGGCAACAGCCATCGACCACTTTCCTCCTTAGCTCATCATGTCATTCCTTTCTTGATGGAAAGTGGCCTTATTCATATCTGGAACTTTGGTTATATAACTACTACTTTCTCATCATGCTTCTTCCATCCATCACATGAATCCTAGTTGTACTTGTATTTACAAATCTTGTTCAAGTAGCCTTGCATTATCCATATATTATTCAAGAAATCAAAACATCATATTAAATCAAATCATACCTTACAAGATGGCGTTTCATCGTGACATCTTCCTGTAGGTATCAGCATTCTACACACATATTGAAGTAGCTCCCAAAGATATCCATTGTTAAGGGTCTTCATCTTTTTCAGACTTTCATCAGAGTCTTTCGGGAGATTTCCTAGTCAAATCTTCTTGGTCTTTTGGATGTTGATTTCCTTCATCAGGGTTGCATGTCTCATGATCCCTTCCTTCTCCACACATTCCATTCCCAGGTACTTTTAATCAAAGTTTCTTAATTGTGGTCAACCACCTCATACTTCATATGAGGACATATTATGTTGATTTCATCTAGTGTGTCTTATGCCTTCTTGCATCCTTTCAAAAGGGCAGATCCTTTTTCTCTTGACCATGCTTCTCAAGATAGAAGTAATGATCCATGTTACCTGGAACCATATGACATGACATTATAATATTAAACATAAGCATACATACCTTATTTTACCTTCAGGCCATCGAGGCTTCTTCCAGCAGCTTCCTTGATTGAAAAGATCTTCAATCACTTGATCTACTTCTTGTCATTACATCATCATCTCATGGATTCCATAAGTTGGATTTCCTCTAGATTAGTGAACCCTACGATGAGGATTTCATCAAAGAATTTTGAGTATATTGTATATCCCCAATTGGCAGACGTTTCCTTTTGACTTGATGTATGATGAGCCTTGTACTAGATGAGTATTTCCTTTCCTTCAATGCCCACTAATGTTCCCAAGAGCTATATCTTTTATGTTTGTATGTCATGAATTTTGTCCTCCATGATTCACATGATGATGCCACGAGCTCTTTTTTCGAACGCTTACATGATGCTAAGATGCATCTTATTATCGTTGTCATATCTTATAATAGAAGCTTGTGATAGGACCCTTTTGTGAGGGATACCATCTTACTCATGAGAGATTTGTTACTCCCTCTTTCCATGGCCCTTTTCTTCAGCTTCCTCCATATGTCTAATGATATGAACTTCCATAATTTTAGCTATACCTATTTTTCCTTGTTTGAGGACCAAAATTCCCTTTCCTTTTGCACATGATTTATTCCTTTACCCTTCAATACTTTTTCCATCAACTTGTCTTTCTTTATTTAGCATAGAGACCATAAGTTGTCGAATGAGGTAACCTTCTTATCCCATGGATATTTGTTACCTTGATTGTTAGTGCATTATGGTTATCTTCCTTTCTAGGTCTTGTAGATGGAAGATATCCTACATCCTTTGATACCCTTTACTTTCATGAAGATCAGATTTCATGTTACCTTCTTCATTGCATCTTTAGAGAATGAGTTTATCATCTACATCACTTTGATGTCTCCAATATTATTATGTGAGCGGATCTTTCATAAGCATCCCTTTCCATAAATTCAAAGGAGACCTATTGATATGTTTTAAACTTCTGCTTCTTAGAGGACTATGACTATTCTCCTTTTTCATGCAAGGAATCTTGATGACCCGTCAACTTATAGATGTCCTTGCAATTCATGAAGTCATTTAACCAAATCAATAAATTGAAAAGATGCTTACTTGTCATGTGAAGATCAAATCTTCACCTTGATCATGTTGATGGAGGTTGAAGAATATGTATGAGGGCTCCTTCTTGGATGATCTTCTTTCAAGTGAGAAAGCCTTTCCTTAAATATAAAAGGTTGCTCCCTTTTGATGAGGATGATTTGTTTCTTCCTCGGATGGTCTTCTTCTAGGGCAAGGAGATGATCCTTGCTTGATTATAACCTTGAAGATGACAATGCCTTCTTGCCTTCAATATACTCTGTGGTCAGGATTGCTTCAATCTTTTTCAATATGATGAGATCTTTGATGTCCTTTGAGTTTCATAGCTTTGTAGATATCTTGATGAGTCTTGGTGGTCTTTTGATGATGGTGATGTAGAGACACAAGTTCTTGATGTGGAGTTACCTTGTTGTTGTAGATTGTTGTTGTAGACTAATCCTTCAATCTTGACAAAGCTCTTCAACCTTGCTTTGATGCCCTTCTTGAAGACTAATCTTTGTATGTCTCTTTTGTTTCCCTTCCTTTAACTTCAGCACCTTAGCTTTGATACCATGTTGAAGAATCTAGGGTAGTTAGCATTAATAGGATTCTTCTAGGCATGATAATTATTTGAGAGTTATTTTTAATTTTATTATTAGCACAATCTTTTCTTTGACGTTGTTAGAGTGTGTGTTTCTTACTTCATAAAATAGCTACCAAAAACAAAGAACAATAACAAAAGATGTTGGCATTCTGCCAGGGCCAAAACCTCTCCCTCTTGGAGATGAAAACCCGCACATAATTCTTCTTACAAAGATTCCAATTGATGAATACCAAGACCATGACCCTTGACCTACTAGGCCAATCCAGCACCAATCCTCTCCTTACTACTGAGATCATCATCAACATTGTTGCTTTACCATTAAGCCATTACTTCTGCACCACTTGCTGCATCATAATTATTCCTTCATTGAGATCTTCATCATGATCTTGATTCCATGCACTGAAATCTTCATTATGACCTAGTCTTCATTAGGATTATGATCGAGATGATGACTAATATTATGATGAGGTCTTGACTGTGTTTAGTATGTTGAGAGTATATTACTTGTGAGATCCCAATTGTGTCGAGACAGTGAGTGTATCCTCTCCATTTGAAATGTCAAGACAATGATTAGAATTTTCATCTTCATTATCTTATTTATACCGAAATAGTGTTTGTACTCTTGCATCAAGATTATCTTCATAGTTAGGCTAAGACTATATTCTATTCACAGAAGTTTTCCATGACACTGTCCTCCTATAATGCAGAGTATATTCCTATACCCATCCAAAAGAATCCATGTTACTTATCCGAAGTGTTTGTCCCCTTGTGGTTGACAGAGATTCCTACACCATCTGAGGTTTCAGAGGAGTCTAAATATATGTATTTTCTGTGGTGACCCCAACGGGGTATATATAGTGATTTGTGTGTAGGTAAGACTACTTGTATTCATGACTAGACATGTCACTTTAAATGAGCCGACATGACTATTCTTCAATATACATTTTGAGGTCAACTTAATTGTTTTCTTCATTGTTTTGTTCGTATTTGTCTTGGAAGGTTGTGCTTGCCTTGGAGGGTTGTTCTTGACTAGTATACATTTTACATATATGCTCAAGAAGATATTTTTACACATGACTTTGACTCCTTAACTTTCCTAGACCTATGGAATGAGAAAGAAACTCATTTGAATAATTTACAAAATAATATTTCTTTTTCTTGACAAGTACAAAGATCAAAATCACATTTACAAATACTGAACCTAGTTACACTTTTCTTCAACACTCCCTCTTCACTAGGGAGGTATTTACAATGGTACTTGGTCATTCTCAATCTAAATAATTTCTCATGAGAAGAATCAGATTGGTAACCCATCCGAGTAGCATCATAGTAACCAACATTGTTTCCACAGCAAGGCCTTGATTGACAGCTCTATCTATCATCATATTAGAGCACAATGTTGGGGAGACCAATACCTATAGACACCTTCATCATTATCTCTCAAGGTACATACCTGCTCAGATGTTCACTGAGTATGACCTTCTAGGACTATTCTTATCTTGGGTTCCCAACCCTCAAAGAATATCGGTCCTTTTTCCTACTCTTGTCTTTGATGCCCTACACATCCTCAAAGAGCATAAGATGCCAAATGATTACCCAATCCTCCATTCTTTCTTCCAAAGTGAAGACAAGAAAAAGATGTATGAGGGCTCCTTCTTGGATGATCTTCTTTCAAGTGAGAAAGCCTTTCCTTAAATATAAAAGGTTGCTCCCTTTTGATGAGGATGATTTGTTTCTTCCTCGGATGGTCTTCTTCTAGGGCAAGGAGATGATCCTTGCTTGATTATAACCTTGAAGATGACAATGCCTTCTTGCCTTCAATATACTCTGTGTCAGCATCCAGAGGTTATTGCGCTGCTATGTGTCAACCTCACTGTGGCCCCTCTGCCTCTCTACAAATGCGCTCACCAAAACTGCAATCCTTCCTCTGGCTTCATTGTCCCTGCCCTTCTCTCATTGCTTCGATTTCTCTGGCTCTCTCTCCGGCAACTGAATGTTGCTACTCAGGAAATCAATCTGCTCAAGTGATTTCTCCAAGCCCCGTCGACTTCTTATAATCCTCTGTTGAGACTTCAACCGCCAAGATTAGATCTTAATCGATGGCTAGGATTAACTTCAAGTTGATCCGTGTGAATTTCTAAAGCATTCACACCATAACTTAATTAATTTTGATTAATTAGTCATATTCCCTAAGTTTAGACTTAGGAAATATTTAAAATTTGACTAATAATCTAATTAAGTAATTTCTAGGTGGAATTTCCATAAACGATTTATGGTTTTGGAGACCTCGTGCATTCTAGCCTCTCCACAAAATTTTGTGGCTAGAACACATTTGATGCTACAAAAACTAACACTCCCTCGTAGTGAGGAATGTGGTTTAGTGATGTTTCCCCGTTTAGCAACACCCTGTCTCTACATCATCTCCTATCATGTTGTTGATGTCTGGCTGCTACTACCCACCAACTACTACGCAACTCTGATATCTATTGCATATGTGTTGTTGATGACCCTGCCATATTGTTGCCAACATTGCATCTGCACTGCAACTCCCTCTCCATTTGTTTTTGTTGCAACTGCAACATCTACAGCTGAAAAGCATCCTAAATATTGAATCAACTATGATCAATATGATGCATTTGTCTCCTAAGTCTCTGACTACTGCTAGTATTTGTGTTGTCACTAAGGCATCTGTGATGCTACTGACTTTGCACTGTGCCACCTACATTGTTGTCAAATCTGCATTGCGCTCCCCAGCATTTTACTGCAACTAGACTCTGCATCTGGCACTTTGGCTTTTGACTACATCAACTGTCACTGGTCCATCTTGCTATTGAATACAACGAGCTCCCTTAGCAAGGTATTGATTCAAGAGGTTGACTTCCTCAAGAATCCTGCCCATCTGTAGCACTATGGGGCTACAGCACCAAATCGCCCCATTTCCTTCCAGGGGGTAAGTCAGCAAACATAGCAAAATCTGATCCACTCATACTATTATTGTTATTGCTCTGCTAACGCTTATGCATTGTTTCTGCAACTCTTGCAATAATGAGTATGATATCCCCAAATCCTGAAGAACTAGCTTCCATAGGGATGCTCCCTCTGAAACTAGACTCCCTCTGAGTCTCAATCTCCCTATGGGAAATCTTTTTGCTCCCTCCTAGCAACTCGCCTTGTCCTCCTGCACTAAATACTAGACTGCGTAGCTTTGCACTAGGAATCCCCTGGTTGGCCCTGCACCTGCATACTGCGACTGGGAAATTCACATTGCCTGTGTCAATGCATCTAGCTCTGCAACTGTCTCTTGGGTACTGCCTGCAACTAGATTCACAACTATCTAATGACAGATTGCATCTGCTGACACTGAACCTACTACTATGATATTATGGTCTCCTGTAGCAAAGATGATAGTTCCACTGCGACAATCTTGAACTGATCTGGCTTATTTCCTTGATGCAACTACGCTGGACCATCTGGGACACCGGAGTCTCATACTCCACCTAGATCTAGTGCCCCACTATCTCCTTTCTAGCCTAGTCATTGGTTGGGACCATTCCTTTCTTTGCAACTCACACTTCCTCCGGTAACCGGAAGTCGATCTATTGCCCAGAACTACATTATGGCTAACTCGCACGGCCTCTTCTGACAATCTTGTATAGCCATCCCTGTAGAGCTACAAAATCTGGAAACTGAAAACTGGAGAAATAAACCTCGAAGATATCTCGAAAACTCACTCTTTCCTTCTACGCAGTTATTCGCACTCCCTTCTAGAGTGAGAAACTCTGCACAAAATGACTGTTGAACTGCAAGGGAAATTGAACTTCTTGAGACTAGAAGTTCCCTGAGGAAAATTTTCCCTCAGTGTGTGCTCTTCTTCCACCCGACACTAGTTTTTCTCTAGTAAACTGCTGCAAAACTATTGCGTCCAACTAGAGATTTTCTCTGTGAAAAACACTTGCTGCTCTCTCTGCCTTTGGAATCCTTTGATCTTGAGAGATCAAATTTCCCTGTCCCTCTCAGAAAAATCGATTCTCCTTAAGAAATTCGACCTCTTGGCCAAGGTGATTGTGTTGCCTCTCAGGATTCGATCTGCGGCCCACACTAAACAGTGAAACTCCTTTTGTCTTCGCTACTGAGCTCTCTGGCTGATCAATTGCGCTTTGATACCATATAAAAACTCTAAAACCTGAAACCTATTGCAGCGACTGGAAATTATTCTCCTAATTGTTAATTAAATTTAACAATTTATTTACTGTTTCCTACTGCAAATACTGAATAACTCACATTGCAACCTATACAAATAAAACATACAAATAAAACTGTGGAAGACTAAACACTAGAAGAAATACTAGCACACACATAAAATGACAATTATTTTTGGACCAATATCCCCGGAAAAACCCAACTTGGGAAAACCGGTGCAGAAGCTAAGGGTTTTATTATTATGCAGTAGCGAAATAATTTGAGTACAACTGGATGCCAAAACTGGCAACCCTATAGAGAAAAACAAGCAAGAAAAATCTAGTGAGGAATTTCCTCACTCTACAGGCAAATTCAGGCTCTAACCTCAGCTCAAATTGAGTCGTCCAAACTAGCTCTACGTAGTCACTTACGCAATCAGCTCAGGACAGCTTCTCCTCAAGCTATTTGGCAAGTTGTTGTCTGGGAAAATGTCTCTCCTAGCCTCTAGAACATCTGCCCAGCTTCTGACACTAAAACTCAACTTCTCCCCAACAATTTTGGAATTGCCTCTAGAGACTATTGTGTTGCTCTGTGTCAACCTCACTATGGCTCCTCTGTCTCTCTACAAATGCACTCACCGAAACAGGAATCCTTCTTTCGGCTTCATTGTCCCTGTCCCTCTCTCACTGTTTTGATTTCTCTGACTCACTCTCCGGCAACTGAATGTTGTTACTCAGGAAATTGATCTGCTCATGAAATCAAACTGCTCAAGTGATTTCTCCAAGCCTCGTCAACTTCTTCTTATAATCCTTTGTTGAGACTTCAACGGCCAAGATTAGATCTTAATCAATGGCTAGGTTTAACTTGAAGTCGATCCATATGAGTTTCTAGAACATTCACACCATAACTTAATTAACTTTAATTAATTAGTCATATTCCCTAAGTTTAGACTTGGGAAATGTTTAAAAACTGACTAATAATCTAATTAAGTCATTGCTAGGTGGAATTTCCATAAACGATTTCTGGGTTTTGGAGATCTCATGCATTCTAGCCTCTCCACAAAATTTCATGGCTAAAAAACATCCAATCCTAAAAAAACTAATATGCAAGTACAAAGAAGTGAGGCATATGTCACATGGGCTATTACAGTGCACAGACCATCTTTGTTTTCTCTCTCACTACCCACTCTCGGCTACTCTATTCATCTATGGAACAAATACACTCGAATAAAATGGAACCCCCTTTCCTCCTAGTGGCTCAGTTATAACACAGTCCAATAGCTTACTAGTAGTTAAATTTGACTCCTTCAACTCTTAACGTGGTTAGCCCCTTTTCCATGAATAATGAAGGTTGACATGGCATCCCCTCGAATTATGGCATCCTCTCGAATACGGATTATTATTGAGGTGATTCTTTTGTCATTTGAAAAGTATCTATGTGTAGAATAGCGCAAAAAGGTGTGGTGCTTAAGTGGCAAAATTTTACCCCCCAAAAAATGTTGTTTGATGTGTCAAAATACTCTTGAAAGGTTTCAAACCCCAATTTGCCAAATTGGGACATGCCAGTAAAAAAGGGCCTGTGAGTTGATTCCTCCACTTTTTCCACCCTGAAAGCTTCAAGATGGATGATCAGCGATATAAAGACCTAATCTAGATCACTTCAAACACTTACTTGCCTTCCACTTTTGTGGCTTTCTACCAACATTCCTTATCCTTTTTTCAACATCAACTTCCCCACACTCTTACATTATCCATCAACTCTATGATCATTTTTCCTTCCCAGGTTAACCTTCCTACCATTATGACCATAGATCATTGTTTATGCACGATACAACTCTAATCACCTCTGATTTCCTTTTCACTAACAGAGATCCTATTGCACAAAAGCTACTATCTCTAGATCTCTTGACTACCCTTTCTAGCATAATTAGAAACTCTTTGCATAGGATCACCATTTCCTTATAACCAACCTACCATTAAGGTTTCAACTAGCCTAAATTTCAACCTCATTGTTTTGCTCATTTTGTAAATCTAAAACTATCCAAATCTATTATGTTTGGTGTTACTGCATATCTCTTCCGTAGGGCATTACATGCTTAGCAAACCCCTTCATAATGATATTATATATTGTTTTGCTCATTTTGTAAATCTAAAAACT
The DNA here is from genome assembly GCA_031772625.1 of Pinus tabuliformis. Taxonomy (NCBI): domain Eukaryota; kingdom Viridiplantae; phylum Streptophyta; class Pinopsida; order Pinales; family Pinaceae; genus Pinus; species Pinus tabuliformis. Next base: position 625,349,321 of record CM062806.1, read on the forward strand.
ATCCAAATCTATTATGTTTGGTGTTACTGCATATCTCTTCCATAGGGCATTACATGCTTAGCAAGGCCCTTCATAATTATATTACAAATATAATAGGTCTATCGCATAGCTATGCATATTGGCACGAGTGCTTAAAAAATCATGAATAAAATGTCAGATTTTGGAGTCAGCATCACAACAGTCACCCTAAAGGAGTCATATAACAAGAAATATAAAACCAAAAAATAGGTGAAGCATCTTACAACCAATGAAAAAGTTTGAGCGAAGTTGTGCAACTAATTTGCAGAATGAAAAAATCGATGAAGAGATGAAAAAATGCAACTTAAAAGAAATTTTATGACAAATAAAAGCTGTTGTGACTCCAATATTCTTTTTTAAAAAAGAAAAAGGTCTTTTTTACTTCAGAGTTGTCAAGTTATGCATAAAACAGATGATTTATTCAAGCCACAAATGAATTTTTCAAGCCTGCTAGACAAAATAACGCCTCTCATAACAACATACTCTTTCTACAGGAGGAAAGCTCCGCATCACATTAATGAAGTCAACTTAGAAAATCTGATACCTCAAAGGGGAGAAAGAAGTGTACCCAAATGGAACCAATAAAAGGTGGAAAACTTGATGAAAACCAGATATCTAACCCAAAGTGCAAAGTGCATTGATAGACAAACCTCTGATCCACAACTATTGCATCTAACAGTAAGTCTTGTGAATTCTGAGCCCAAGCATTCTTACAAATCTTGTGAACTGTCAAACTCCCAGTTTCAGGGCATTTTCCATTTGCGCTAATTGATATCCTACAGAATATAACAGTGTTATTCTTGTGAAATGTAAGATTCCACCCTTTCATCATCGCACATGAAAAGGATTGTAATTTGTTACAAATTTTCTTGTCTAATCACTATTTCATTCTGGTCTTAATGTAACAAAACTATGCATTTTATATGCTCCTAAATTGTAACCTAGCTGCTTACACCCATCACATACACCCAGCACTGAGGGCTATCCAGTACTTGCTGTGGAAGTTATGTCAGTTCATACAGATGTAACAAGTGAACAGTGATGTTCAAACAACATAACCAGACTAATTCCATTACCACAAAAATTCATACCAAGGTTTTTGCTAAATGAAATGGTATAGCAAATGGATTTCTCATCAGCTAATTCACAGAATACTTCCCAATCTGCAGGTAGACAACAAACATCTAAATTGTCAATGTCTGGTTCCAGTTATGAGAAAATAGCATGTATTACAATAGATCCGTTGCCTGTATAAATGAAAATGAAAATGTCACGTACTGCTATAGTTCCATTGCATGTACTCTACTGGATGGAGATGCCTTTGACTTCTTTTTCTTCTTTGACCCTTTAGAGGAATTTTCCTTGTTACCATATTTAGGCTTGGACTCCGTGTTTATCTGTGGACCAAGAGTGTTTTCAAGGTGTTGTTGAACAGCAGAGAAAGGATTTGAAACAAATACAGGATGAGTCAGCACAGCAGCCAACTGTTTTGTTTCCTTTGCTCTGTTCACAATTAGGTCACAGCAAAGTCAATGGTTAGTCTACACAGCATAAATATGGTGAAGTTTGTTAACCATTTAATCCAAGGCTCAAGCAAAGTAGATAACTTCTATGGAATCCAACTTACACAATATTTTGACGAGATTTGCAGTTCACCTTGGCATTTTCATACATTTGGGGAACAGAATTTTTTTTGCTAAACACTGGAAGGGATTCAGCAAGTGATGACAAGTCCTTCAAGGTTTTACCTGATATATTTGTCTTTCTCCGTTGCTTCTTCTGCACAAAGAAGGAAAATTAAACATCATTGTCTTCTTTCTTTTTGAAAAGACTAATAGTAATAATCTAGAGGTATTAGAAGCTTGCATGTGTAAAAACACATTTGAGTGACTAAGAACAGTCAAAAAACCAAATTTTCATGTTAGTTAATTGAACAGTCCATGCCAAAATATTCATTAACAAAGCATTCATAATGCTTTTCAAACAAGCCATTCCCTCCAACAGACAACAGAAATACTATATCAGAAAGATGACAGTATCTCCAAACACCAAACGTGAAATTTTTGGCAGTGTAGAAAGCAGTGTTGTGAAAATCACAATCGGGATTAAATCGGTGAGGGGAAAAAATTGGAAAAAATCGTAAAAATTGGGAAAAAAATCGGAAAATACAAAAATATTCATTTTTTTCAGTTTTTTTAATATCTAAAGCATCTACAACATAAAACAAATAAATTGACACATAAATATGATAAAAGAACTAATATATAAGATGTTTAATATCATTTCTAGTGCTACACCACACATAACAGTGAATCATGTCCTGAATAGTAAGTCCTGACTCCTGAGTCCCAACTCAGCCTCAAAATATCAACAAAAAATATAATAATGTATCTCTTTTCATGAGCCATAATGTCATATACAATGAAATGAACCAAATAACTAATACTATTGATTTCCTCTGCCCCTTTTGCGAGAAAATGCAATGGCTTTCCCTTTCCCTCTAGATGTAGATGCCGGTGGAGTTGGTAGTGGACTCTGTTGTGCTCTAGAAGCTAAAGAACTAGGGGGTAGACCACGTCCTCTACTACTGGCAGGGATAGCCTGGGTAGGTGGTGTCACCTCCTCCTCCTATTGCTCCTCCTCCTCCGCCCCCTCTACACCTTCCACTACCTCCTGCTCTAACCACTCATCGGCAAACTCCATGAGAGGCCTCTCGGCCTCAACCCTCCATGCAGCAGTGGTGGCAATCCCATCCAATGAAATGGCCTCCATATCAAGTCCAAACACGAATTTCTCTTGCTTGGGATGCTAAAAATTTTCGTTTTTCTCCTCCTCTGCCCTAGTAGTCACCTTCCTCTCCTCCTCAACTCTCAAACAAGTTCGTTGTCTACTAAAAATGACCAATAAAAACCATGAATTCGCTTTTAAAATGCGTTGTCCAGAGGTTCACGATTTTTTCTTATCGAATCACGATTTTTTCCAAATAAAAAAACACCATAAAAATCGAGCGATTTTATCGGCAAGGTTAAAAAATCGCGATTTTTTGAAAACATCATAATTAAATCGCGATGTTCGCAACACTGGTAGAAAGTAATAAAATTGTCAGGGTAAGTCATTTTCTATCCACTGCATTGCTCCCAGAGGCCAGTCACAATGCAAGAACTTTGAGATTCATAGACAAACAGAAATTATCAAGCACTAAAATTCATTAACCACAATAAGGTAATAAGTTTTCTGGAAACATAAACCATGCCATTGATGTCCATTAACAATGTTCATTGTTGAGAAGTAATACCCTAAAAAAAGTTGTTAATGTTAGATAACAATGGTATGTTCTATGCTTTAACACAATTTACTTCAATGTTCTTTACCAGCCCAATGACGATTTCCAATTATTTTTCAGTAGCAATCACATTAACTTAAACACATTGACAATGAATGCAGACAAAACATAAAAACATGTGTAGAAGACAAGCCAAGACAAGAGGACACAAGATTTGGTGGATGCCAAGGAAAAACCCCAATGTGGGGAAAATCCTTTGATCAAATCTTCTTAGTATTCTTCAATAGTAAAACAGTCTTGTCAAAATCAGAAGTCAACAATAGTCAACTGCAGCCCTCACCAAAAAGTCAAGCTGGTCAAAGTAGCATCAAAATGTCCTCCAAGCAGCTCGGTCAACAACAGTCCAATTCGGCCTTCCAAGAGAGGCAAAGTCAACCCAAAACAATTTGGTCAAACCCAATCAAACACTACTATAATTTCTGCGGTCATATGTTGAAGTCAACCCTTGTCAAACTGTCCCAATCACCTTGATTTTTGTGCCAATAAATGTTGCCTCCAAAAATCAAAATTTTGTCCTCAAGATCGAAGTCAACGGAGGACAAATAAGCCCTGGTCAATGTTGGTCAACGCTGCTCTGTTTTCCTTAAATACGACCTGTTCTGCCCCAGAAGAATTCGGCCTATTGCCACACATGCCAAGAAGAGAAGAGCTGCCTCCAAGCTATACAAACCAATCAAGAGAGGAGAGAGAGAGAGAGATGTGTGATGTGATGAGTGATGAGTGATTTCCAAATGAGGAGAGAGGTCACACCTATTTATACAAGTCATGGAGGGTGAGGAGACACATCTATTGAGCTTCATGAGCCTACATTTGACTAAGACCGACCTTGACAATTTGTGCATGAGAGGGAATCTAAGTTGCACGAAACGGGTACGAGTTTCCGAAATGGGCACAGGTACGAAATGTGACCCCCCCAAATTTTGGAAACGGGAAAACGCAATAGATATATATATATATATATATTAGGACATTTAAGAAATATGTGCAATCATAAAGCATATATGATACATTCTAATTTATTACATTATGATCAAATTGTCAATTGTCAATGCATAAACTGTAAGTTTCTAAATTTACATCACATTCACTCATGAATGATCACATAATGAAAATAGCAATATCCAAAATCAGCGACGAGAAATTTCTAATTTCTTGTCTCGTGCTTGATTGGGAGTCTCCTCCTACATAGTCAAATGACCTTAGTGCTCTTGATTAAATACAAGTTCCATACCCTAGTACCCTACGTGCTCTTGATTAAATACAAGTTCCATACCCTAGTACCCTACGTGCTCTTGATTATTTGGAGTCTCCCCTGCATAGAGGGCTTGATTCTCTTGATTAAATTCAAGTTCCATACCTTAGTACATGACAAAATCCAATGGAAACATTGCAATCCCCCCAATCCTGAAATCCTGAAAAAAAAGATAAGTCTACTGCATTTTGAATGAGATCTAAAATTCTACTTTCTCCATATGAAATCCAATGAGGGCGAAACCACTCTCAAACATCCTTAAAACAGTGCGAAACACGCATATGGATTTCCAATGAATGAATTGAATTGATGAGCAAAAATGAAGCTCAATAATAATACAGAGATATTTACAGTAATAGAAACATCAAGTTTCTATTAGGAAATAGAAACAATCAGTTTCATCTAAGAAACTGCTAAAAAGATAAAAATAGCAACAGCTAATAAGAATGAGCATTAAACACTAAATAGTATTATTCTAATACCCTCCCTTAATGCTCAATCTATTTACAACACCAATAGACCCTCTGAATTTTACAAACTTATCAGGACCAAGAGGTTTGGTGAAGATGTCTGTGGGTTGCTCTGTTGTGGGGATATATCGCAACTGAACGGATCCGTCTTCAACAAGCTGGCGAATGTAGTGGCAATGGGTTTCCACATGCTTTGTTCGTTCATGAAAGACTGGATTCTTGGCAAGTTTGAGCACTCCCTGATTATCACAAAACAAGGGAGTAGGACCTGTCTGGGAAACATGCATATCCGCAAGCATACGTCGAAGCCAAACTGCCTCACAGGATGCCTTAACTGCTCCCCGATACTCTGCTTCTGTTGAGGAGAGAGCCACTGCCTGCTGCTTCTTACTAGTCCAGGTGACAGCACCGGATCCTAGACTAAATACATACCCAGCTGTAGATTTACGGTCATCCACCGAACCGGCCCAGTCAGAATCTGTGTAACCACTGAGTATAGGATCGGAACTTCGAGTGTATAGGAGTCCATAATCAGAAGTGCCACGCACATATCGTAGCACACGCTTTGCTGTTATCCAGTGATCAGCCTTAGGGACTGACATGAAGCGGGAAATGTAGCTCACTGCAAAACTGATGTCAGGTCTAGTGGCAGTAAGGTAGATGAGGCTGCCCACTAATTGCCTAAATAAAGTTTCATCCACAAGGGGGGAGGATGACTGAGCTGAAAGTTTGAGCCCTGGTTCCATAGGAGTCGTGGCCGGTTTGCAATCTTGCATTCTGAACCTGTCCACAAGATTTTTGGCATACTTGGACATTTAAGAAATATGTGCAATCATAAAGCATATATGATCCATTCTAATTTATTACATTATGATAAAATTGTCAATTGTCAATGCATAAACTATAAGTCTCTAAACTTACATCACATTTACTCATGAATGATCACATAATGAAAATAGAAATATCCAAAATCAGCCACGAGAAATTTCCAATTTCTTGTCTCGTGCTTGATTGGGAGTCTCCTCCTACATACTCGAACGACCTTAGTGCTCCTGATTAAATACGAGTTTCATACCCTAGTACCCTACATGCTCTTGATTATTGGGAGTCTCCCCTGCATAGAGGGCTTGGTTCTCTTGATTAAATACAAGTTCCATACCCTAGTACATGATAAAATCCAATGGAAACATTGCAATCCCCCCAATCCTAAAATCCTGAAAAACAGATAAGTCTGTTGGATTTTGAGTGAGATCTAAAATTCTACTTTCTCCATATGAAATCCAATGAGGGCGAAACCGCTCTCAAACATACTGACTCATTTCATGGTAATGTTAAAAATTTAAGTGAAAGGATGAAAATGAAAAATAAAGGAGAATATCACTTTTACTTTAAGAATTTAACATTACCATGAACTGCATATGCCTCAAACTTCCTGATGAACTGCATCTCAACACTAAGGCAAAAGTTCACTTCTATAACTTTAGACAGGCATCTGGAAGCAACTAGAAGTCACTAGGATAACCTAAAAATAAATTAGAAAGCAAATTTAAAAAAAAAAAAATTAAAAAACACAAGTAAAACACTGAAATGTGAGTCGTACGGCCCTGAAACGCGTTTCAGGCCATACTGGCCACGTTTCAGTTTCATGAAACGTGGCAGTACGGCCTGAAACGTGTTTCAGGGCCATACCACACGCGTTTCAACATTCCGTACTCATTTCCGTACGGAAACGCCCCCTTGCCCTACGTTTCATGCAACTTAGTCATTAAGGGAAGGTGAGCCATCTATTACAAGGTACACTACCATTTCTATAGTCAAGTGTTTTCATTTAATGTTAACAGCTTCTAAAATGAATCACAAGTTGAACTAGATGATTGATCATTTTTATTATATCGGTGTTCCCAAGCTTCACCTGGGAGTTATTCCCTTGCCCCTATAGTCCATTGTAACCTTCCCTGAGGCCTTTTCTCCCCATTGTTCACGAAGGATACAAATAGGAGGTATTGATTTATATACCGTGCCCAAGGTGATCTACACTTATCGCTTTCTGACAAAACCTTGTATCCACCTCCATTCTTTGGGTTGATTGTCATTTGTCACTAGTACTAGAGCCCTTTTATTGTCATCTTTGATTAAGGGCCCGAAAACTTTGCCCTTACCAGGTTGAAGCAGCTAAAAAGAAGATAAAAGCATATAAATCGACAAATGAAAGAACCTAAGATGCAAATGATGGTTGGGACAAGTAAAGGTAACCTAACCTAAACTCTACCCCCCTCATTATCCATCAACCAATTCCTAGCATATCATGCACCATCTAAATACAACTTATGAATGTCCTAACCTTGATGAGCACATGACCATTTCTATAGTCATGTGCTTTCATTTAATGTTAAGGGCATTCTAATATGAATCTCAAGTAGAGTTGGATGATTAACCACTCTTGATTATATCCTTGTTCCTAGGCTTCACTTTGGAGCTATTCCCTTGCCCCTAGTCCATTCTCATATTGTCATTTGTCACCAATACTAGAGGAGCCAATTTAGAATCAGGCCTAGTTGCCCATTGAAAGTGTGGCCTTTAGAGTTTCACCTCAAGTCAAAGAGATTGAATAGGATGGTGAACAAAGACTACTCTAGGTCAGGAGTATCGACCAAGATTATAGGTCAGTGGTACCAACCAGAGTTATGATGACTAGTTGATGCTAAATATTATGCCATGTGTCAGAAGTACCGACCGAGATTATGGGTCAGTGGTACCAACCATAGTTATGATGACTAGTTGATGCTAAATATTATGCCATGTGTTAGGAGTACCGACCGGGATTATGGGTCAGCGGTAATGACCAATTGTGGAAACTAGTTGATGTTGATGCCAGAGACGCTGACTAGATGATGTTGATGATTTACCTTATGTCAGAGATGTTGACAAGGTTGATGATGGTTTGTTATAACCTTTTCATAAAGAAAATTTTCAACTTGAGAACATCTAAGATAGTGATTATGAATACCTCCTAGTTAAGAGAGAGTGTTGAATTTTGTAGCCATGGTTGGTCTTCATAATATATATTTTAGCGCTTGATGTATTTTATTGATCATTGTAAAGCATGTTCTTCATGCTAGAGTCAAAGGAAAAATATATTTTTGAGTCATGTCCTTATGGACTTTTAAAAGAGAAAAACTTGAATTTTTGGCTCCAAAAATAGTCAAGTCGGCCTCCCTCCAAGTCAAGTTAGCCCAAGCACAAGACACGCCCATTCAACCCCATAGATCACTATATAAAGGCAGTTCGACCTCCTCCACAAGGCATGAATTTGATCTCTCTCAAGCAAGAATCTTTTGGGCATCCAAGCGAAGGACAAGGAGGGAAATGGGGACGAAAAGGGCATATTCATCTCTTTCTCTCTCTATCTAACTCGCACGTGTGCCTCTCTTTCTCTCTCTATCTATCTCGCACGTGTGGAGAATCTCTCTCTCTCCAGTTCACATATTTTCTGGGCAATTGCAGTTGCAGGGCCGAAATTTTCTGGGCAGTTGCAAGGCTGAAATTATGGGCTTCTGGACAGTTTCTGGCAGGCTGAAATTCATCCTAGGATAGAATAGAAGGACGAGTTGTTGGGTTAGATTGGAGGCTTGACTTGGAGGGTGTTGACCAGGTTTGACCATAGATTTGTTGAAGGTCAGTTTGATCTAGTTGTTGACTAGAGATCTAGGTGTGCCTCTTGTTGAAAAGAAGAATTTCTCTATCGAAAAGGTTGTTGGGTTTTTCCCCTTAATGGGTTTTCTCAAGGTGTAAGTCTTGTGTTCTCTTTGTGCATTGTGATCTCTATTGTTATACTATTTTATATGGTGAGATTTCTTAAGTATAATTGCTTAATGATATACTGGAAAAATTAGAAGATGATAAACATCATTAGAAGTAATTATCTATTTTTAGAAATATTGTGCTTGTATCTATTGCACTTGAAAAATCAACAGCTATTTCCAAATGAAACATTGATTTGAAGCCAATCGTAGGGTTTAGTACACAAACCCTACAGCTCTTTTTGCCTGTTAGGATTTACAAACCCTAGATATCCAAATGCATAAAAAACTTAGAATTTTTCATGCCCAAGACTTTCAATCAGTCTTCCAAACCCTGGTTCTTTAAAGATCCATTTACACCTTTTACAAGTTCAACAGATATGGTCATCTTCCAAAATTCCTACAATCCCCATGCTTTAGCAAACAGTCAAGAATATTCCAAACAAGATTAGGGCTCCGCCAGCATACTTGGTTATTGTTCATATTCTCAACATTGATTCTTATTCTTTCAACCCAAGTAGCTCATTAGCGATAATAATGAGGTTTTGCAAAATGACTCACTTTTCTTAATATGACTTCATTCATCTTGAAGTGGAGCTCGACCTCTTCTTTATAAGTTTCAAACATTGTTCAATAGCCCTTGTAGTAGCAAGAAGTGCAATGTTTTTATCATCAATAGCAAATTATATTTCCATCAACAAGATCATATAATCCTTGATTCTTCCAAATCAAGTATCTCGAATTTCCTTTGAGCATGATTCAAACTAGTAAATGTATCCATGGTGCATTTTGTTTTAAATAAGTGACTTCAAGGAACCTTTTTCAGATTTGGTAATCAATGACTTCTTGCAAATGATTTCCTTAACTTCCTTTGGTTCAAAAAGGAACTTCAAAGGTCAGTCACCTTAAGAACTTTGTGATATACATAATGCAAGACTTCTTCAGCAGAGGTGACATATTCTTAGGGAATATTTATTTCCTAGGTCTATACAAAACTTTAATTAAGTTTGACTTCAAGATGCCAAACATTTCTGGCATAATTGCATTTGGTTCATCCCTTTTATTCTGCCAATTAAGCTTATCAATCTTGAACCATATGTGAAGAAATCATTACATCTCAGGTAGATGTTCAATTTCTAGCAAAGACCTTTCTTTTACACATCCTTTAGGTCTCTTTAGGGTTTGTTGATTGCTAAGGTGCACTGAAAAAGATATGGGAACAGAGACGGATACAGGGTTTGAAATGGATACGACAAATTTTCAAAAAATCTGGATATGATACGGCAAGAAACAACACACACACACACATATAACAAAATAAGAATTTCATATTACCATTCATCTTTTAGAATCTAGATTCTATATCTAAAAATACATAAACAATTATCATCTATCATCATCATCAATTCAGCATAAACATTGTCATCATCATTAATGACTATTATAACATTCATGGTTCAACATATCATCAAGTTGCTATTTCAAATTTCAATTATCAACATGACAAGTTACAACATCATCACCAAAATTAATAATGCACACTACATAGTACAAAGTACAAAATGAACTATGACTGGCAATCTACTATCATTATTCATAATTCATATGGTTGTTCAAAAGTTTAAAAGTTAAAACACCATCATAAATTACATTTACATATCATCAAATATGTCTTCATTCCTGTCACTAAGAAGTTCCACATCCTCTCCAAAAATGGGAGCATTGCTGCCATGTCCACTTGAAGATCCACCTATTGGTGACTACACATCAAACAAAGTCATATGAGACCTGGCATTCAAAGTCATATCCAAGTCAAGCAACTTTGGTTCTACATCCCATAATTTGGCAGCCCTAAATTTGTATTCGTCTCTCTTGTGTGACAGAAAGCAAAGGTTTGAATGAACATACACTAGTTCCTCAGCCTTCTTAGAGCCCAATCTGTTTCGCTTCACTGAATGGATGAAGCCATATGTACTCCAATTCCTTTCTGTTGAAGAGGAACTAGCAACCTGTGACAAGATCCTGATGGCCAATTTTTGGATATGTGGAAGTTCCCCACCATAGTAGTTCCACCAATCAATTGGACTCATTGCCCTCGTGTCCAACATACAATCAATATCAAAACCCCAACCCTCTAATCCCACAAAATAAGCAAACTTTGCACGAATCCGAAGCCCAATTTCAGGATCTACAAAAAGCTTTCTAAAAGCCTTTTTAAATCCTTGTGAGACTTTTGGGTCTTTATTTGGTGCGGTTTTTTATGAATCACTTAGCAACTCTGTAGCATAATATTTTGGATTCACTACATAGGCCAAAAGGTGCAATGGGGTGGTCATCTTGTTCCACCTTTTGGTCAATATATCTTTTACTTCTCTGTAAAATAATTCATCTAGGTCATTCTCCTTGGCATTTATAACCACCCTTATCTTCTCTATCATGGAATCAATGCCCTCATACACCTCTAGTAAATGCTAAGAGGTACTCCACCCTATCCCACCATTCATCATCAACAACCAACTTTTTCATTGCTTGTGCTCTATCAGATTGGGATTGCCTCCATTGATTCCAAAAAGAATTGCATACCATTGATTGTAATGCATCTTTCACCTGCATAAGCCTTGTTAAGGCTATGGTGTGAGAAGCAAAACGAGTCTCGGTAACCTGCAGGTCCCAAATTGCCAATGTTTCAATAAGTTAAAAATCATAATTTGATTGAATAACTATTATTATTCACGAATCATGACTTTTGAGAATCCAATTTACACATTTGAATTTAGAGTCATAGAAATTAGAATTAATGAAATAAACTTTAAAGTTTAGGTAGCTTAAGGAGCTCCAACTTCGCAAATTCCCTGTAGATGCCTTGGGACATGTGGTGGTTTGTGATGAAGGCTTGAATTTATTTTGCCTCTTCAAAAATAAATCGAATCCACTCAATTTGCTTCCCCATCTTGGTCAACATGAGGTTCAATGAATGTACAACACAAGGGATCCAAAAGATGTGCTGATATTTGCCTTCAATAATTAAGCATGTTGCTCTACACATCATTGCATTGTCAGTTATTCCCTAGACAACATTTTTTGGCCCCACCAATTCAATTGCTTCAATCAAGATGTCAGCGACGAATTCAAAATCTTTCATCTGCCCCTCACAATCCACTGCCTTCAAAAACATTGCCCCCTTTGGGCTTTGAGCAATCACACTAATCAAAGGCCTATTCCTTTGATCTTTCCATCCATCAGAAATGATGGGCACCCCTGAAATGCGCCATGAATTACAAATGGGGTTTAATTTAGCCTCCAAATCTAACTTTTCAGCACTCAACATTGTGGTGCAGACCTTCTCATATCCAAGGCTCTTGAACCCTTTTGGGGCTTCATTCACTGCTTTTATCATCTTTGCCCAGTAAGGAGATCGCACAAGGTTAAAGGGAAGGCCATTTGCATAAATGCATTGACCTATAACTGCATTTGTCATCTCTCGAGCATCATTATTAAAACTCCTTTCAAGCGGTCCCAAATTAGACCACTTTGAACCAACAATTCCATGAGAATGAAGTGGAGGCTTTGATGAAGATGCTCCCAACCTTGTTGGGTGTTTTAATTGAGAGGCAAGATTTGCCTCATTTGCTTTAGCATCTGCCTCGTCTTGTTCTTTCTGATATTTTGCAAGTTTTGCCTTGCTTAAACCATTTCCATCTGTCCCATTCTCTTTAGGTGGGCCACTGCATATTCGAACCCCATTGCCTTTTAACCCAAGTAAATGTGTTTTAACCCATCTGTCTCATCATTTATATTCCTTTTTACACTCACCACAAACCCATGCCAATGATCCCCTCCCCGGATCTTCCCAACAATAGTTAAATATGTCCAAAGTGGTGACTTTGGATCAACTTTAGGGTCAAATTCCATTTCATGTTCCACTTCCTCTGCTTCACAAATGGTCGAACTTGAAGTTGCCATGATGACGATGTAAATGAGACTGCAAAATAAAATTTACAAATATGTATTTCAAAACAAGTTACAAGCCTTCAGTTCGTTTCAAAACCACTGTTAAATTTTAATGCTCTTACTTCTACTTCCTTGTGTAGAGCTTGCAGTGTTCCTCATAGAGAGGAGGGATGTATTGTTTTTTGAGCATGTAGCAGTGAGCACATACATTTTACTACCCAACAGAGAAAGAGAGCCAGCATGAAGTTGTCCATAAAATAGCATAAAATAGTTTAGAACCAAAATGTCATGAAAAATGTTGTCTAGCAGAGGGTTTAGCATTCAAAATGACTATAAGAAGGTGCAAGACACATTACTTGACAATAACAACTAGAAATTTGTTTCTATGGACTTATACTTATCATCATGCCAAAATGAGCCTTGAACAGTTGAACTTAATCATCCATTATTATAGGTATTTCCATGCATTGCCACAACTAGTTCATCTGTATTAGGTTTCACCACAACATCTTCATGAGGCTCTAATGAATAAAGATCTAAATTACCAGGATTCGGAGCCGGATCCACTAGTTTTTTGAAAATCCAAGATCTGGATACGGCAAGGATACGTCAAGTATAAAGTATATATAATAATATTTTTTTAATTTAATAAAAACAAAACAAGAAACACTTTAGAGTTCAAGAATCAAATACTCCCTGAAACCATCAAACACTTTTAGAACTGAAACCATTAAATATATTATAAATATGAAGACTGAAACACTGAAATGATGCATACTCCCTCAATAAAATTATGTATTGTTTAATTATTACATGTTTTAAAAATTTGGTTAGAATTAGATAAAATATTTTTTTGGTTAGAGGTATATTTCGGTTTAAAATGCTTTTCTAAATGTCTAAATAAGTTCAATCCCATAAAATGTATGAAACACTAGTGACAAATCAAATTAACAATTCCAACAGAATTTTATCAAAATTTAAATAAATTTAAACAAAAAAATCATCAAAATATATTGAAAAAAATAAAACAATTAGACAATGAGACTACTACATAAAATTAAAACTGAGTAATTTAAATAAAAATTAAAAATCTCCAAATAAAACCCACATTTAACTATTTTCTAAGTAATCCATAAAGTAAGATATATCTACTAAAATATTTCAATTTTTGGGTATTTATCCCAAAAAAAAGAAAAATAGTTAATTTGATATATGTGTAAAAAGAATATCTTATAAACATAATATATATTTTCATTGTAATCAAATATTTATAATTACTGTATTTTATATATAAACATAATGCTGTAATAATATTGTAATTTTATTTTTATCGTATTGACTATTGAAATAAAAATTGTCTTATTGCCTATTGGTTTACACCACATGTTAAGCTAACGGATTTGATTTTCCTTATATTTTGGGCAAGTCTTCGTGCATTCCAACAAAAGTTCACTGTTATATTATTTTTTTGAAAATTTGGTTTAAAATTGAAAACAATGCCATAGCAACCCGTCAAAATTCGTATCAATGGAATAAAATTATAGCTTAAAAAAATCGATTAAATCAAAATTAAAATGGCTCATGAGAGGACCCGTAATTGTTTCTGCCGGCATGACGTATGGACCCATAGCTGTTTCTGCCGGCATCTCGAATGATCAAGAGCACTGGGTTTTTTTGTGCAACAAGAAAACATGTCCAGCTACCATACAGCTGCTACAGAATTTCGATTTAACTCCAAACACCTGTTTCAGGGCCCATAATTGTTTCTGCCGGCATGACGTATGCACCCGTAGTTGTTTCCGCCGGCATGACGAATGATCGAGAAAGCATAGAGCACTGGATTTTTTCGTGCAACAAGAAAACATGTCTGGCTACCATACAGCCGCTACAGAATTTCGATTTAACTCCAAACATCCATTTCAGGGCTTGTGATCCGTTTCAGTTGACAGGGATTCGTTTCCTAATTTCACTGATCCGCCTGCATGCTGTATTTTCTGCGTATTTAGGTGGATCCGGATCCGGATCTGGATCGGATCCGCAGATCCAGGGATCTTGGCCCTCCCCCTGCTGGATCCAGTAACTTAGATAAAGATGTCAAGAAGACAGCAAGGATAGATGGCATTTCCATGCCAACACTTCAAAGCAGCTACAACTACAACAGATCTGACTCTTTACAAATCTATGAGGAAGTCTTTAGGAAACTAAATACTCAGCCGCACTCTTAATAACATAACCCCAAAGCTGTCAACCAACAAGGAGATCAAGAGGTAATCGATAAACAGAAGAATATCACTCTCGTCAATGTTTCAACTTTCTTTGAAAACATAATAAATACACCAGCGCAGGGACAAAGAAAATAAGTTCTTTAAGATAATATCAGTCCCTATACAAACTAGGTTCATGAAAGGAATATACATTCTGGTCTATCTCATGACTAATGTAACGAATGGATTACAAAAGTTAAGCAGATGCTAGTGACAAATTCCCACATGCACTTTCTACAAGAATTGTGTCACCTTACACGCAACAACTCAATAATTCGCATATATCCAACAATCAAAATTTAGAAAGCATCTTCATAGTTTTAGGAGTCACATCTAGCCCTGCTAACCTACCAGGAAAAAGAATGAATTGAAGGCTTTTTTGAGAACCATTTGAGAACCATTTGAGAACCTTTGCAAGCTTACGATGATAACATGGCCTACTCACACTATTAGGCTCTACTCTCGGGATCGGCTCGGGCTCCCACATTGACACAATCGACTTGTGGGCTGAGGGCTCCAAGTCCACACTAACAGTTGCTTGTGGGTTGAGGGCTCCAATTCCACATTAACAGTCGCTCATGGGTTGAGGGATCCACACTCGTGACTCAAGTCTCACAGTCGGGCTCGCGCACTGAGGGTTCCACACTCACACTGCACAATCGCTCACGGACTTACTCCACAATCACAATCAGCTCGCGGGCTCAAGGAAAATGACAAAAAGACGTCAGCTCAGTAAAGGTTATCATCGATCAATTAACCTAAAAGTTCATCACCTCATAAAAAAACACAGTGAAAATCAAATTGGAAAATCGTTCCCGGTGGCCAGAATCATGAAACGTTTTTATTTTTGGCAGATCCATTTTGAAAAATCAAAATACATTTTGTTTTGCCCAGATCCGTTTCCATAAATTCTGAAACGTGTTAAAATTTAGAGGAACTGAATGATTTTTACAAAAGAAGTTTTTGAATTCTAACCGTGTCATTTCCAAAATTCTGAAATGCTACAGATACAGATCAAATGTCGTTTTTTAGGCGTTTCATACCAGTGTCAGATCCAAAACGACGAACAGCGTTTCGGGGAGGTTAGACCTGTGTTTCCAGTAACATAGGCTGATTGTAAAGATTCTTATTGTAGTCATACAGACCATAAGAGATGAATACTTTCTAGGGATCATGTCTCTAGAATTTCAATATCTTTACAGAGATATTCACTCTATTGATCAAACAAGGTTCTTTATAGAAAATACTCTGAACCTGTTTCTATTCGAGATTTTAAGAGAGGCTCTTTGATTTGAGTAGCGGAACAATACTTTGAGACAGTCTTCACTAGAGTTTGCATTCTAAAACTTGAGGGAGATGCACTTTATTTTCAACCTTGTAATTGTTGCCCAAAAGAATTTTAACTTTGACCAAGATCACTGAAAGCAAAAATACATACCTTGCAATGTTAACAAACTTCTGTTGAATGACCTTCGCTGACTTTGCCATTGACTGAGGTAATTTTGGACTACTCTTCTGAGATACTTTGGTCTTGGTATCTTTTCTCGGCCTTACTACAAAAGTCCTGAGACCTTTTTCATACCTCAGCCTTCTACCTTTTGACTGAGACAGGTAACTTTGAATTGTTGAATTTATTTTGTAAACAGTAATCTTTCTTTTCCAATGGTCAACTTCTTTCTGTACGTCAGAGACAAGAGGACCAGGTCGGGAATTTGAGATCCTTTTTGGTCTTCTGAGGTTTCCGGTCGTCCTAAGATTCCTAAGATTTTTTATTCTCCTAAGAATTTTGGACTAGGGCCCTTTTTTCAAATCATTGATAGTAGAGCAGATCTAGGCTTCCTTTTGAGGCTGCTCTTTCACCAAAGCTTTGATACCATGTGGATTTTTGGGCATCCTCTAAACCGATAATTACTTCTTATGATTTATATTAGGTTAATATTTTCTTGTGATCTTTTTCATCATAAATAAATTACAGAGGAATATCAACAGTAAAACAAAAATCCTAGAGAATCATAAGAGACACAAGAGTTTACCCTGGGTAAACGCACATGGGGGAAAAACCCAGCAACCTTTACCTTAGAAATTCTTTATTTCAACAGAGATACACCTAAACGTACTAGTTATCTACAAGGCCAAAATGACCATCAAAGAAACTTGGTCAAACCTGGTCCAACTCCATCCTAGTCAACTCAATCAACTGCCCATTAAACTAGGCCTGCTCTGCTCTGCTAGGGCATAATTTGGCCTCTTCAACAAGGAGATTCATTCCTCAACAAAGAGCTTCCATAGAGATTCACTATTCCTGAGCCCAAGCCACCAACCCATGGTTGGGTTGGCTGCCCAATAATGAAAAGGATGGTCATCTTGCTTTCAGACTGATCCCCACTGTTGAAAGGTCCAGAATATTTATAATTCTGATTATGATCATAGATGTGTGCTTGCTAGGGTAACATGTTAAACTTTTGGACATCATGTTTTTATTCTCTCGCACCAAGTGGCATTTAGGATTTTAGACTACCATGCCACTTGTTCATTAGTTAATGTTGGTATTTCATTATCCTGGCTTCTGCAAGTTCAAAATTATTGTTACACTTTCATTCGTATCTAAATGCTCGTAAAAACAGTGATATAGGCCATATTAATAGAAGCTGCTGAGAGCATTTAATACAAAGAAAGGGGAATATTTTCAAACGCTGTAACTTAACACTAACATAATATTGGATGTCCTTCCTAGTGTAGTAAATCCAGACCAAAAAATGTCTTTCCAATTCCAATAGACTAAATCATAACTAAAAGGACATTGATTACATAAACTGTTGCAGTAAATCTGAGGAGAGATGCCCCGAGGTGCTATAAAAAGTAATTGCAAGATCCAGATAGTTTATAACTTTATAGTAGCCACACAAAAGCACCGAATTAGAATATAATCTGCAATGTGAATAAATTTAGCATGTAAAGCTTTTCTTCTGTTTAGAGGAGACTACTGCATAAATCTGAGAGATGCCCTAAGATGTTATAAAGATAATTGCAAGATACAGATTGACTTTTAACTTTATTGTAACAACAAAAAAGAATCAAGTTAGAAAGTCAATCTGCAATGTGAATGAACTGCTATGTAAAGTTTTGCTGGTGTTAAATGTATAGATGGCTACAGCATCTCGTAAGCCTTTGCATCCAATACACCTCTCTCTCTTTCTCTCTGACAGTTTCTAGACCAAAAGGAAAACCACATAAGGGTAAGGTACAAATTGAATCACTTAATTACCTTAGCAATGGATTTTGAAACAGCCAAAGCTTGTTGAGTCTCTTGCAACTCTGAAACCAAAGAAACAACCACTAAATTAAGTGCTGTAATTTAAAATTTGCAAAGGCTGCATTACAATAAAAGAAAACCAATCAAACCATGCACAGTCATAATTAAGATGTCATACGCAAGCCTATTTGGATATGGAACACAATTTCGAAGTATATTAATTAAAGTGTACTACAAAAAAACAGTATTAAATATAAGGGGCATGTTGAGAGTTGCAGTAGAAAGAGAAAACAAAAATGAAAATATTTGGCCAATGATGAACACAAATTGTGGATATATTACACAAAAAGCAAATAGCATCAGTGGATGAAATTGCCTAAACTGGCAGATTGTCTAGAAGTATCAAGCTTGAACCTTTAAAGATCCTATGGAAGTGTAATTGTGAGGCTGTCTTCAGTAACTCCCCCTTTTCTTTTGTTGCTTTCACACAGAGGTTGCAAATTAGGGCATTTACTACACCTCTCTTAAGAGATGTGAATGATTGTTCCATTGAAACGTGCTTGGATCTGAACATTCTTTTACTAATTGTCAGATAGTCTCACTTATTTTATGTATTTTTCTGTCGCTAATTAAGCTGAGAAACATTTTTCCAAAAAACAAGAAGGGTAACAACTTGGCAACCAATGGTACATCCATTTGACTGAAAAACATCATATAAAGTTCAGGGGTCATTTCAACAAAAGAAGACTATGTTTCTTAGATAACAGAAAAGGTGCAATAAAATCAATACAGTCTAAGATGATTTCTACAATAACTGTGACTGCTTTGATTTCTTTACGAGACTAGAGAAAAGACTGCCTTTTTTTGCTCACAAGGGAAAACCTCATTAGAATGAGAAAAAACTGCATAACCCACTGTCACAATGCTCACTGAAACTTGTTGATGTTTGTAGCATCGGAAGGTCTTCTGCATAGACTAAGTGTCTAGCATTAAGGAAAGAGTTCTCTTTAGGTGTTTGTTCGAGAGGAACAAATATTATGATTTCTTTCCTAAGTTTTAACTTAGTAAAAGCACATTAATTAATTTATTAATTAATGTTGGCTATTGGACTAAAGTTTTTAAAGATAAATAATATAATTATTTCAGTGACTTAGATCTAATCTCCACCATTGATATAGGTGGATTAGGATTTAATCCTAGCCCTCTATCACTTTGGAGATTAGGTATTTCGCTCAATTCAAATTAAAAAGAGAACATGTTGTGGCCAAATTTTTCATTTTTATATTTCAAGAAAAATAATAAAAAAGGTAAACAAAAAAAAACTGATATAGGAACCCATTTTGAAAAAAAAATGTAAAGGTTCCTATTAAAAAAAATTGTATATATGCATATGAGCCTAAATTTTCAGGCTGAAAGCTATTGGTTCCATAGTATTCAAAACCGGAACCGGTGACCGGACCGGTCCACCTAATAAACCGGGTTTCAAACCGAGATTGGTCAAATCTCAATGAACCAGTTTTTGAAAAAATACATGAAAATAATTCATTTTTAATGAAAAAACTATTTTTTTTAAGATTTAAAACCATGATTCCAAACCAATAGAGACAAAATATGCAAAGTTTGCACATCTGTATACCACGTAAAGGTGAATATATCAAAATAAAAGTGGATACCGAGTGCAATACATATCATTGACAAAATACATAAGCAATGAAGATCTAAATGGCCTATAAAATCCAAAAACAATGCTACAAGCTATGGGGCCATTGGCCTACTACAAGACTACAAGTCTAGACTCTACAAGTACATATCAGTGATCAACATGATCATTCCTCATTGTGATCCAACTCATCACCACTACTAGACACAGGATCGTCAACAGGAGCTACATAAACATCATCTCGATCAGAGTTTGAGGATGCCTCAGCCTCATCCGCAACCTCAGTAGTAGCACCAATAACAATAGAATTGGACGTGATGGAAGCACAAGTTGGTCGAGTTGCACGACTAGTGCCTTCCATAGGTTGTTTGCCTTTGTTTGATGCGACTACTAATTCTGGTTTTGATGGCACTACCAAATTTGCATCGGGATCAACCCCCCTAATGCTATGTCAATATCAAAATCAACATCAAACTCAAGATCTTCAATCTCCTCCACTCATTCTGATGTTGGATCAATATCATCCAACATAATGGGATCTAGATCAGGTATTTTGTTCATCATTTGGTTGCGCCTTAGTCGAAGGTTGTATTACACAAAGACAAGATCATTTAACTGTTTTTGTTCCAAACAGTTTCTCTTCTTCATGTGTATGCGCTCAAAAACAGACCAATTGCGCTCACAACCTAAACCACTGCAAGTTTGGCAAAGGACTCTAACTATATCTTTTGTAATTGAGGACATTGGCCGCCAAATGACTCCCACCAATGTGTTGGTGGGAAAAATACATTAATTAGTAACTTAGTTCATTTCATTACTTATTTACAAGCATTTACAAACAATTTGAATTGTAAATTTGTAAACAATTGAACTTTAAAAGAAAAACAAATTGAAATCGCTTACCTGGTTGATCCACATCTCTTACCATCTTTGCTAAAAAATTTCCAAAGGTACCTACTACCATACTGAAAAGAGTAAGTTGTCTATGTATTTCCAACTGGTCAGAATGGTTAGGACCATGCGCTCCAAGCAATCATATAATCCATCTTTGACCTCCCCAACCTGTAGATCTCCTAGTCGAGATTTTAAATGATACTTTGGGTTCAAAACATAATCAGTTACATGTATAGGACGATGGAGTTGATTGTTCCATCTATTATCAATGATCTCCCAAATACGCCCATATTTAGCTAATTTATCCTTGTAAGTTGCCTGTATCTGCTCCCTTACCTGATCCATAACCTCATAGATGTAGCCCATGGCCAATTTTTCCCCATCTACCATCTGTAGCACCTTAACAAGGGGCTCGATAATTTTCCCAAGCTCTGCAGACCTTTTCCAAAAATAATTGTCAAAAACTTTCTTTTTGGTGTCTTTGCAATCTTGTCTATGAGCCCATCGAGATGAAGTCCAATCATCATAAGAAAACATTTTATGCAAGTTTTTTTGTTGAGAATTGAGACATTGCAACGTAACGAAGTGAGTTGCAAATCTTGTAATTGCAGGCCTAACAAGCTCTTTGCCCTTAGTGCTTTTCCTCATTAGGCTCAATACCCATGAGTGGTTGTAGAAGTATTCTAAAATGCACTTGGCATGCTCTACAGTGTTTTTTACCCACTCCACTTTGCCTATCTCCACAAGCATGAGGTGTTAAATTTAGGTATGTTCTATTCTAGAGCAATTTATTTCAATTTTCACAGTTAGCTTAATATCTTTTCCAGATTAGCAATCACATCAGCATTAAAGTAAACTGCAGATAGAACATAAATATAAATCGCAGAAGACAAGCCAAGACAAGAGGACACAAGATGTGGCGCTAGCTAGGGACAAACCCCAATGTCAGGAAACCCTTCGTCAATTCTTCTTATATGATCTTCAACAGTTCACCACATAGAGAGATAGAACATATACATCAGAGGTCAACATTTTGACTTATCAAAATAAGACCAAAGATCTTCTCCTAAGAAGATGTTACATGAGGTAGCTGATTTGAACTTAGGTGAAGGCAGATTGCTTCAACAGATCCTCTAAGGTGACTCCATCACCATACTGCACCTCACTGTGCTGCACCTCATCATCATGTTGCACCCGTCACTGTGTTGCACCCATTCACTAAGCTGCACTAGTCACTAAGATGCAACCAGTCATGGTTTACCCATCACGGTGCCCTATGTTGCACCACTCATAGTTGTACCCATACATGCTGATGGACATACTGCCTCCACTATGCTGCAATCATTACAGTTGTACCTATACATGCTGTTGTACATACTGTCATCATGTTGTTGCACTAACTGTCACCTACAGCCAACCAAAACAGCTTTTTCCCTTACGCTAAAAACTGCCCACACAGACCTGCGTCCCCCTTTCTTCAAACTCAGCCTAGTTGTAGCATTTAACAACCCTCCACGCAGTTACTAAGAAACCCTTGCTATGATGTTATGGCCTATGGCCTAGCACATAGCAACTCTGAAGTAAATGTCCTCAAAACAGTTACATAAACATCTTTAACGCAGCAACACTAAGGAGCAGACTTCAACTCTTTCCTTTACTGTATAACTATGGCTTATCAAATAGTCCTTAAGGCATGTCTATATCAGCTTCCTTTATCACACAGTCACCTACAGCAAACATAAGACATTTCCTTGCTGCATTATAGGGCTACCTTTGTTGCTTCATTGACAATGGATGAATGCTCCCTTAGGACTGTGGATAAGGGCTGCTTCAGGCAACGTATTAGGGCCTTCATTAACAACATATTAAGGCTCCTTTTGGATTGCGTATAAGTATCTCTTGGACAGCGTATTAGGACCTTTCCTCGCTGCAGATTAGGGCCTTCATTTAGGACCTATATTAGTTGTGTATAGAACCTCCTCTTAGCTGCGTCTTAGGGCCCAGTTGCTACGGATAGGATCATTGTTTAGCTGTGAATAAGGGCTCAACAGACTACGGAGTAAGGCACCTTAGGACAGCATATAAGGGCCTCTTTAACAGTGAATTAGGGCCACCCTTAACTACGGATAGAGCTCCCTCCTTGACTATGTAGAGCCTTCTCTTTTCACTATGCCTTGATCTCGTATAGAACAGCAGTTAGGGCATCTCCCTTTAGGTCAGTGTTTAGACTTCTTCTCTCCTCCATGATAGTGTTAAGGTCTCTCTCAGAATGTAGATTAGGGCATGGCATATTCCCTTTGACTGTGTCTAGATGTTCCTCCTTTGACTGCGGCCAGGCTGCTGCTAGGGCATCCTCCTTACTGCGCCTAGGGCATCATAAGACTTAGGCCAGCATGTACTCTTAGGGTCTCTCCTCCCACCAAAACCCAAAGACAAGTGGAGAGGAAGAGATCACAAGAAGAGTGTGTGCAAATGACTTGCAAGCCATCCCTTTTTATACTAAAACGTTGAGCACAAGTGGGGTTTATTTGGTTGTTGGCCGACCTTACAAAATTGTCTTATATCACAAATAAATTCATAACTCTATGAATACTTATCGGAATCAGATGATCTTTAGATCAATCCTACACCTCTCGATGAGAGGGATCCAAGAAATATATCAACTGCCATTAATAAGATGACCCGCATGGAGTTTGGCCCTAGTTGCCAATTTTAACATAAGGTCTATGCAATGCGCAGCACATGGAGTCCAAAATATGGTCTTCTATTTGGACTCTAGCATCTTTCGAGTAAGAACATAGTTTGAAGCATTATCTGTGATGACCTGAACAACATTTTGCTCCCCACTTGTTGAATAATGTCATCCAAAAGCTCAAAATAGAAGGTTTGCATCCTTCACCTTATTAGATGCATCAAATGATCTCAAAAACATATCTTTCCAGAAAGAACATAGTTTGAAGCATTACTATGATGACCTACACAACATTCTGCTCCCCCACTTGTTGAATAATCTCATCCAAAAGCTCAAATAGAAGGTCTGCATCCTTCGCCTTATCAGATGCATCAAATGATCTCCAAAACATGGTTCCTTGAGGGCAAAAAACAAGGAAATTAATGATAGTGCGGTTCTTCCGATCAATCTATCCATCTATCATGATGGAACAACTTGTTTTGAGCCATGACTCTTTATACTCATATACTCATCAATGGAAGAAATCTCTTTTGGCAAAAGAGTTCCCCTCAAGTCATGCACAGTAGGGCCTTTGAAGCCCTTTCTTGCAGCTATAACAGAGTACCACATAGGTTGGTAATAAGGTGAGCAGGAAGCATTAAATGGGATATCTCTATTAGAACACCATCTAGAAATGTATTGAAAAGAAGATTCTTTCATTTCCTTTTCCAATGGTCATCCGAAGTGGGTTGACATTGAGTTAGACTTGGTTGGGAGGAGTGGATGTTCATCCTCTTTGTTCCTTTAGATTGTTGGCCTTGATGGTAAGACCCAAGAGCAGGAAGAACATAGTGAAAGGGGTCACTGGTGGAAGGGATAGAAGAGGAGTCTTGAATCCCAAAATCATCATACCAACTCTCTTTCATGGCTTGTAAAATTTCTTTCTTCCTTGCAATTTCTTCCTAGATAGCCTTCTCCCTAGCCTTATTCTCCTCAAACTTCTCAAACTTGGCAAGGTATTCTGCCCTAACAGGACTGTTAAATTATGGTATGTTCTATGCTTAGAGCAGTTTACTTATCTTTCTTATTATTATCCACAGATTAGCAATCACATGTACATAAGTAAAGTGTAGATAGAACATTAAACGATCAACAAAAAACAAGCCAAGACAAGAGACACAAGATGTGGCGGTTAGCCAGGGACAAACCCCAATATGGGGAAACCCTTTGATCAAATCTTCTTTTATCTTCAATAATTCGGCAGAGAGAAATAGTACAAAAATCTGATTTATATCAGCAGCAGCAAACCCTAGATCAGCGGCATCAACATCATCAGCATCATCGGCATCAGCCCTCAACTAGGGCAGTCAATATCTTCCAAACTGAAGGTCAGATCACCTCGATTCTTGTGCCAAAAATTGTGTATTTCCATGGAGAGTTAGCTTCACCTACTACGCAGTCAAGAGAGACAGAATGTTGATCAACGCTTGTCAAAGTTCCAATCTGCAGTTTGTAAACCCTTAGAAAACTGTGTCCTTCCTTCCCACGTGTGAGAGAAAGACCTATCTGCACAGGAGAGAGAGAGAGACTCTTTTCTGCGTAGAAGAGAGAGAGAGAGATGGATGAGAAGTGTGTGTCCAAATGAGGAGGAGACATCCTGTATTTATATGCAAACGTTGATGATGAATAGATGTGTCTGTTGGGTTTCTGAGCCTACCTAAGTTGCTGGCCAACTTTGACAATTTCTCCATAATCAAAATAAATTCATATCTCCATAAATACTTATCGGAATCGGATGATATTTAGGTCAATCCTACACCTCTCGACAAGAGGAGTCTAGATAAAATATTATCAGCCATGAATAAGGTGATCCTCATGGAGTTTGGCCCTAGTTGCCAATTTTAACACTCCCTGTCAACTAGGGAGAACTCCATCTACGATTCGTCTGACTGTCGCCACTATTCATCCATCAAATGCACTGCATTGAACAGCTTGACCCCTGCTCTGCTCTGCCTTGCTATGCTTAGCTTTGCCTTGCTATGCTCTGCTCTACCTTGCTATGCTCTGCCTTGCGATGCTCTGCCTTGCTATGCTATGCTCTGCTCTTCTCTGTTCTGCTCTGCTCGAACTATGAAGAAGAAGAAATGATCGAGGATGAATCATACCATCCTCCACTAACCTAAAGTCAGTCTCAGAGTGTGTACCACTCTCACTGGTCCCAGACCAGTATCACTGATCCCAGATCAATGAAGGTCATCTTAGCATAGGGAGTACGGTAGATACAACAATGTGTCCATTAGTACTACTATGGTCCCTATCCTCATTTCCCTACTCATTGATCAGATGAGAGGTACTTCCCATGAGTCCCAGACTGCATGGGTAGGATAACTCGACAGGAGAACTAATCATCCTGTCCACAGGAGAGCGAATCGTCCTGTCCCACAAGAGAGCGAATCATTTTGTCCACAGGAGAGCGAATCATCCTGTCCACAAGAGAGCGAATCATCTTGTTCCACAAGAGAGTGAATCATCTTGTCCACAGGAGAGCGAATCATCCTGTCCACAAGAGAGCGAATCATCCTGTCCACAAGAGAGCGAATCATCCTGGCCCACAAGAGAGCGAATCATCTTGTCCACAAGAGAGCGAATCATCCTATCCACAGGAGAGCGAATCATCCTATCTCACAAGAGAGCGAATCATCTTGTCCACAGGAGAGCAAATCATCCTGTCCACAGGAGAGCGAATCATCCTGTCCAATGGATGCCATGGTGTTAAAATTGGCAACTAGGGCCAAACTCCATGTGGGCCATCTTATTTATGGCAGCTGATATTTTTATTGGATCCCTCTCATCGAGAGGTGTAGGATCGATCTAAAGATCATTCAATTTCGATAAGTATTCATGGAGTTATGAATTTATTTGTATTATGAGACAATTCGTTAAGGTCGGCCAGCAACCTAACTGCCCCCTCTTGTGCTCCACGTTTTAGTATAAATAGGAGAGGACTTGAAGTCATTTGAGACACTCTTCATGTGATCTCCTCCTCTCCACGTCTTGGGTTTTTGGTGAAGAAGAGACACACAAGAAGATACGTTGGGCCAAGTGTATGATGCCCTAGCTTATATGCAGATGATGCCCTAGCTTATACACAGGTGATGCCCTAGCTTATACGCTGTAATGGAGACACCTAGCCGCAGTAAGGGAAGACATTCTTACGCTAGACACCTAACCGCAGTCATGGAAGACATTCATACGTTGTAATGGGAAACAATCATACGCTGTAATAAAGACTCTTTATACGCAATTATGAAGACATCTAAACACAGCATGGAGACTCTATACATTCATGGAAACACTTGTACATATGCAGCAATATATACGCACAACATGGAGACCTTATACGTTGTCATGAAGACACTTTCCACGCAGTCATGAAGACATCTAAACGCAGTCTATACGTAGTTAATGGGGACACTCACTCATGTCATGAAGACTCTTATATGCACCACAGTTAGCCGCAAATATAAAGAGGAACCACTGACAAGACATATAGCCACAGAGAACCGCAGTCATGAAGAGGAGTCGCAGTCATCTCAGCATGAAGCTGAGCCGCAGCAAAGGGTTTTACTACACCTCGCTTTAGGAACAGCGATCAGCTCGGGTGCTTGAGGAAAAGCAGCCTCAGCATATAAATATGTATCTCGGTGCTCTCATTCCATACGCAGTCATAGTGAGGAGAACTTGGATTAATGAATTACTGGAAGTCTGGGTACCAGGAGAAGTAGTGACGAGGGTTTATAGCAATGTCTCTACTGAATGAAGATTATGCTAGAAGTCAGTCCTGGCATAACGAAATAGGTTTTGATGATGGTCAAGAGATCCTTGGTATCCCTGTAAAAGGACTCAGTCTCAACATAATGAAAATGATAAGGATGAACAGTTATGGTGTATAATCCTCTCATCAAAGCAATGATGTATGATGATGAATGAAACAGTGGGCATGATAAATAATGAGCAGCATGATGATGAGAGCAGGAGCAGCTCAGTCATCAAGGTTCAACACATGTGACAGTGCAGCAAATGGATGAAATGCAACAACTATGATAGGTGAAGCAATCACCTTGGAGAATCAGTTGAAGCAATATGTCTTCAACTGATCTCATGCATATATCAAAATTCAAAATGTTGACTTCTATTGTAAATGTACTATCTCTCTCTGCTGAACTTTGAAGAACATAAAAGAAGAATTGATCAAGGGTTTCCCCACATTGGGGTTTGTCCCTGGCTGGCACCACATCTTGTGTCCTCTTGTCTTGGCTTGTCTTCTGCGATTTATATTTATGTTCTATTTGTAGTTTACTTTAATGTTGATGTGATTGCTAATCTGGAAAAGATATTGGAAAATTGAAATAAATTGCTCTAGCATAGAACATACCTAAAATTTAACATGGTATCAGAGCAGAGGTGAAGAAAATGCCCAAGCAAGAGTGAAAGAGCAATCACCAAAGACAGTTGGGACAAGACAAAAAGATCAATGGGTTCCTCATCCCTCTTCTAATTCACCAAGGGTGAATTCGAAGCAGAAAATATTATCAAAATGGCGTAACGGAAGTTTCTGATGGACTACCTAAAGATCACTTCATTGGGAAGTTCAGATCTAAGGGTGGAAGGAAAGGCAGACGCCTTGGTTGCAATAAGTTCGGCCATTATGCGAAGGAGTGTCTAAATGGCAGAGACACATCTCTTGATGAAGATAACAATCATTCCTGGGACATCTTCAATGATCAAAGGAATGACAAGTAATGCAAGTCATCAAGGAAATGGTCGACTCTTCAAAGAAAGCAAGGAACCCCGGTATGAAGAATCAAATGTTGTTTTTGATAAGATAAAGAAGCGTTATCTTGTATTGGCCCTCTCCTTCAGATTCTTTGGGTATCTAACTTATTGATTGTAGTGCTTCGAGGCACTTCATCAAATAGATGGGTGCAGTCTCTAATTTGGTAGAGATGGAAACAATTGTGGGATTATACTTAGAGCCGATGCCACCTATCCCGGAAAGGGTGTAGGGAATGTTACCCCTCATTTGAATGAGGGTAACTCGATTCATTTACAGAATCTCTTTTATGTACCTAATCGCAAGAAGAACCTGGTGTCAAAGGTTACGAGGTCGCACTCATCGATGGAAAGGTACGTGTTTGAAAATAGAATTTTCAAAGATGCTTTTGAGTTCAGAGTTGTATCAAGTTGTAGGAAGTCCACTGGGGACCATTGACACGTAGCACCCGAGGTCTGTGAGTCTGATGGCGATAGGAATGCCTGAATTCAAAAAGGGCATGAAAGTACATGTCTAAGATGTACCAAAAGAAAATCCTACAAGGGGACTATTCCCCTCATGTAGCAGGTCCTCAAGTTTGGAACAACCCGAGGAGTTTGAGATTCATGATCTGGAATCTCATGTATACAGGTGGAAGAAACCCTTCTATGGCTTGAAGCAAAACTCCCCGGGCATAGTATGAGAGGATTGATAGCTGTCAAATGGAGCTGAGATTCCCTAGGAGTGAAACCGATCCAAGCCATTACCTGAAGGTTGTGGATGATAGACCTCTCATATCGGCACCTTATGAGGACTACCTATTTCTGACAAGTGCAGACCCCCTCTCATTTGCAGAAGTAAGAGGGAGTTGGATTCCAGATGTGGAATGTTAAACTGCAATCTTGTGACTACCTCAAGGATCTTAACTTTCAGAAGTTATATGGTAGTGATGTCGGACCAGATTTGGGAAATGCCTCTGAGTTTCATAAACTCATTCGCGTTGATGTTCTTGGTGAACCTCCGTCCGGACATATGTTTTGCAGATAGCATGGTGAGCTCATATTTGGTTGAGCTTCACTAGATTGGTGCCAAGAATCTTCTGAGATATCTTCAGGGCACAAGCTCTCATGGATTGAGATACACTGTCGAATATATGAAACCACATAATTATTCGAATGTTGAGTGGGCAGGCAGCGTGGAGGATCACTAAAGCACTTGTCAGTGCTGGTTCTCTTAGGATTCTGCTTCAATATCGTGGATGAGCAAAAAGCAGAAGTCGGTTGCTATAAGCACCACCGAGACCGAATACATAGCTACGAGTATGATCTCATGGGAAGCTGCATGGTTGTGCAAGCTCCTAAGTGAGTTGTTTGTACACATGATGAATACCACTATGATTCTCTGTGACAACCAGAGGTGGGATTCGATTATTGAGGAATCTCGTATTCGATGATTGCTCCAGCAGATAGACATCAGATACTACCTTATCAGGGATATGGTAAGTCAATGAGCGAGGAAGCTCCAGAGGATGTACAAGTCGCTACACTTTGTCTAAGCCCCAGGGGAAGATCAAATATGTGATTTTCCCGAACGACATGGAGTCGTCAAGAGACCCTTGTAAAAGGGTCCTGCATGTTGCATACATTGAGCTCCGAGAGCTATGGGGGCTTGGGGTTCTTACTCGAGCAACATACGACCACAAGGTGACTCACCCTCCCCTGGTGGTGCGCGTTGAACATGATGATTATTTCTCTTGTGGGCCTGGATGATTTGTTCTCCACGGCGATTGAGGACAGGATGATTCGCTCTCCTATGGACAGGATGATTCGCTGTCCTGTGGACAAAATGATTCGCTCTCCTGTGGACAAAATGATTCGCTCTCCTGTCGGACAGGAAGATTCGCTCTCCTGTGGACAGGATGATTAGTTCTCCTGTCGAGGCATCCTACCATGCAGTCCAAGACTCATGGGAAGTACCTCTCATCTGATCAATGAGCAGGGAAATGAGGATAGGGACCATAGTAGTATCGATGGACGCATCGTTGTATCTACCGTACTCCCTATGCTAGGATGACCTTCATTGATCTGGGAGCAATGATACTGGTCTAGGACCAGCTGTAGGAGATGTACCCACTATGACACTGACTTCGGGTCGGTTGAGGACTGGTCTGGGACCAGTGGTACATGCTCTAAGATTGACTTCGAGTTAGTAGAGGACTGGTCTGGGACTAGTGGAGTGGTACATACTATGACACTGACTTCGGGTCAGTTGAGGATTGATCTGGGACCAGTGGTACACACTCTGATACTGACTTCGGGTCAGTGGAGGATGGTATGATACATCCTCGATCAATTCTTCTTCTCCATTGTTCAGCAGGGCAGAGCAGAGCAAAGCTAAGCAAAGTAGAGTTGAGCGAGCAGAGCTGAGCTGAGCAAAGCTGAGCTGAGCTGAGCAAAGCTGAGCTGAGCAGAGCTGAGCTGAGCAAAGTAGAGCAGAGCTGAGCAAAGCAGAGCAAAGCTGAGCTGAGCAAAGCAGAGCTGAGCAGAGAAAAGCAGTGCAGGGCACTAATGGCAGAGATAGTAAAGTCGGACATATAGATTAGCTGATGGAGTTCTCCCTAGTTGAGACTCGAGAGTGAGCATTAAAATTGGCAACTAGGGCCAAACTCCATGTGGGTCATCTTATTTATGGCAGCTGATATTTTTATTCGATCCCTCTCATCGAGAGATGTAGGATTGTTCTAAATATCATCTAATTCCGATAAGTATTCATGGAGTTATGAATTTATTTGTATTATGGGACAATTCGTCAAGGTCGGCCAACAACCTAACTACCCACTCTTGTGCTCCACGTTTTAGTATAAATAGGAGAGGACTTGAAGTCATTTGAGACACTCTTCATGTGATCTCCTCCTCTCCACGTCTTGGGTTTTTGGTGAAGGAGAGACACACAAGAAGATATGTTGGGCCAAGTGTATGATGCCCTAGCTTATACGCAGATGATGCCCTAGCTTATACGTTGTAATGGAGACACCTAGCCGCAGTAAGGGAAGACATTCTTACGCTAGACACCTAGCCGCAGTCATGGAAGACATTCATATGCTGTAATGGGAGACAATCATATGTTGTAATAAAGACTCTTTATACACAGTTATGAAGACATCTAAACACAGCATGGAGACTCTATACATTCATGGAAACACTTGTACATACGCAGCAATATATACGCACAGCATGGAGACCTTATACGCTGTCATGAAGACACTTTCCACACAATCATGAAGACATTTAAACGCAGTCTATACGCAGTTAATGGAGACACTAACTCATGTCATGAAGACTCTTATACGCACCACAGTTAGCCGCAGGTATAAAGAGGAACCACTAACAAGACATATAGCCACAGAGAACCGCAGTCATGAAGAGGAGCCGCAGTCATCTCCGCATAAAGCTGAGCTGCAGTAAAGGGTTTGACTACAACTTGCTTTAGGAACAGCCATCAACTCGGGTGCTTGAGGAACAACACCCTCAACATATAAATATGTATCTCGGTGCCCTCATTCCATACGCAGTCACAGTGAGCAGAACTCGGATTAATGAACTACTCGAAGTCTGGGTACAAGGAGAAGCAGTGATGAGGGTTTCTAGCAATATCTCTACTGAATGAAGATTATGCTAGAAGTCAGTCCCGGCATAACGAAATAGGTTTTGATGATGGTCAAGAGATCCTTGGTATACCTGTAAGAGGACTCAGTCTTGACATAATGAAAATGATAAGGATGAACAGATATGGTGTATAATCCTCTAATCAAAGCAGTGATGTATGATGATGAATGAAACAGTGGGCATGATAAATAATGAGCAGCATGATGACGAGAGCAGGAGCAGTTCAGTCATCATGGTTCAACACGTGTGACAGTACAGCATTGTGTCACACGGTTATGTGCAGCAAATGGACGAAATGCAACACTATGATAGGTGAAGCAATCACCTTGGAGAATCAGTTGAAGCAATATGCCTTCAACTGATCTCATGCATATATCAAAATTCAAAATGTTGACTTCTATTGTAAATGTACTATCTCTCTCTCTACTGAACTTTGAAGAACATAAAAGAAGAATCGATCAAGGGTTTCCCCACATTGGGGTTTGTCCTTGGCTGGCACCACATCTTGTGTCCTCTTCTCTTGGCTTATCTTCTGCGATTTATATTTATGTTCTATCTACAGTTTACTTTAATGCTGATGTGATTGCTAATCTGGAAAAGATATTGGAAAATTGAAATAAATTGCTCTAGCATAGAACATATCTAAATTTAACACATGGAGAACTAATCAACCTGGCCTATAGGAGAACTAATCATCCTGTTCCACAATTGCCATGGAGAACACATCATCCAGGCCCACAGGAGAACTAATCATCCTGTTCCATAGCGCCACGGAGAACGAATCATCCTGGCCCACAGAAGAACTAATCATCATGTTCCATAGTCGCCACAGGGTGTCACAGGGGAAGGTTTAACCTTTTATCGTGTACAAAGTGCACCAACAGGGGATGATGAGTCACCCTGTGGTCATATGTCATTCCAAGAAGTACCCCGCGCCCCCCTGGAGCTCCTAGAGCTCAGTACATCATACTTGACCCTTGTTAGAGGGTCTCTGAACGACACCAAATCGTTCTCGGAAAGTCAGGAATTTGACCTTTCCTAGGGGCTTTGTCAAAATGTCAGCGACCTGTTCATTTGTACCGATATGTTAGAGCCTTATAGCTTCCTGCTGCACCATATCCCGAATATAGTGGTACTTGATATCGATATTCTTAGAGCGATCATGAAATAAGGATTCTCTGATAAACGAATCCCACTCTGGTTGTCACACAAGATCATGGTGCTATCTAGTGTAAATCGAAACAGCTCACTAAAGAGCTTTCGTAACCAGACTGTCTCACAGGTGACCATGCTAGCAGCAATGTACTCTACCTCGGCGGTGCTCAAAACCACCAACTTCTACTTCCTACTCATCTAGGATATCAAAGCAGATCCCAAGGAGAAACAGCACCCAGAAGTGCCCTTATGGTCCACCACACTAGCTGCCCAATCAGCATCAGTATATCCAAGTAGTCTCGCATCTCCGGCAATGTATCTTAACCCATGAGTGATTGTGCCACGAAAGTATCTCAACAATTCTTGGCACCAATCCAATATATGTGGTGAGGTTCAACCATATGTTGACTGCAAAGCATATATCTGGACGGGAGTTCACTAAGAACAACAATGCTCCGACGAGTTGATGATACTCGGTGGCATTTCGTAAGACAGGTCCAGCAGCACTACCGCTTAACTTCTTGAAGCCAGGCTCCATTGGGGTAGTTACGGGCTTGTAGTCCACCATACCGAATCTTTCCAATATCTTCACCACATATTTTCCTTGAGATAGGAAAATCTCTCCTGGCTTATGCCAGACTTCAAGTCCTAGGAAATAATGCATCAATCCTAGGTCCTTCATTTCAAACTCAGAAGCCAACTCCCTCTTACATTTGTGAATGAGAGGGTCTGCACCGTCAGAAAGAGGTCGTCAACATACAGTACCAATATGAGAGGTTTTTCATCTTCAACCATAAAGTAAAGGTTGGGATTGGCTTTACTCCTAGTGAATCCCAGCTTCATCAAGTAGCTATCGATCCTCTCATACCATGCTCGAGGTGCTTGCTTCAGCCCATAGAGGGCCTTCTTCAACCTACACACATGAGATTTTCGATCATAAATCTCAAATCCTTCGGGTTGCTCCACGTAGACCCCTTCTTTGATCGAACCATGCAAGAACGCGGTCTTAACATCCATCTGATGTAGTTTCCATCCTTATGAAGGCCTCTTCCTAGAAGACGAAGGCTCAGGTAGAGGAGGATCAATAGGATCCATGGGTTCTTCCACATCGGGCATTGTTCCATCATCTTTTTCTTTTCGTTCCCTGGTGTCAGCTTCTTGAGAGCTCCTCACTATAGGAAGATTGTTCACCTTGCTAAGAGCCATATCTTCGTCAAAGGTGACATCATGACTAATCACGACTTCCCTTTAACCGGCTACATAGATTCTATAGCCCTTAGTATTTTCACTATAGCCCACGAAAATTCCTTTCTTTCCAGATGCACCCAATTTATTCCTTTTCTCTTTCAGCACCTGAAAATATATAGGGCTTCCAAAAATTCTAAAATGAGATACATCAGGTTTCTTACCGGTGAACATTTCTTTAGGAGTTTTGGAACCCAATGCTTGATGGGGGCATCGGTTTTGTACATATACGACGGTGTTTGCAGCTTCGGCCCATAGAAACTTCGGAAGTCTTTGATCATGAAGCATAGCACGAACAACGTCCATGATCATATGGTTCTTCCTTTCCGACACACCATTTTGCTCAGGAGTAGTCCCCCTCTTAATGCCAACCTCTTTACAAAAATCATGAAACTCATTAGATTCATATTCAGTCCCACTATCAGTCCTTAGGATCTTGATCTTCTTTTCGGTTTGATTCTCGACGAACGCTGAAGTGTCGAAACCAGGAGAACACGTCATCCTTCTTTTTCAAGAAGTATATCCAATTCTTGCGAGAATAGTCATCTTGTAAAAGTGAGGTAATATGAATATCCTCCCAAGGAGTTCACAGGCATCATACCAGATATGTCTGAGTGAACTAACTGCAATATATCAGAGGTCTTGCTTTGGCTTGAGGGGAATGGTCCCCTTTTTAGCTTTCCTTTGGCACATCCAGGACATAGACCTTCTTGTTCTAATCTGAACTCGAGCATCCCGATCACCATTTTTCTTACATCAGGCAGAGCTTTATAATGAAGGTGAGCAAACCTCCGATGCCATAGTTTGGACTGAAGAGACGTGTCACAAGACATGACACCTAGCAGACTTCCTCTGACCCGATATAATGAATCAACTCGAAACCTAAGAGTGAAGGCATATTTAATATTGTTTTTCCATACACGTACCTTGCCATCGTTGAAAGCCACCTTGTAGCCTTTGTCTTCCATTGCCGAAATGGACACCAAGTTCTTTTTGAGATCAGGTACATATAAGACATCCTGTAGGTGGATTGTATTACCTTGATTCAATTTGAGAGAGACAATGCATACACCTTTCACGGGATATTTCATATTCCAGCCTTTCCTTTGGATTTAGCCTCGGAATTGTTTCTTCTTTTAGCATGAGAAGAAAAGGCAGTGGGATGACCCTTAAGTGTGGGCATTTCCTGTTCTTCCATCCTTGCTTCTTCTTGAATGCATCTTGCCATTAATTCCTCAAATTCGGGAATTACATTATTGTTGAGAAGAGTAGTCCTGAATATATATCATTCATATGGTAGTCCTCCAAGAGTTGTGAGTGTCATTTCCCTGTCAGGAATTACTTCCCCAATAGATAGGAGATCGTTCTTGATCTCGGTGATTCTTCATAAATATGCTTGCGTATTTTCATCTTTTGCCCTTTCCTTCAGCTTATTTCTAAAAAACAGAACTTGATTTGCATCATTAACTTTAAAAAAACTCACTAGTCTTACGTAGATTTCCTTGGAGGTGTTCAGCTCAAAAACATAGGACACCAAGCGCTTGTCGATAGAGTCCCAGATGTTCTTTTCTTTGACTTCTCCGGATTTCCATTTGTTCCTGGCAGCAATGGATGCATTTGATGGAGGCTCAACAATATTGCCTCTCACATGGTCCAACACATCCTGATCTTCTAAAGTCAGATCGAAAGACATCTTCCATCCGTGATAGTCAGACTTCTCACGGAGCTTGTCTTCGGCGGGGAAGAGTGTTAAGGACCCCATAGTTCTTTTTAAATAGGCTTGCCAACATTCTCTTCGGTGATTGCTCTTGCTCTTGCTTGGGCTTTGTCTTCACCTCAGCTCTGATACCATGTTAAATTATGGTATGTTCTATGCTTAGAGCAGTTTACTTATCTTTCTTATTATTATCCACAGATTAGCAATCACTGTATATAAGTAAAATGCAGATAGAACATTAAACGATCAACAGAAAACAAACCAAGACAAGAAACACAAAATGTGGCGACTAGCCAAGGACAAACCCCAATATGGGGAAACCCTTTGATCAAATCTTCTTTTATCTTCAATAATTCAGCAGAGAGAAATAGTACAAAAATCTTATTTATATCAGCAGCAGCAAAGCCTAGATCAGCGGCATCAGTATCATCGGCATTAGCATCAGCGGCATCAGTATCATCGGCATCAGCCCTAAACTAGGGCAGTCAATATCTTCTAAACTGGAGGTCAGATCACCTCGATTCCTGTGCCAAAAATTTCGGATTTCCAAGGAGAGTCAGCTTCACCTACTGCGCAGTCAAGACAAAGAGAATGTTGGTCAATGCTGGTCAAAGTTCCAATCTGCAGTTTGTAAACCCTTAGAAAATTGTGTCCTTCCTTCCCACGTGTGAGAGAGACCTATCTGTGCAGGAGAGAGAGGGAGACTCTTTTCTACGCAGAAGAGAGAGAGAGAGATGGATGAGAATTTTGTGTCCAAATGAGGAGGAGACATCCTGTATTTATATGCAAACGTTGATGATGAATAGATGTGTCTGTTGGGCTTCTGAGCCTACATAAGTTGCTGGCCGACTTTGAAAATTTGTCCATAATCAAAATAAATTCATATCTCCATAAATACTTATCAAAATCAGAGACCTTTAGATCAATCCTACACCTCTCGACGAGAGGAGTCTAGACTCTAGATAAAATATTATCAGCCATGAATAAGGTGATCATCATGGAGTTTGGCCCTAGTTGCCAATTTTAACAAGGACCTATCACTTCCTTTGGTGCATCACATGGTGGCTTTACTTAGCCTCTTATCCCAGCCAAGTGTTGTTTCAACTTGAGAATACCCCCAGCTACAAAAGATTTATTGCAAAATTTGCATATCATTTTTCCATCAATCAAATCACAATGAGCCCATGTAGTGTCCTTAACTTTTGGAGGCACGTTGGCTAGAAATATTTGTAGTTTGCAAAGAAATCTGCCAATTAAAAAAAATTGCAGCTAAGAAAAATGGAAAACCTAAGATAAATTTGGGAAACAAATGGGGCATATTTAGCGTACAAAATTTGATAGCATAGAACTAGAAATTTGATAGCAATGTAGCATAGAACACATAAAAAAAAATTAAATACATGGACATCAGTGAAATATGGAGTTTTTCAAGAGAAAATCCTTATCTAGAAATGCAAGCTAGCTTCCTTAGCCTCCTCTTGAATATGGAAACTCTACTAACAAATCCAAACTATCTCCAAAATAGCTCTAAGTCCAACTCCAAGCCTCCAAGATGACTACTCCAGCAAAAACTCAACACTCTCCAAGCTCCCAATGAAACTCACAAAAACTCCAAATGAGATGTGTGAGGCAAATGAGAGGGGAGACCTCCTTTTATTGGCTTGGAGGGGTTGTTTTTGGAGGGAAACAACCCTTAGTTTCCCTCCAAACCACCTCACAAGCCTCCAAGAAAGCGTATGTTGGCTCCGCAGTCGACGTGGCAATGAACTAGCCTGTTTACCCATAAACCGGTCTGTTAGGCCCAGTTTTTCTAAAAAACGACGAATGAGGGTGTTTGACTGGGTTTTTTGGGTAGTTTGGATGGTTTAGCAAGTGAACCAACTAGTTTGAACTGTTTCTGGTTCAGACCGATCGGTTTTTAATACTATGACTACTTCAAACTATAGAAAGTGGGTCAAAGGGCTTTAATTGGTTAAAGCTAAACAACGCGCGATTATGGTAAAGTGGGATCAAACTTTACAAATATTAAAGGTTACAGGACGTTCAAGTTTGAAGCGGATCGTCGTACATTCAAATCATGTCAACATCACAACGGAATCCTGACAGTTTCAAGTGCGCAAGAGTTATGCCATGGAGAACCGTCACGAAGTGATTTCCCAAAACAACGCATCTGATGATCAACAATTGGGATACATCTCAACAGTTCTCTCTCGATTTTTCGGAAATACTATGAGAACGGGCAAGTGTAGAAACAAGTTTCGTGGAAACCGCCTACTGAGCGCAAGGCAGTCAAGCGAGCCAGTCAATCGAGAGGGTCCCGTTCCTACACCTCATCACTATCATTCCACATCATCTCCTATGCGTCCATGTCATCCTCCCTTACGTTTCTACGCCATCCTGATTTTGTTTTTCCCAACCCTGCATAAAAAGAATGAAACAAGTTGTCACACCTATCATTCACCTTGTCCTTCATTGTGAAGTACTACGACCAACGTCCAGAGTTTTTATCAGATCCATGCCAGTGACCAGTCCTTACCATCTCCAACCACCAGGTAATTCATAGTCCCGTATATGTCTTTGTTTTCCCTTCGAAACATGAATATGGAGGAAACCCCAAAATCAACCAAGAAACCTACACTTCCTCTACCAACATTTCATATACCTCTTATGGATAGAAAGGCTGAAATATACGTCTATGCTTGCCCATTTGACCTCATTGAACTTAGATAGAATCTCCTTGACCGCTCCCATGATTATGATGATCCCTTCCGAGTTGTTCAATCCAATCTTTTTTGTGCAATTGCCCCACATACTTACCATTTTCCTAACTGTCAATTGCTTAATAGCCTCTCTTGTTCCATAACAAAATTTTCTTATGTCGTTGTCGGGAGAGAATATCTTTGAAGTTACTCCAAGATTAATATGTAAAGCTTTCAATTTTCTGGTGGTTGAAAATCCTGAGGTTTTCACAAAGGATTCCCAGCTTCTCTCTTATAGGAAACTCTTTAAGGAAAACCAAGAAAATTTATTTGAGCTCATTCTATTACCCAATTCACAAATTCCTCGAACAATGACAGAATATCCTATGGCCCTATTCTCTGAAACTACTCAACCTATTCTTGCTATGATTTTGTCAATATTGGGCGAGGATGATACGAGAGTTGTAAATGAGCTAGCTCTAGGGTTTCTAAGTCTAATGTTCCAGCCAGACATTGTTATGGACATCCTCTCCTATCTAGCGTATCATCTCTTATTTTCATATTGTTGGTTCTTTCAGATACCCTTGTGTCCTTGTCTCTCTTTTTTTATGCACATGTTGATGAATTTAGTCACTTGGATCTGAGTATATGGAATTCAAAGACCTATCTGTAAATGTTGTAGACATTCCATTGTCTAAAAAGATTAATTTACACAGGCAAACAGGAGAAATGTTGTATAGTGACTTGGGCAAAAATTCTTTGGCAACTAGCAAAGTACAAAAACCCTTGGAGAAAGGGTGGTGTTTCAGCGTCAAACAGAACCTTGCCCTATGTTTTGGAGACAATTTAACTGGTTTGGTGGCAGATTTCGTTGGTTTTGAAGACAGAATGGGCGTTCACAGCGCACAGCGAGAGGTTGGCTGGTCGAGCCACTGTGAGACGTCGCATGTTTGGGGCAACAACACAATGCAAGAGGTGTAACTATGAGACGTTGCATGGTCAGGGTGTCAGCAACGCGTCACACGATCAACAGTCACTTGGTCGGGGTGGGCGGCACAACGACAGTGATGCCCGCTGGAGAGGGTGTAGGCATTGGCGGAATTTTTTTTATTACGTTTTTTTTATAATTTTAATTAATTTTTTATTATATTCAATATATAGAATATATATATAATATAATATTATAAATTAAATATTAACATTATTATTTAATATAATATTAAATAGTAATATATTTATAATATCAGTTTATATTATAAATTAAATATTATTAATATTTAGTTTATACACATTTAATTTATTAATGTGTAATTTATAATTTTAAAAACATATATTTAATTTATATATCGTTTTATTAATATTTAATTTATATTAATGTTTTAATTTATAGTTTTATATATTAATTAATTATTGTTTAATTTAAGATTAAAAGACATATATTGCTACTTTTGTATGGTTTATATCAATGTTGTTAAAAGCGCGATCGGGATTAAATCGGCGCGGGGAACGAATCGGAAAAATCGGGAAAAAATCAGAAAAAAGCGGGAAAAAATCGTTTGGTACAAAAATATTCATTTTTTTCCAATTTTTTTAATATCTAAACCATCTACAACATAAAATAAATACATTGACACATAAATATGATAAAAAAACTAATATATAAGATGTTTAATATCATTTCTAGCGCTAAAATCACACATAACATTGAATCATGTCCTGAATAGTAAGTCCTGACTCCTGAGTCCCAACTCAGCCTCAAAATATCAACAAAAAATATGATAATGTATCTCATCATGTCATAATGTCATATACAATAAAATGAAAGTCTAATCCTATTGATTTCCTCTGCCCCTCTTGCGAGAAAATGCCACAGCTTTCCCTTTCCCTCTAGATGTAGATGCTGGTGCCCGTGCAAGTGGAAATGGCAGTGGAGTCTGATGTGCTCTAGACGTTGAAGAACTAGAAGTAGGAGCTATAGGAGGTAGACCACGTCCTCTACTGGTGGCAGGGGTAGCCCGGGCAGGTGGTGTCACCTGGAAACATTACAATCTCCCAATCCTGAAATCCTGAAAAACTGATAAGTCTGCTGAATTTTAAATGAAATCTAAAATTCTACTTTCTCCATATGAAATCCAATGAGGCTGGAACCACTC
Organism: Pinus tabuliformis; assembly: GCA_031772625.1. Classification (NCBI taxonomy): domain Eukaryota; kingdom Viridiplantae; phylum Streptophyta; class Pinopsida; order Pinales; family Pinaceae; genus Pinus; species Pinus tabuliformis. Next base: position 625,390,344 of record CM062806.1, read on the forward strand.
TCAAACATCCTGAGTCATTTCATGGTAATGTTAAAAATTTAAGTAAAAGGATGAAAATGAAGATTAAGGAGAATGTCACTTTTACTTTAAGAATTTAACATTACCATGAATAGCATATCCATACTAGGGCCTAGACTTGATCATTAAGCTACCCCACTCGAAAATTATTTGTTTCTTTCAAAAAACATTGCATGAAAAAACCCAAAAAAAAGTTATAAAACTATGCTGTCCTGAGCCCCCACGATTTTTTCGTTAAAAATCGCGCTTTTTTCGAAAAAATCGCGATTTTTTGAAAAAAGCGCGATTTTTTCAGTAAAAATCGGCAAAAAAAAAAGTAGGCGATTTTTTCGTATAAAAATCGCGATTTGATCGGCAAGGTGAAAAAATCGCGATTTTTTCAAAAAATCGCGATTTTAACAACACTGGTTTATATCTAATTATAAAGCAGAGTGAAGGAACAAATATCAATAAAGACCCAAAATCTCCTTTGTGATAGTATGTGGAAATTCTTGGCAAAAATGTTGGGGATGGTTCATACAAATGGAGATGTAGTGAAAGCAATAGCATTCCAAATGGCTCATACACTAGGGTGAAGGCCCATCTCACTGGGCAAACTAAAATAGGTGTGTTAGTATGCACCTACTTTATATTATCATATTAGTAGAGTGACCATTAATTGTTTAGATTCATAAATTATTTAATGATTTAATTCTAATGTTGTGACTTAGTAATGGTTTTGATTTAGTGCCCATGGGGCTTTGGATTGACGGTGAATGGGTGCGTTGTTAAGGCACTCCTTGCGATAGGTCACTGGTTCAAATCCCCTGTGGGTACTTAGGTAGTCTTAACTAGAAAAACAAAAAAATGGTTTTGATTTAGTACGATGTTTTTTAAAATATAAAAAATATTATTATATTTTTTTGCATTTGCCGTATCCTCACCATATCTGGATCTTGGCTTTTCAAAAGGACCAAGATGAGCGTCTCACCCTCAACATGTACATAGTATAAGTTTGAGTCCGCCTCAATCTTGGTGAAGCCCAATTCAGTAGGTACCCATCAATCTTGAAGTACCATGTGTGAGGTGTTTGCTTAAGTCTGTATAAGGCCTTCTTCATGTTAATTTACCACTGCTCTATGTTGATTCAATTACTTTAGCAGCTAGCCCAATTCACTTCTTCAATTAGCAATCTTTTCAATAACAATTAATTCTTCCAGTAAACAATCAGTAGCTGAAGATAGAACAGCAAATGCAATGACAATAGGAGACAATCAGCACATTAACAAGAGACACTGATTTGGTCAAAGACCAGGGGAAAAACCCCACAAGGGGGGAAACCCTTTGAAATTCTTCATCTATTAGATTGTCTTCAAATGTTCGGCAGATAGTACAATGAGCCCAAATCCATAAAGAATAATCAAAGTAAAAGCTATGACTTGTCAACAATTCAACCAACCAATATCCAAAATTTGAGTCAATATTCAAATCTGGTCAACTGTCATAAAATCTGCAATTCTGAAAAAGTCAACATCAATGAACGTCCCATAACTAGTCCTTCAATGAATGGTCAAACAACCCTCCAAGAGATCGGTCAATAGTCCTCTCAAATGCTAGTCAAAGTCAGGCCAAAACAATCCAACAATATCCAGTGAAACTTAGTCAAAGGAGAGAGAAAAGTTTGTTATCAAATCTGCAATTTCTTTTACAGTCAACCCAAGTCAAACACCTCGGTCTTAGTGCCAAAAACTGTGGCTTGCCCAATCAAAAATACCCTCAAAAGATCAAACCAAAAATCAGCCCAAAAAATCAAAGTCAATGTTGGTCAACGCTTGTCAAAGTTGCAGTAAACTTCAAATTTCAACCCCCTGTAATTTTTTACCTCCTTCTCCTTCGCACATGTGAGAGAAGCCCTATAATTTCAAATGTATTGAACCCAATAAGAGATGATGAGATGATGTGTTGATGATCTCCAAATGAGGTTCCTTGGCTTGTGTTTATAGGCATTGGAGGAGGGGCAATTTATCCTCTAGGTCGACCTGATCAAATGTCATATTGTGGGCTTCACTTCAAAAATACACTTTCCCTTGTCCAAATCCAGTGCTTCAAAGGTCAATTTTGGTCCTCTCGAAAAGAGGAATATAGTCCAATGATTGGAATTTCTCACTTAGTTGCCAAATTAACACTCCCTCTCAACCAGGGAGAAATTCCAACTGCATCATGTGATCATCGCAAGTATCCAGTCATCAAATCATGTTCCGTCTCTGCTCAACTCTATCTGTTGAAACATTCTCGAATCTAAAGAAGAGGAATCATAGGGGAGTTATAGCTACCACCCTCTAGGGAGTCGGGACAATGAAGAAGGTCCTATGGGGCACTCTCACCTCATGTTTATAACAATGGGGAAGGTCCTACGAGACACTCTCACCCCAAGTCATCTCATAGGGGAGCATACGACTTCCACCCTATATCGAGCAATAGGCAAGATACAACTTACCAAGCAAGGATCACAACCATCCCATTATGTAATCAATGGGCGAGATACCACTTGCTATATAAGAGGTAAGGATCACATTCATCCTATTGCCTACAGATCTTCCCAACAAGGACCCTCAAGAGTCATGTGGTAGAACACCTGTATCATAATCTGAGCTTGGGTGAGATACCTGACTTACCAAAGGTAAGGATCACACACCGCCACGCCTCCTCAACTCGTTGGTCAGACGTGAAGCGGCAATCCCAACAAGCCCGACTTGTGGGAATGATGCCAACTCGGGTATACTTTACTAGTCCAAGATAAGGGGAGTTACCTGACTTGTCAAAACAAACAAGGATCACACACACCCTATGGGTGACAAATAGGGGAGATATCATATTGTCCAGAGATCCCTCAACCCCAAGAGCCCTCGACGCTCCATTCCCACCTTGGGAGCTCAAACAAGGGGGAAAGAGCAATGCTTAGTGTTCTCGATCAACGAAACCCCTTATTAGGAGGGGTCACATCTATCAGTCCAAGCTACTCTCGGAAGACCAAGAACATCCCTTTTGGCAAAAGCCTTCCTGAGGATATTTGCTATCTGCTTATCTATAGATATGTGACGGAGTCGAACAACCCCTCTTTGCACCATGTTTGGAATATAATGATATTTGATCTCTATGTGCTTGGACTTGTCATGAAATACGGATCCTCTGCCAATCGAATCCCACTCTTGTTGTCGCAATATATCACATTTATATCCAAGCCCTGCTCAAACAACTCTCCAAAGCGCTTCCTCAACCAAATTGCTTTTCACCTAGGCATGCTAGCAGCAATATACTCTACCTCGATGGTACTCAATGCTACGAACTTCTATTTCCTGCTCATCCATGATATCACAACAGATCCAAAGCTAAAACAACATCCTAAAGTACTTTTCCTATCAACAACGTATCCTGCCCAGTCATCATCGATATATCCATGAAGTATCATGTCTCCGACAGAATATAATAGACCAAGGGTGATCAACCCATGCAAGTATCTCAAAATGTATGTGGCAGCAACCCAATGTGCATGGAGAGGCTCGATCATGAATTGACTCAATGTGTTCATTGCATAGCATATGTCCGGACGAGTGTTCACTAAGAACATTAGAGCACCAATCAACTATCCATACTTAGATGGATTCGCCAAATTGGGTCCTGCAACTTCTCCATGTAGCTTCTTGAAATTCATTTCCATCGGTGTGGGCAAGGACTTGCATTCTTTCATTCTGAATCTCTCTAACAACTTCACGACATATTTTCCCAATGAAAGGAAAATCTCACCAGCCCTATGCCACACCTCAAGGCCTTGGAAGTAGTGCATGAGTCAAAGGTCCTTCATCTTGAATTCAGAGGCTAGCTCCCTTTTACACTCGATCATCAGGGCTCACTACCTATCAAAAATAGATCGTCAACATATAAAACTAAAATCAATGGCATACCTTGGACCACCTTGAAGTAGAGATTGGGATCGATGCTGCTTCTTGTGAATCCAAGTTTCACAAAGTAGCTACCTATGTGGGCATAACACACTTTGGGGGCTTGCTTCAAGCCATACAATACCTTCTTCAACCTGTAAACTTGTGACTTTTGGTCCTCTACTTCAAATCCTTATAGTTTCTCAATGAAAGCTTCTTCTTATAACATGCCATGGAGGAATGTCGTCTTCGAGTCCATCTGATGAATGATCCATACTTGACTTGCAGCAAGGGAAACTATCGAACGAATGGTGGTATATCAAGCCACAGAAGCAAACATATCGTCATAATCTTCTCCCTATTTCTGGGAGAATCCTCTTGCCATGAACCTTGCCTTATATTTCTCAATACTTCCATCAGCTCCATGCTTTATCTAGAATAGCCATTTTGAAGTCACCAAACGTTTTCCCTTCGGTCTCGACACAACATCCCATATGTCGTTCTTCATAATTGATTTGTATTCTTCGACCATAGCATCCTTCAAGGCTTGTTCTTTCACAGCCTCTTCAAAGGTGGGAGGCTCAGCTTGAATCATATTGCTCATCGCTACAACATATCGCTGGTACCTGCACAGTTTCTTACTTTCTCTAAAAGTTCCTCTGGCGAGAATTTCTCTCGGTGTCTTGTAATATGTCACGGAGCCAAAGTGGCCTCTTCCTATCAAGGGGATCACATTGAAGAGGATCCAAAGCGTCCATGGGCTCCATGGGATCATCAACAATGTCTCTTTCAGATTCAAGCACGAAAGGATCTTCTAAAATGTCCATATCATCACTTTCCTTATCAGGAGGAGGTGGAGGAAGATCCCTAGCTTTCCTAAGGGCAGCATCATCATCAAATGTTACATCCCTACTAATTTCAACCTTCCTTTGACCAGGAATGTATATTCTAAATGTTTTGGAATCTTCACATTACACAATAAATGTACCTTTTCTTCCAGTGGCTTCCAACTTGTTTTTTTTCTTTCGGCACATGGAAATATACAGGGCAGCGAAATATACGAAGCAGACCAATGTCGAGCTTGACACCTGTGAATACTTCTTCGAGAGTCTTGTTGTCTGATGCTTGATGAGGTACCCTATTTTGAACATATACCGTTGTATTTGTCGCTTTTCCCCAAAGGAACTTCGGCAGCCTTTGATCATGGAACATGACTCAAGCCGCTTCTACAATAGACCTTTCTCTCAACCACTCCATTTTGTTGGGGATTGTACGGCACAATCATCTCCTTGATGCCTTCCTTCTTGAAAAAATCTATGAATTCATTTGAAATGTACTTTCCACCGTTGTCAGACATGAAGATCTTAATTTTCTTCCCTATTAGATTTTCGACCAAAGCCATGAAATCCTTGAACAAATTGAAGGCCTCATCCTTATGCTTCAAGTAATATATCCATGTCTTTCTTGAGAAATCATCGATGAAGGTAATGTAGTAGAGATGGCCACCAAGTGAATGTACAGGCATCAGACCACATATGTCAGAATGAATGAGTTGGAGGATGTCATTAGTCTTATTCTTGCTAGAGGGGAATGGTCCCCTTGTTTTCTTTCCACTGGCACATCCTGGACATACTCCATCATGTTGGGCTTGAACATCAGGGATCCCAGAGACCAACTTCTTCAATTTCGGAAGAGCTTCATAATGTAGATGGGCCAATCTTCGGTGCCACAACTCGCTTTGATGATTAGTGTCATGGACCATCGCTAGAAGGGGTCTTCCAATGACTCTATAGAGTCCTTCAAATCTAGATCCTAATGTGAAAGCATCTCTCATAGAGGATCCCACAGGCCAAGTAAGTACTTTTCCCTTGATGAAGGCGACCCTCATTCCTTTGTCTTCCAAAGCAGATATAGATACCAAATTCTTCTTCAATCCCGACACATACATCACATCATGAAGCAAAACAGATTCCCTAAAGTCCAAATGAAATTTAACAGAACCAAGCCCTTAACGGGATGAGTGGAATTACTTCCAAGAATAATCTTCAAATTTGACTACCTCCCTACCAAGTTAGACAAAACCTCCTTATACCCTGAGAAATGATCAGAGGCCCCACTATCAACCAACCAACTATCCCAAGTATCCAGGGGTGAGGATCTAGGAAGTGCATAAATAAGGATATATTTAGATTGACCAATAGCAACATTACTTTCATACCTAGTATTTCTTGATTTCTTTTGAGGACGGTGGTCTTCATCGCGATCATTCGGAGCATCTCTTCTTCTTCTTTCATCTCTTCCATTACAATCATTCCTTCGATCATCTCCTCTTCTTCGATTATTAAACCTGTTATGGTTGCCTCTAGTGTTGTATCATGGAGCATTGTTCTTCTCAGGGTAGTCTCGAGCATAGTGACCTTTCTTGTGACAATTGTGGCATTCAATGTGTGACGATTCCTTGTCCATTCCATTCCTTCTATTTGAATTTCGAGGAGGAGGCTTCCTTGAACTTGACGAACCCCCTTTTCCTTTATTTTTCTTGTTATGAGCAAGGAAAGTAGTCGACTCTCCTTCATGTTTTTGTATCCAGCTCCTTGAGAACATCCTTGATTCTTCTTGAGTGAGTTTTCCAATGAGTTCATCAAATGATGGGAAACTATTGTTATTTCTTATGGTGGTAATGAAGGTTTCCCAAATAAAAGGGAGACCTCTAAGGGTTACCAACACCAACTCACTGCCAAGCACAGTTTCCCAAACTCTCTGTAGTTTCAGAGCATCTCTTCTTCTTCTTTCATCTCTTCTATTACGATCATTCATTCGATCATCTCCTCTTCTTCAATTATTGAACATGTTATGGTTGCCTCTAGTGTTGTATCATGGAGCATTGTTCTTCTCAGGGCAGTGTCGAGCATAGTGACCTTTCTTATGACAATTGTGTCATTCAATGTGCAATGATTCCTTGTCTCTTCCATTCCTTCTATCTGAATTTTGAAGAGGAGGCTTCCTTGAATTTGATGATCAGTTAATGTGCTCTAACCAATTCTTCAGTCAACAGTCAAACAACTATTCAAGAGCTCAATCAACGGTCCTCCAAATCGGCCTCAAATACTGGTCAAATTCAACCCAAAATAGTCCAACAGTGTCCAGTCAAACTCAATCAAAGGAGAGAGAAAAGACTGACTGGGGTCAAGTTTGTAATTTCTTCTGCGGTCAACCCAAGTCAAACACCTTGGTCTTCGTGCCAAAAAGTGTGGCTTGCCCAAACAAAAATACCCACAAAAGATCGAACCAAAAATCAGCTTAGAAAGTCAAAGCCAACACTGATCAACATTGGTCAAAGTTGAAGTAAACTTCAGATTTCAGCCACCTATTATTTTCGACCTGCTTCTCCTTTGCACGTCTGGGAGAAACCCTGCAATTTCAGATGTATCGAACCCAAGAATAGATGATGAGATGATGTGATGATGGTCTCCAAATGAGGCTCCTTGACTTAAATACAAGTGTTGGAGGAGGGGCAATTTGTGCTCTAGGTTGGCCTGATCAAATGTCATGTTGTGGGCTTCACTTCAAAAATACACTTTCCCTTGTCTAAATCTAGTGCTTCAAAGGTCAATTTTGGTCCTCTTAGTAACAGGGATCTAGCCCAATGATTGGAAATTTGTCACAGAGCTACCAAATTAACACTTCAATCTGCATACATGGGACCCTCTCCCATGCACCTCAAAGCCCTGAGGCTACTCAATATACAACTCTCCCTCAATCAACCCATTGAGGAAAGCAAACTTCGTTGATTTGGGGTAGCATCGGATGTGCTCTAGCCACGAAAATTGGTGGAGAGGCTATAGCACGTAAGATCTCCAAGACCCAAAAATGGTTTGGGCAGAATCTAACCAGCTTGGGAGATATTAAAATAATTAATAATTTTAATGGAGTTCCTAAGTCTAAACTAGGGAAAAATAAAATATTAATGTGAATTAATATAAAACTGAGTTAGATCCAAAAGTCATGGATCAAGCCAAATTTAATCTTAGTCATTGATTAGAGATTTAATCTCGGTCGTTGATGGACCAACGAGAAAAGTATAAGAGGAAGCTTGAGGGTCAGTTGGAGAACACATCCAGAGAAATCAAGAACTCGATTTTCCGGGGCAAGGTTTGCTGAGGAAATTGAGTGAAGTCATCTGAGTTGCAGCTGAGGGGCAATGAATACATCGCAGAGAGGCAGAGCTAGTACCGGAAGGATCAGCGCAGAAGCCGGGAAAGGTTGACGCAGAGCCAGCTATAGGCCACGAGGCAGCGAGAGGCCACACAAAGGCAGCCAGGAGATGCGCAAACATGCCACACAGAGGCAGCCAGGGGATGCGCACAGCCAATGAGGGCCAGCGTGTGAAACGCAGAGGCTCCAGAGGCTGACGCAGAGCTCCAAGAGGCTGATGCTGGACCAGATAGGCTGACGCTGGGCCAGAGAGGCTGACGCAGACCTTAGAGGCAACGCTGGGAGATTTTCATGGGACAGACTAGGAGTTGGTGAGCCGGATAAGGTGACGCAGTCCCTATCAAGGTGACGCAGAGCAGCATAAGTTGTATTGCTGTTGTGGGATTGTTCATCCGATGATTTCACTGGAATATCTGTCTCTGACTAAGAGGTACTACTGCCGAAGGCATTCTCTGTTGGGTGAGCCATTTATGGCACCCAGGTTGTATTTTGAAACTGCATGATAATAAAACCCTCTGAATAGCTACACCGATTTTCCCGCATTGGGTTTTTCTGGGGACATTAGTCCAAAAACAACGGTGCCACTTGTGTGCTTGTTTCTTTCAGTTGATGATCTATATGTGTTGATACTGTAATTGTATTTATTTCCAGTATTTACATAGTAAATAACTTGTTAAGTAACTGAACAAGTAGGAAGAAATAAATCAGATAGTACAGGAAGAATTTCTAACTGGTAGACTTAGAAATTCCAACATGGTATCAGAGCATGGTTGCCGATCAAAGGACAACTGAAGGCATCAGCCGAGCAGAGCATCAACAGCAGAAACAGTTGTCCCGAGTGACAGAAGTTGTTCCTAGCAGAAAGCAACAAGGAAGGGGTGACACAGAGAACCTACATCATCAGTTAGAGCCAAAAGGAGGATCAGCGTTGAGGCAGAGAGGAGCAGACCTGACCTATGCAATGCCCGATCATATTTCTCAGTCAGGAAGGATTGACGTTGTGGTCAGGGGGTGCAGATTTTGTCGGTGCCAGGATTGCGCAGAGCCTAGAGGCTCTAACCTTCAGATTGTTGGGGCATATGAGGCTGTGCGTAAGTTGCGGAGCGAAGCTAGTAGGGTATTGTGGTCAGAACAGTACCTAACAGGGCAAGACCAAGGAGGAGGGAGTTGCTGCCGAGGATTTCCAGCCAAGAAATCCAGATCAGTGGTGCAGCTACACAAATGATCGGAGTGGGGCATCTCGACATTGGCAGAGGGATTTCCAAAAGGGAAATCGAGGCTCAAAGGGAGTCAAACCGAGAACTTCCAGATGGGAAGTTGAGAGAGTCGAAAGAGGACCAACGAAATGGCAGTGAATGGGCTAATAGATCATGATAGACTGGACGGAGCTTCAAACTTCGCAGTCTAGAAGGCCAGGATCTTGTCCATTCTAGACAGGTATCGCATCAAACACTTCCCCTTGAAGACGATAGCAATCCCAGTTGACCCGGTTGAAAAATGAGAAGTAGAGGAGGCAATGGCCAGGGCTAAGTGCATCACTCTTGACGGGGTCAAGGATCATGTGGTACCACATATTGTCGAGAAGGGCACGGCAAATGAGATGTGGGATGCCCTGAACAAGTTGTATCAGCATACTTCCGTGGAAAGGAAAATGCTTCTAGAAAATCAGTTGCAGCCATATTACATGCAGAGGGGCAAGCAGATAGATATCTTCCTTGGGCCACTGACGGAGACCCGGGACCAGCTGACTTCCATAGGGGCCACGTCGGATGAGGAGATGTTGGTGAGGACCACATTGAACACAGTCTCAGAGGACTGGGAGGTATTTTTCCAAAGCTTACTGGGCAGATCGAACCTTCTGGATTTGGAAGAATTGTGGGCGGCACTTCGTCAAAAAGAGATCAGATGGCTAACCAAGTCAGGGAGTAGCGGTAAGGGGATCAGAATCAAGAAAGAGGAAGAGGAGGATGTTGCCCTAGCATCTGCAGGAAAGCAGAAGAAATGGAAGAAGAAGGACCTCTCCAAGGTCAAATGCTTCCAAAGTGGGGAACCGGGTCACTATGCAAACCAGTGTCCAAGGAAGAAGAGCAAAGGAGAGGCTTCTAAGACCAAGGCAGCGCCAGCGAGGGCGAAGAAAGAAGTCGAGACAAATGACAACTGTGCCATGAGTGCTCAGCGCCACTTGAGAGGAAGTGGGGAGACATCGAGCTATAGTCAGACGGACTACAGGCGATGAGGGGCAGGATCCTAGAGGTACCCAACCTCTTGGATTATACCTGGCTACGGGAGCCCCGAAGAGGAGTAGCAACACTGGCAGATGTCGGTAGAAACGGATGCAGATGGAGCGACAGAGAGTGCTACAGTGCAGGAGTCCCAAGATAGCGTGAGGCAATAGTGCAAGATGCATGGAGTTCTATGTTGCAGGAAACGTGGTATAAAGGTCCGTTTCCGTACGGAAACGGGTACGAAACGCGGAAACGCGTTTGGTACGGCCGTGAAACGTGTTTGTACGACCCACATTTCCTCATTAACTTGTGTTTTTTTTTAATTTACTTTTAGCCTTTAGGGTATGTTAGTGACTTTTTGTTGCTTCTAGATGCGTGCCTAAAGCTATAAAAGTGAATTTTTGCCCTAGTGTTGATATGCAGTTCATCAGGAAGTTTGAGGGATATGCAGTTCATGGTAATGTTAAATTCTTAAAGTAAAAGTGATATTCTCCTTTATTTTTCATTTTCATCCTTTTACTTAACTTTTTAACATTACCATGAAATGACTCAGGATGTTTGAGAGTGGTTTCGCCCTCATTGGATTTCATATGGAGAAAGTAGAATTTTAGATCTCACTCAAAATCCAGCAGACTTATTTGTTTTTCAGGATTTCAGGATTGGAGGGATTGCAATGTTTCCATTGGATTTTATCATGTACCAGGGTATGGAACTTGTATTTAATCAAGAGAACCAAGCCCTCTATGCAGGGGAAACTCCCAATAATCAAGATCATGTAGGGCACTAGGGTATGAAACGTGTACTTAATCAAGAGCACTAAGGTCGTTCGACTATGTAGGAGGAGACTCCCAATACAACAGTGGTCCTTCTAAAGAATGGGATGTGGATGCAGAAAACCCTGATTTGGATCTCTCTCTTGCAGCCTTATAGTCTTTATTGTACTTGCAGCCTCATATATTAATATAAATGAAGGCTGATTTTGAGATTTGGATATATAATAAAGGTTGCTTTTGGATATTCTGATATTTTTATTTTCATTATGTGATCATTCATGAGTAAATGTGATGTAAATTAAATCTTAATGTTTAAGTGTAATAGATTATAATGTATCATTTATGCTTTATGATTGCACACACACACACACACACACACACACACATATATATATAAATATTTTCAATATATATATATATATATATATATATATTCGCGTTTCCCCGTTTCCAAAATTTGGGGAGGTCGCGTTTCGTATCGCTTCCCGTTTCGAAAACTCGTACCCGTTTCCCCGTTTCGTGCAACTTAGATGGAGTTGTTGCAGCAGCGCAGAGGTCAGAGAGCGACCACTTATCAGCGACAAAGGGGGGTTCAGCGTTAAGAGTGTCTCTAGCCTGACAGAGATGTCAGAGTTGGGAGGATCAATTACTTCTCAGTAACTGAGTTGCAGTGCACCAGTTAGCAGTGGCAATGTTATGGGCAGCACAATGCAGCATGATGAGAGGGGATGCAGTGCAAATGCAGCAGTGGCAATAGCAAGGCCATGGGCAGCAGCACGGATGTAGCGAGAGCTGTCGTACGAATGCAGCAGTGGGAGTGGTAGGGCCATGGGTAGCAGTACATGACGCAGTAGTGCAGAGGATGTTGGTCGGGGAGGCCTAGCATCAGCACAGATACCGATGTTGGATGATGAGGGTGATATTCAGTGAGGAGTATTACTAGAGCATAGTCCTCGTTAAGAGGGAGTGTTGATTTGAGGTAGCATCAAATGTGCTCTAACCACGAAAATTGGTGGAGAGGCTATAGCACATAAGATCACCAAGGCCCATAAATGGTTTCGGCAAAATCTAAAGAGTTTGGGAGATATTAAAATAATTAATATTTTTAATGGTCATGAGCCACGGTGGAGGGCTCGAAACGTCGATACAAACAAATCATGGATGCGAAAACTCCAGAAGATAACAACACACAAAGCACTGATCGCAGAAGCCTCAAAACAATAATTTTAACCCTATACGAAAGGGAGAAATTACAGAAGGTTCGGGTATTCGAACATCTAAGATCTATGATAGCCAAGAACAAGGCAGATCTCACTTTCCTTAAAAGATGTAGAGACAGCTCAATTATTCCTACATTTGCCAGCATCAAACACTCTCTAAGAAACCCTAGAAATAATCATATCTTTAACAAAGCCAGCCAGTCCCTACTCCACTCAGAAATTACCAGAACTTGTGCTTACCTTGACACATTAAATAAAAGTCGGCTTCCATTACTTGTGCATCTCTCATCCCTATTTATTAAAGCTCAAGGAGATTTGTCCTATACAATTACTGATCTATCCTGATGATGAGCCACGGTGGAGGGCTCGAAACGTCGATACAAACAAATCATGGACGCGAAAGCTCCGGAAGATAACAACACACAAAGCATTGGTCGCAGAAGCCTCAAAACAATAACTCCATATATTTATCAAAACTTCTTACTAAGAAAAAGATAGATGTTCAAAAATGCAAATAAAGGGGTTTGATGAATGTTTTCGTAAAGAGATTTATTTGAGCGATTAATTTTCATTTTGGTTAAGGTTTTGTTAATTGTCATTGATTTTGCTTTTGATTTCATAAATCCCTCCAATATAACAAATCTTCTCTAGCCAATCTTGTGCCTACATATAGTCACGAGACCAAGCTGACATTGAGAAGATTGAAATGTTCAGATACGTCTTGATGGAATATCCCAATGATCCCATGGGCCTTTTAATTGTCATGCAAGGAAGATAGATATCATCTACCATGCATGACACATTCTTTGAAGGAGTTGGACCCGAAAGCACAAAGGTTGTTGCATTTCTGATTACATTATTAATGATGATGATAATATGTTGAATGTTATAATAATCACTAATGATGATGACAATGTTTATGTTGAATTGATGATGATGATTTGTTTATGTTGAATTCATGACGATGACTATGCATTTTTAGATATAGATTCTAGATTCTAAAAGATGAATGGTAATATGAAATATATATATATATATATATATATGCATGTCGTTTCCTTGCCGTATCGTATCCTCATATTTTGAAAATTTGTCGTATCTGTATCCGTTCCCGTATCCGTTTCAGTGCAACTTAGGTGTAGGATGAGTGGTTCACCTTCCCCTACAATTGTCATATGCATAGGATGAGTGGTTCACCTTGTCCTATGGCATATGAGCAGGATGAGTGGTTCACCTTCTCTTGCCAATGCCCCAACACACATCTTACCTATGGAGTCTGGGACTCATGGGAAGTACCTCTCATCTAGCCAATGAGTTGGGAAAAATGATTAGGGACCATAGAACTACCAATGGACGCATCGTGTACTGCCATACTCCCTATGACTAGCATGCATGGTGTTCAACTACTTGATCTGCGATCAAGGACTAACTTTTGTCAGTGGAGAGTGAACTGGTAAGGTCTTGTGACTCACTCTCAATCACTTCTTCAATATTACTTCATGGTTCAACAAAGCAGAGCAGAGCAGTGATGACAGAGATGGTACATGATGACAGGATGGTATGATGATGACAGATGGATTGGCAGGTGGAATTCTCCCTAGTTGACAGGCAATGTTAAAATTGGCAACTAGGGCCAAAGTCCACCTTGCGACAGTTCATATGATGGAGATGATTATTGCATTGGATTCCTCTTTTCGAGAGGTCCAATTTTAATTTTTGATATAACAATCATCTCATTCTGACAAGCAGAAGTGGAAATTTGAATTTATTCTCTCATGCACAAATTGTCAAGGTCAGCCTCAGTCAAATGTAGGCTCAAGAAGCCCACTAGATGTGTCTCTTCGTCGTCAACAAATTGTATAAATAGGAGTGACCTATCTCCTCATTTGGACATCACTCACACACATCATTCTTCTCTCTCTTCATTTGATTGGTTCGTACAGCTTGGGCAGCCTTTCTCTCTCCCATGTGTGGCATAGAAGGACGATAATTTCAAGGACAAGTATAGGCCGAAATTTCAGAGAACAAACCAGCGTTGACCAGGGGTTGTTTGACCATCTTTGACTGCATTTTTCTAGGCAAATTTCCTATTTCTTGAGGCCACATTCTCTGGCATAGAAATCGAGGTATTTGGGGAATTTTGACCTGCGATGACCACAAGATTGTTTGGTCGCGACATTCACTGAAGTTTGACCGAGTTTGACTGAGGCTAGGTGCACTATTTTGGGTTGACTTTGACCCTTCTTGAAGGCTGAATTGGATTGTTGTTGACCAAGCTGCTTAGAGAAAGTTTTGTTGTTGATTTGACCAGCATTGACTTTCTGGTTGGGGCTGCAGTTCACTGTTGTTGACTGTTGATTTTGATAGGGTTGTTTTGACTGTGTATTGGGCAAGTAAATTTGATATATGTACTCTCTCTCTTTGTTGAACTATTGAATAATAATAAGAAGATTTGATCAAAGGGTTTTCTCCACTTTGGGGGTTTTCCCTAGCATCTGCCAAACCTTGTGTCCTCTTGTCTTGGCTTGTCTTCTGCACATGATTTTATGTTCTATCTGCATTTATTGTCAATGTGATTAAGTTAATGTGATTGCTACTGGAAATAATTGGAAATTGTCATTAGGTTGATAAGGAACATTGAAGTAAATTGTGCTAAGCATAATACATACCATTGTTATCTAAAATTAACAATACATCACAAGCAATTATCAAAGTAAGAGAAATCACCTAATCTAACTTCCCTAGATTTCTCAACACTTACTTGGCTTCTTTTTAAGTTATTTGTGTTTCTTTTCTTCATCAAGCAATTATCAAAATAAAGACATGAAGATCAAAAAAGCCAATAAACACAAGATATAGGCTCCACGCTAAGGCAAAACCCCACAACAGGTGAAAACCCAAACAATCCTCTTCTTCCAGAATTAGATCAAAATGAAATATCATGTCCAAGACTCTATCCTCCTTAAGATCCCCAAGTCAGCCCTCCTTCCAAGTCACAGTCAAAATCAATCTTCTTCAAACTTCAACCCTGTCCAAATTGCAGACTTCTTCAAATTTTCAGTTCTGTCACAAACTTACAGGTTGCTTCTGATATTCAGTGTTGTCACAAGGCTTCATAAAACTCGCATATCCTTCCATAGAAAAACTTCGCATATCCCAGCCACTGCCACTCGCATACTTCATCAGAAAACTCAACCGAAGTTTTGAGTTTTTCGTGGATGATACATGCCTATATATAGTTGTTCATCACTATGAAGGGTCACGATTGTTCATCAGGCCAACTTGACCAACAAGAGGGTCGACTTGGTCTTACGAAGGACTTTTTGACTTCCTTTAAATAAATAAATAAAAAATATTTTATTTTTTCTTACAAAGAGTCCTAATGGACTTTGACTCAAAATTAATTCTTTGACTTAATCAAAAACCTAGAAGCATGAAGGACATGCTTGAGCATAAAACCTGTGCTTAAATAAATTCTTTTTCTTTTACATGAAAGTTGTGCTTAAATTAAATTCTTTTTCTTTTACATGAAATACAAATCGATACAAGTACATAAATAATTATGAAGACCGAACCTAATTACTTTTCTAACACCGATTACATAGCATCATGAGTAGACCATCTCCCATAGGTTGTGTCGTGACTCATTGTGGTCCGGGAGATGGATTCCTCCCATAGTCTGTGTGTCATGAGACATTGATGTCCGGGAGATGTATTCATGATTCCTCGTGTAGGTTGAGTCATGAGACATTGTTGTTCGGGAGATTTATTGATGATTCCTCTTATAGATTGTGTGTTGTGACACATTGTTGTCCAGAAGATGTATTGATGATTCCTCCTGTAGGATGTGTCGTGAGACCTTGTGGCCCGGGAGATGTTTTGTTGGTTCCTCCCTTAGGTTGTTTGCCATGAGACCTCATGGTCGAAGAGATGCTTTGAGATGGACATTATGTATCTTTCCTTATGATGAGTTTGAGAGAGAGAAACTTCAATTGTATTCTCTTCCTTAGGTTGTGGGTCATGAGACATATGGATTGGTCGAGGAGATTGATCTTGAGAGAGAATGAAAAACTACCTCCCTAGCTAAGAGGGAGTGTTATAAAATAATGTAGCTATGGTCAGCACTTTTCATTGCAAACATGAAGAAGAAATTGATTTTTTGGTCACCTACAAATCGACTCAACTAGCCCTACAAGTCAGCTCCAAGAACGTCTTCATGTCGGCTTACTAGGGCTAATTAACCCTCATGTGTTTGTTTCTGTATTATTGTGTGATATCTGCAGCAAAATTTATTTTAATGTTTATTGAAGGAATTTCATAAATAATTTATTATTGAAAATAAGTAGGCAAAGTAAATCAGATGTTGCAAAGATAGAATTTTCACATGGTATCAAAGCTAGTAATCAAAGACAAGAAGGGAAAATCAGTTATGGGTCGAGACCAAGATGTAGAGACATCCACGTCAAGGGACTCGCACAGATTTTCAGAAAATTGCACAAGAGATTTCGATTTCTCCATGTTGGCTTCTAGGATGGAAGAAGAAGTGGCTTGTATGACTAGTTCTGCATCATTAGAGGTATGGTATATAGACAGTGGAGCCTCTTCGCATATGACGGGAATCATGGAATGTTTCTCAAAGTATCGAGAAGAGAAAATGAACTTTCAGATCACCATGGGGAACAAGGCAAAGTGTACTCCAGTAGGGAAGGGTACCATAGTTTTTCAAACAGAATCGAGAGAACGGTTCCGCGCTACAAATGTGCTACATGTACCAGGATTGGGGATGAACTTACTTTCTGTGTCGCAACTTCAAGGCAAGGGTTGTGATGCCTACTTCATCAAGGAGAAGGTATACGTCAAACACCCGAGCTGGAAAACGAAAATGCATATCAAAATCAAAAGTAATAGGTTGTACAGATTACAGCTAGAATCACCAATGGCACTAATAGGCAGTCATGGAGACAAGGACTTGAATGAACTATGGCACAGAAGAATGGGACATTTGCACCATGTTGCTCTGAGAATTCTAAGGAGCACTATAATAGGAGTTTTGGATCTTAGTACGGAATGAGATGATGTATGCAAAGGATGTGCTCTAGGAAAGTATGCCAAGGCAGCATTTCCTAGAACTAAAAACATGGCCAAGAGCATACTAGGATTGATACACTAAGATATCTGCGAACCTATGTCCACCAAAGCTCTTAGTGGTGCCGAGTACTACTTCCTTATCTTCATTGATGACCACTCAAGAAAAACTTGGATTTATTTTCTGAAAACCAAGGACGAGGTTTTGCGCTCAGATAATGGAGGAGAGTATGTTGATAAGGACTTCATTGATTTTTGCGCTAAGGAGGGCATCAAAAGAGAGTGGACAGCTTCGTACAATTCGGAGCAGAATGGAGTAGCAGAAAGGAAGAACGTGAATATTGTAAACGCAGCTAGGGCCATGATGTATGATCGGGATATGCCAAAATTCTTGTGGGTAGAAGCATGCAACACAGTAGTCTATGTTCAGAACAGGACTCCTCATCGAGCGTCGGGGAAGATTACTTTAGAGAGTTTTCACAGGGAAGACGCCTGAAGTCAGTCATTTCAAGATATTTGGGAGTTTAGCATATTGTCACATACCTGAGGAAAAGAGAAAAAAAGTTGGATCAAACTGCGAAAAAGGGATATCTAGTGGGATATAGCGAGAACACTAAGGCATACAGAATCTGTCTTCCACAGAGCAGGAAGGTAGTGGTTCGACGAGATGTAAAGTTCATGGAGGACAGGGCTTTCAAAAAATCTCATGAGATGCCTTTCGAGGAGCAGACAAAAGAAGAGTTGTTGGTTAAACCTCTTCAACCAACAGAAGTAAAGAATTCTTCCTAGGATGAGGAAGATTCACAGGATGAGGAGGAGCTAACTAAGGCATCTACTAGCAGAGGAAGAACTAGCAGGGAACTTCGTCAGATTTTGCGAGATGCAGAGGACTTCATCGGTGTGCCAAGAAACAATAAGAGGGAGCAAAAACAGCCAGATAGATATCAGGCATTAGTAGCTCAGGATGGGGAGCTTGCCAGTTTCCAAGAGGCAGCTCAACATCAGGTTTGGCTGGATGCGATGGTAGAGGAGTACAACTCCATAATGGTGAACGATGTCTGGGAGGTAGTGCCAAGGCCTCAAGACAGATCAGTAGTAGGTTCGAGATGGATCTACAAGATCAAATACGCTACAGACGACAGTGTTGAGAAATACAAGGCCAGGTTTGTGGCTAAGGGGTATGCTCAAAAGGAAGGAATTGACTACAAGGAGACCTTCGCCCCGGTAGCCAGGTATACATCTATTAACACTGTGATATCTCTTGCAGCTCAGATGGGGTGGGAGATTCATCAGATGGAAGTCAAAACGGCTTTTCTGAATGGGGTAATAGAAGAAGAGGTATACATTGAACAACCAGAGGGCTTTGAGACACATGAGAAGAAAATGTATGCAGATTGAAGAAAGCCTTGTATGGGCTGAAACAGGCAAGTAGAGCATGGTATGGTCGAATCAATGGCTACTTGCAGAAGAAGGGATTTGTCAAGAGTGACGCGGATCCGAATCTCTACTATCTGGTTATAGAGAATGAGCCGCTAATCTTAGTATTGTATGTGGATGATCTCTTTCTGACAGGATCATCCAGGCTCAATGGGGACTGCAACAAGAATCTAGCCACAGAATTTGATATGAAGGATTTGGGACTAATGCATTACTTCCTAAGGTTGGAAGTTTGGCAGCAGAAGGGAGAGATCTTCCTTGGACAAGGGAGGTATGCTACAGAAATCCTAAAAAGGTTCAAGACGGAGGACTGTAGACCCATGGCTACTCCAATCATCACCAACTGGAAGAAGATTGATGCAAAGACAAGGACGTTGATCCCACCCTATATAGGCAGCTCATAGGGTCCCTGATGTATCTGTTCAATACCAGGCTAGACATTTGCTACGCTGTCAACACGCTCAGTCAGTTCATGGTGGAACCAAAGAGGGCGCACTAGGCAACAGCCAAACAAGTTCTCAGGTATTTACAGGGAACAGTCGATTATGGACTCTTGTACACCAGGGTTAAGGATATCATATTGAGTGGATTTACTGATGCAGATTGGGCAGGAAGTTCAGTGGATCGAAAAAGTATCTCTGGGTATTGTTTCAACATTGGATCAGGAAGGGCTTCCAGGTGTAGTAGGAAACAGAGGTCCGTGGCTGTGAGCTCATTTGTGGCAGAATATATGGTGGCAAACACAACTTCGTGTGAGGCCATATGGCTTAGAAAACTATTGGTGAACCTATTTAGAAGGAAAATGGAGGCGACCAGGATCATGTGCAATAATCAAAGTTGCATCAAGCTCTGTGAGAATCCAATGTTTCATGATCGGTCAAAGCATATTGATATCCTGTGTCACTTTGTCAGAGACTGTGTCCAACGAGGAGTTGTACAGTTGAGCTACACTCCTACAGGAGAACAGGTGACGGGCATCCTAACCAAGGCCCTTGGAAGGACAAAGTTTGATTACTTCAGGAAAAAGATGGGGATGATAAAGAACCCGTTTCAGTAGCAGAAATGGGGATAGCAACACAGATGCAGAGGGAGTTGCAGTGCGGATGCAGTGTTGGGAGAAAAGGACTAGCAGCAGCACGGATGCAGAGGGAGTTGTCGTATAGATGTAGCAGTGGCAGTAGCAGAGCCATAGGCAGCAGTACAGGATGTAGCAATGCAGAGGATGTTGGGCAGGGAGGCTTAGCATCAGCACAGGGACCGATGTCGGATGATCAGGGTGATACTCAGTGAGGAGTATTACTAGAGCACAGTGCTCGCTAAGAGGGAGTGTTGATTTGGGGTAGCATCGAATGTGCTATAGCCACAAAAATTGGTGAAGAGGCTAAAGCACATGAGATCTCTAAGACCTAGAATGGTTTGGGCAGAATCTAACCAGTTTGGAAGATATTAAAATAATTAATATTTTTAATGGAGTCCCTAAGTCTAAACTTAGGGAAAATAAAATATTAATGTTTATTAATATAAACTGAGTTAGAATGGTCCAAAAGTCATGGATCAAGCCAGATCTAATCTTAATCATTGATTAGAGACTTAATCTCGGTCGTTGATGGACCAACAAGAAAAGTATAAGAAGAGGCTTGAGGGTTAGTTGGAAAATACACTGAGGGAGACCAGTCAGTTCGATTTCGAGAGCAGGGTTAGCTGAGAAATTCGAACTAGTGGTCTGGAAAGCAGCAGGAAACAGCTAGTACGGAGCAGAGAGTCAGGATCAGCAATAGAAGACCAGCGCAGAGGCAGGAGAGGCAGACGCAAGGCCTTTCAGGCAGACTCTGAGGCAGTTGGAGACTGCGCAGTCACTAGAGGGCTTGCGTGGGTGACCCAGAGAGGCCCAATGCTAATGCAGACAAGCAGGGGCTGACGCAGAGTGTTTGGGAGCTATGCAGAGGTCAGCCAAGCTGATGCTTGGACTGGGATAAGTGCTGGAGAATTTTTCTCTCTGTTGGGTAAGCCAGTTTGGCACCCAGTTGTACTAAAGAATCGCTGAATAATAAAATCCTCCCTTGCTGCACCGTTTTCCCACATTGGGTTTTTCCGGTAACTGTTGTCCAAAATATCTGTGTCGATGTGTTGATTCTTGTGCATGTGTTTGTTTATGTATTATGGTGTGATATCTGCAGCAGAATTTATTTTAATGTTTATTGAAGGAATTTCATAAATAATTTATTGAAAATAAGTAGGCAAAGTAAATCAGATGTTGCAGTGATTGAATTTTCACAAGTGTGAAGATGTGGTCAATTGTATAGTAACCCGAGCGGAAGCCTGCCCGTCCTCTAGCTCTAAAATGTCATCTCTCTAGCTCCTAAGAAAGCCATTGATGTAAGATCATGGCATAAAGCTTAGAGAAGGTCGCAGATCTATGGTCCCGACGGCTAAAAGAAACAACAAAAGAAAGAGGTCGAACAGCCGAGGGTTGACGTAACTGGTATCTCCAAAAGATTACGGGCAGCAACAAAATTCTGCAAGGGTTTTCTTTAGCTTGCAGAAGTGCTTGACTAGCGAAGCACGACAACAGGGGATGGAGAGCAACAACAAATCATGAGGCTTTTCAAATACTCATCCCGCGATGGCAGGGGATGGAGAGCAACGACAAATCATGACTCATGAGGCTTTTCAAATACTCATCCCGCGATGGCAGGGGATGCACTCAGCACTTGGCAATTCAGAATTAGTGGTCGAACAACCAAGGGTGGATGCAACTGGGTCGCCAAAAGACTATGAGCAGTGACGAAACTCAGCAAGGGTTTTCATCAGCTTGCGAAAGTGGTCGACTGGCAAACCTCAACAGCAGCGAGTCAACTCCACAAGAAATTTGCACCATAAAAGATCACGTCTTGCCCATGGTAGTGAAAAATATTAATTTGCACTATCTTTGGAGAAGAGAGATAATACAATGAAGAGTACATGAAAGAAACTATTGCATTCCAATCCTCACATCTCTAATACAAGTGTGTGATTAATTAGCTTCTTTATGACATTAGCTTCTGAACAGGTTAGTCAAAATTCAGCAAGAGTTCTTTCTTTTACCTAGAAGTTCAACAAATATTGTAACTTCAGCTTCTTGTACTTTAAAGTTTAACATCCCACGGGGCGAAGGGTAATATTTAGGAACCTCCTTAACTTATTGTCTTAGCATATTTCTCAGAGAACGTTACTGTATATCAGCCACGTCACATCTTCAAACTAATGCAAACAATGGCATCATGCCCAATGGACAGAACATGATCGTTTTTATTAAAATATCTAGAATATTTTTAAGCAAATAAACTAGAATATAAATGTTTTGTTTGGGCATAGCATCAAAGCTGGAAAGCAAAAAAAACCAGAATAATTATTAATTTGAAAAATGTCCATAGCAAATCAGAAAATCAGTCAAAGAACCAAAGGAAAAAAAAACAGCGGGATTAATAAGACAGCACAATTACATAGGCACATGTAAAGAACATACTAGCATAGAAGCGCATATGCTTGGCCAATTTCCGCTTCATATTTTGTGGAATTTGATCAGACACACTTCCTCCGTCAGCTACACTGCAAAAAAGTTCATTATTCTGATTAGAATTATATCCTTGTGAAAGCATCAAACAGAAGTTGGCAGGACTATCAAACAAAATATCTCAAAATATTTTCAGATGTGGCATCATAAAACACTCAAGATCATTGATTAATTGAAATGAAGAGAACCATCAGAGGAAGTTCAGACCTACTTGAAATTTGATCTATAGCACAACAATGAGAAGACTGTTTTCAGAAGGATACATTGTGTAAACACCAATGTTCCAACAAGACTCCGGTGCGGGGAGATGCGGGTGTGGGGAGACACACAAGAGGAACGTGTGGAAGTACCCTCAAATTTTAGGGAAATTTCTGGGGTGCAGGGAGACGTCAGGGTATATAATTTTTAGTTTTATATCTATATATATATAAAATTCAAGTTCATATTCATTATTCAATAATGAAAGCAAAATATTAAATAGACTAATAGTAATATGGATACCAATACATTGAAATTTGAAATTTGATCCACACATGAAATTTAAATTCATAATTGAATTAAATAATGACATACATTGATCCATCCTCATCATTCATTTTGATACATACATCATTCATATGACATACTTCATTATTCATCCATGCCATGAGATTCAATTAAAAAAATCAATAATGAAATATTCAAATACATTTATCTATATCATTCATCATTCATCATTCTAGAATCTAAATTGAAAGCAAAACATACTAGTATATTACCATATACTATATACTAGATACCGAAGTTTTGAGGGGGGGCGCCCAAATGCAAAGTTTTGAGGGGGGGCCCCCAGACGCACCCCTTTTGGGGAGTCTCGTCCCCCACACTGGGAAACGCACCCCCTTGCGTCTCCCCAAGACTACCCAAAAAGGGTTCATGGGGAAACGCACCCTAGTAGACTCCCCATCCCGGGTGCGTAGGCTGCGAGGGGTGCATGCACCTGACCCTGGGGGATGCATCCCCGTGGAACACTGGTAAATATTATATATGCCATGAGAAATAAGTGCATGACTATTCATCTGACTCATAATTCTTCATTCAATATTACTAACCCACAGTTAGCTATCTTACAAGCTAGCACTTTGAATTCCTTCAGCCTTGAAGCATTTCCCGAAACTGGCATCCCTCAATATTAACATGACATCATAGGTATCAATAACAGTGGCATCTTATGTTGATTTTATCCATCAAAGCGAAGAAAGCTTCCAACAGATTTTTCTTGTTAAAGGATGCCTTTCGTTGGTCAATTGAGGCCAAGCAAGCCTTTGATAGTCCACACAAACCCTTTCCTCTGCCACAATACTAGCTACATCTGATTTCACTCAACCCTTCATCATGAATGTGATTTTTTGGGATGGGACCCAGAGCATTCCTCTCACAAGATGATTGCCACATTGCCTTTCAAAGCTAGGAATGGAATAACAATGAACAATGCATGTCAACATGCAATAAAGAAATGGTGTGCACACTTCATTCTATGGCTATGTGCTATCAATTCCTCTTCCGTAATAAACTATTTATCAAATTAACCATGTGAGATTGACTATGCTACCAGAAACCACGCCTGTGGGGGCCATTTCTGGCAGAAACCAATCCTAAAACTGAAACCAAAACCACAACAGAAACACAATTCCCACATTTCAAGCATTTTTTCCCTGTTTCTAAACAGGAAACTGGTTTCTTGAGAAACAAAAGTGTTTCTGCTTTCCACTTCTCCCTGGCTTCTGGCCCAAGAGAAATGCTCAACAAAAAGGCCCAAAAATAAACAAAAAGCAGTTAAAAGGACATGAAAACTACATTGCTTAAGGGGGCGCAAAACAAACCCTAAAAATTTATTTTATAAGACTAAAACCACTTCATTTCTGCCATTCTTTCCTACAAAACATAGTTGTGAGAAGAGAAAACCTGCACTTAGATCTCTTGGAATTTGGAGGTTGGGACAGATATTTGCATAGTTGGAGTCTTGGATCCTGTATTACTCAAGCTTGACGATTTTGGATTGCATCAAGCTCTATAGTATACAAATTTCAGAATTTTTTGCACAAGGTTGGCTTTGAACTTGAAGTTTTATTTTTGTAGTTTACTTAAGTTTTAAGACTTGTGTATTGTTTACAATGTGCAATCGATTTTTCTAGGAGGGAACCCAAACTCGCTATCATCCCAAAACATAAAACCTGTTGATACCTACCAATTTAGTAGTCACAGCAAGCTCCTTTGAGATGCTAAGAGGCTACCACACTGTTGTCGCTCAAATTGTATAGGAAAAAAGTGACAATGCTCAAGACAGGGGCTGTCACTCTGATTCCCGCCCTCTCCATTCTAGTTGTCTCCCTACAGCAAGCTATGAGGGGGTAGTCCCTATGAAATGTGAAGATGGGAGACTTGTTGGCAACCAAAAACTCCGGGATGTTTTAAAGTGTAACTAGCGTCGGTCTTCATAATGACATGTAATTATGATTTCATGTAATGAGATGTAAAGAAGAAAAATAAATTTATTGTATTGCTTGCTTCATGGGTTTCATGAGCAAGAGATTTTAATTTTGAGTCAAGACTCCCATTGAGAGTCTTTAGGAATTATTTGTCATCTAGTCATAAAATGTTAGAGTCATTGTCTTGTAATGAAGTCATGTTACATTTTGTAAAAGGTCAAACTTGTCTATGTAAAGTATCCTCCAAGACCTTGTCACCTCAAGTTGGCCTACAACGATGGAAGAACTTTCTAGAAGAAGTCGGCCTAACCACTAGTGATCATGTCGGCCTAAAGGACATGTGTTGAGGTGTATATATAGCCACACACGGCCTCACTTAGAGGCAAGCAAATCGACAAGCATTCAGTCAAGCACAAGTGCAAAGAAGAGGTCAAGCAAAAGTGCGAAGAAGAGGTGAAGCAGAACTACGAAGAAGAGGTGAAGAAGTAGTGCGAAGAAGAGGCTACAAAGAGAAGTGCGAAGATAGGATAAGGAGGATTCTTCTAGGCATAGCGAAGGAGGATTCCTCTGGGCATAGCAAAGAAGAGTTTCTTCTGGGTATAGTGAAGGAGAGTTACTTCTAGGGATTGCGAAGGAAGGTTTCTTCTAGGGTCAGCGAAGAAAGGGTTCTTCAAGATACTTGTTATGGGTGACAGAAATAGATATCAAGACTAGAGACCGAGATTCTCTAGAGGAAGCAAGTAAGATCATAAACACCGAGACTCTCTAGGAGAAGTCAAGGAGAAGCAGTGTGAAGGATAGAGACCGAGTTTCTCTAGAAGGAGCTGAGGAGAGCAGTTCAAGATCAAGAAGAAAGTCGAGAAAGGGAAGAGACAAAGCATCAAGGTTAGTGACAAGGTTCTTGGGAGGAAACTAGTGTCAAGAGTCTTTGTCATGGTCTTGGTTCACATCAATTGAAGATCTAGACGAATAATTTTGCTCGGGTTTTCCTCTCAAGAGGTGACAGGTTTTGGCCTTGGCTGACAAGCCTACATACTATGTCACTTGTCTTTTTATTGTTCATATCAGTAATTGTCTTGATGAAAAGAACACAATAATAAAATAACGAAGAACGACTATAAGCTAAGAAATAAAAGTACATCACAAGCAGTTATCAAGCAAAGAAATCTTTTAGTTATGTATGCCCTAGATTTCTCAACACGGGAGACACCACTGAATGGCGTAACAACTTGGTCGAATTAGCAAGCTCTTATGAAGACCAGTGCCTTGAATAGAGTCAACTACTTTCTTAAAACAAATTATTACCAAGTTACCAGATGAACAGTTGTTTCTTAAGGATGTTTCACTATCCTAAATGAGATATAAGTCCTACAATCTAGGTGAGATGCAAAACCTTGTTTTATTTTAAGTTATATGCCTATCTAAGTGTATCCTTCCTCTTAAATGTTTTGAACTTTTGAAGCTAGTCTCTAGAGTAGGTTGTGAGAGAGAAGGCAAGGGAACGCAAGCAAAGGATTGGTTAACAATACCTCCCCTTAGGTTCTAACCACCTAATGCCTCCAGCGCTGCAGAGACTATGGCTCTGACCAAGGTTACTTGGGAGCGGCAGCGAAAACAGGGAGTGGCAACGGGAGCACTATTTTCAGAAACTCCCAGTTTGGGAGCGATTCGGGGAGCGATTTATATATATATATATATATATATATATATATATTGATGCATATATGTCAACAAAAGCATGTAGAATGATGAATTAGATATAAAAAAAACATAAAAACATAGATTGAACCATATAACAACAATCATCTAGAAGTTATAATCTTCATCAACCATGTCCACAAGTTAGTAACATAAAACATATTGAGTCTCATGATTCATCAATCTTAAAGTTTCAAGCTTTCAAAATTCAATTTATAACATTTATCATAATTGATCACCAAAGTTGTACTTGTAAGCTAAGTGTAACCATTACAACAAAGAATATCTAACATGAAATGAAACAACTTTCACGAGGCATCATATTCATAATTCATTACCAATGAGTTATAATTTCCAACTTCAAACTTAAATTGTCATATATTGTTTACAAAAAATATCATAATAAATATGAAAGAGTCAACAGTTATTAAAGATACTAGAAATTAGAAAATATAAGTAAATCTATTATCTACAGCTTCCTCTTGCTGCCATGAGAAATGTCTAATTTCTGAGCAAGTCGCAGTGGTCTTCTAGGAGTCTCCTCCTGCACATTCGCGCAACCAGAACCGGAAGGCACATGCCCTCAATGTGAGGATGTAGATGGAGGTGGAGGCAGTAAAGGAACAATACTTGGAACTCGAGCACTCGCACTACTACTGGATGGTGGGGGTGGCATGGTTGTTATTGCTTCATCATCATCCCTCATAAGTTCTGCTTCCAATTCTTCAAGATGTATAGTGCCATCCTCCAAATTATCGTCCTCTGGGTGGTTGTCCCAAATTTTATATGTTGGATCCTCATAAGCCCGATCACAATAATGACTCAACAACCTCAAGTTGTAGTGCACATAAACCAAGCTTTCTGCCCGGATTTCATTCAGTCTGTTTCTTCTCACATTATGTATGAAGTTGTAGGTGCTCCAACACCTCTCTGCAGAAGAAGTATTTACAACCTGTGAGAGAACTTTTTTTGCCAATTTTGGCAAAAGTCCCATGCCGCCATATGCTTCCCACCATGTGAGAGCATCAAATCTGTCTATATCTTCCATTGCATGCAAAGAACCAAACAAACCAATGCAACTGAAGTATCTACCTAATTCAAGATGCAGATTAGCACACTCCTCCTTGTCAGGTACTAACTTCTCTAATGCTTCGATATATCCTTTAGATACCTTTGGATCTGTATGGGGTTTGATCCTAACCCCACCCCCAGGTGCAGGTTGGCCGAACCAAGATGGAGAGTAGTATTTTGGCATAAGGATATACGCCAAGGCATGTAGTGGAACATTAAGTTTATTCCACCGTGTACACACACCATTGTGAAACAGTGTATACAAGTTGGGATCATCTTCCTGAACAATATCTTTTATTTGCCCCAACATGGTATCCATCTGCTCACACCTCCCCAATCACTGGTTTATTTGTATTTGCAAAACAAATCATGCTATAAATGGGCTTGGTGAATTGCAATAATTGCCTCACACATACCCAAAACAAACCATCAAGAGCAGTGCCCTCCACCTGTTCAAAACCTTGCTTGTCCGCTGCATTTGTAGCCCTGTCCTTTAATACCTTCTAGTGTGGACTTGATACCATGCTAGCCAATGACTCTCTTACCTTCAAAAGGCGCCTGAAGGTGAGGTAATAGCTAGCAAATCAAGCCTTCGCAATCTTCAACAGCTCCAATCTTGAGTGGTTGTGGAAAAGCCCATGGGTATTGCAATGATTTGTAATAAATTTTATCATTTGTTTGCATCTCTTATACAAATCACCAATCCATTTGTATTGTTGGTTTTTGTTCTTAATAATATCATGCATCAAAAGGTTCATTGTGTGAACCAAAAACCCAGACCAAAATATGTTGGGGTATTTATCCTCGATAATTGCTCACGCTGCCTTACAATTAGGAGCATTATCAATGATGACTTGGATGACATTGTATGGCCCAATACGTTCAATTGTTTCAAGTAATGGTTCTACGATGTTGATATCAGTCTTGAACTTCTTTGAGTAATCATATGTTGAAAGAAAGATGGCACCACTAACAGGCACAGCAAGAACACATATCAATGGCTTGCCTTTTACATTAGTCCATCAATCAGATACAATGGACACCCCATGGTCAGTCCAAGAATTTGTCATTCTACTCCAATAATGTGACATTTTTGCTTTTTCATGATCAAGTCCAACAGTTCTAGCCTTGTCATACCCATATCTCTTGTATCCTTTGGGGGCATCATTTGTGGCAAAAACCATTTCATGCAAATAAGATGAGCGAAGAACATTGAATGGTATGCCACATGCATAGAGAAACCGGTAAATTTTTTAGTCCACATCATTCCTACACCCTTCGTCAAGGAAATATGATATGGTTCTAAGCCTTAAAGAGATGTTTGTTCCTGTGCCTCCATATCCATTGCCATGGGAGGATGCTGAAGGAGTTCATTGTGCACGTTGATGTGATTGTGAGCTATGTTCAAAGAAACCCTTTGATTTTTTAGATTTGTTTTGGGCTTCCTCCTCTTCGCTTATGTATTTGGCTCTATCTGTTGTTGACACACATACACAAGTTTTGATTCCTATTGGTTTATCTTCATCCCATGGCCTTTTCCCACAGAGGTGCCTTCTGGCACGGGTGGGTGTATGAACCTATGTAAGTTTTGTTGCAATGGGAACATACAAATTTACTGGTTCCACCCCCTTTCCCTCCTTCAGGGCTAGAAACATATTTCCACAATGGGATTTGGTCTTGTTTAGTTTTTGGGGCCTCATCATGTTCACTCTCTTCCTCCTCGCCAAGGTACTCATCTCCAGGATTTTCATCAAATCCACTATAACCCACTTCTTCATCATCTTCTTCATCATGATCAACCCTCCTTCTTCTACTCTGCAACACCATAATAACCAAAAAGGAACCAAGAAGAAGAAAATGCCAAGCCATATATCCATGATGTTTGAAGTTTTAAGTCTGCAAAAAAATGAAGTAATGGGAATGGGTAATAGAGAAAAAAAATTACTTAGCAATGAACATCAAAAAAATTGCTAAATTAGAGTGTAGATCCTACCTCTTTGGCCTCCAATCCTAAGCTCCAATCTCCCTTGCAAGCTCCTCCAAGCTCCAAACTCTCTCTTGCTCCTTTTGCTCTCTCTAATGGATGAAATTGTGAATAATGGGAGGGGAGAGGGTTTTCTTATCCTTTTCACCCTCCCCTTTCCCTCTGTTTCATCTCCCTCTTCGTCATCAGTCGTCGCCCCTCTCTCTCGATCGCGCGGCCTCCTTTTCCGACACCGACGGGAGCAATTTTTATGGGGGGTCGTAGTGGGGAGTGATCGCTCCCCAACCACTCCCCCTCCTAAAAATCGCTCCTGGAGTAGTCAAGGAGCAATCGCTCCCCTAATCGCTCCCTAAAAACCAAGGAGCATTTTTTTAAAGGGAGTGTGCTCCCGAAATAGCTCCCCCTTCGGGAGCGTGCTCTCGACTAGCTCCCAAGCTGGGCACAAATTGGGAGCGGGTTCGTGGAGGGGGGGCGCTCCCTCGCAACCCTAGCTCTGACGACTGCAAGGTCACCCTGTTAACCACTAAAGACGTGCTAGGTTCCTCAAGCTAGGTGAGAAAAATGGGTCTATGTCTCTATTGACCAAGCTTATGCTTGGAAGTTAATTAATTAGTGCAAGAGACTACTCCTAAGATGCAAATGTGAGATATGAGTGTTCTTAAGGTGAGATTATCAAAGTTGCTTAAGTACTTAGTTGTGATGATCTTCAATTATGGACAATAAGATCCTTAAACAATCAGACCAGGAGGTAACTCCTCAAATGTAATTATCTTCTTCATTCAGGTTGTTCATTATTATATACAAGAGGAAGTATTGTTCAGTTCATCTCTCGATGACTCTCCATTTTCTCTATTATTTATTTACATTAATTACAGTTGTTCACCCAATCCCTATGATTAGATGTCAACATTCCCCCCTTAATTTGAAGGGATGTCGGTGAGTCCAAGCATCGTTCTGAATCTTTCAAGCTTTTCTCTTCCAAACACTTTCGTGAAGATGTCTGCAATCTGCTCATTAGTGGAACAATGATGAAGATGGATTGTTTAGGCCTCAACATGATGTCGAATCAGATGATATTTTGTATTGATGTGCTTTGTTCGATCATGGAACTTTGGATTCTTCGCCAACTTTATTGCCGAGGTATTTTCAATCATGAGTGGAGTCGATTGTACTTGTTTTACCTGCAAATCTTCAAGAATTTTCCTGAGCCACACAATTTCTTTTGTTGCTTCAGCTGCTGCCACATATTCTGCCTCTATTGTGGAATTTGTAGGAACTAATTGTTTGCGTGATATCCAGGAGACAGCTCCTAATCCAAGACTCATAGCATAACCTGAAGTAGATACCCCAGTTTCTTTATCTCCATCGAAGTCTGAATAAGAGTATCCAATCAAGCTGTAGTCGCTCACCTGTGTATACTTGATTCCAAAGTCTTGAGTTCCCTTCAAGTACTTTAGAACTCTTTTTGCAACAGACCAATGTCCCTCACAAGGCTTTTGCATAAACCTGGAGAGGATTCCAACAACAAACGAAATGTCTGGTCTGGTAGTAGTTGGGTAGTTGAGACTTCCTACAAGCTGTCTATACTTTGTTGCATCCTCAAATTCTTTTCCTTCAATGGATGTGAGCTTTAAGTTTTGTTCCATTGGAGTAGTCAGAGAATTGCATTCAGGCAAGCCAAACCTGTTCAACGGATCTCCAATGTACTTCTTTTGAGAAAGGAATATGAACTTCGGATGTTAAGTTACTTCAATACCAAGATAGTAATGAACATAGCCCAAATCAGTAATTTCAAAACCTTTCCTCAATTCCTTCTTTATGAATGCAATTTAGCTCTCATTGTTCCCTGTCATCAAAAGATCATCTACATATACGACAAGATATACCACTGTTTTACCAACCTTCTTGACAAACAAAGTTGCATCATCAAGATCATAATGTTTCAAATTGAGTTTCAGAAGATGCTCAGTTAGTTTTTCATACCAGGCTCGCGGTGCTTGTTTGAGGCCATACAAGGATTTCACAAGTTTGCATACTTTATGTTCATGTTCTTTTACAACAAATCCTTCGGGCTAGGAAATAAAAACATTCTTGTTTAGATCTCCATTCAAGAAAGCAGATTTTACATCCATTTGATGGAATTTCCAACCGTTTTGAACTGTTAGGGCAAAGAGTGTCTGAATGGTAGCCCATTTTGTTGTGGGGGCAAAAGTAGCCTCAAAATCGACCCCTTCCTTCTGTGCAAAACCTTTTGCCACAAGCCTGGCTTTGTGCTTGTCAAGTGAGCCATCTGCTTCATACTTGTTCTTGTAGACCCACTTGCAGCCAATTGGTTTGGTTCCCAATTGAGGATCAACTAGCTTCCAAGTGCCATTCTTTATCACGACATCATACTCCTTTTGCATTGCTTCTTTCTATTCATCATGAGAAGCAGCTTCTTTGAAGAAAGTTGGTTCAAAATCTGTAGACAAATTCAATTCAAAATCATAAGAAACATCCATATCAACAAGTGAATCAGAGTCATTTACCTCACCTCCATTTTGCCAGTTTGAATTTCTAGTTCATGTCTTTCCAACCTCATCAGGATGAACACTTTCAAGTGTCTTTGTCAGCCACTTTGGGGGACCTTTCTCAGATGGTCCAGGCTGCTTCGTTGATTGAGTTGGGACTGAATCAAGATTGAGTCTCCCAATTTTGTCAATCACATCACTCAAAGTATCATCCGTTGTTGGAGTTTCATGCGAGGGAGAGAGTCCTTCAGAAGAAGATTCCACAGGTTGATCTAGTATAGGAATCCCCCCTTCAAGATGTGGAATCTAACTATCAAATTCTTGAAATGATTTTGCATCTGCGAATCTATCCAAGGGATCAAAATGCTGCTCAACAACATTGTCAGTTTTGAATGACTCAAGAAATATTACATCTCTAGATACAACAAACTTTTTATTGACTTCATCATAGAGACAGTATGCTTTGGAGGTGTTTGAATACCCCAGGAAGATACACTTACAACTTTTTGCACCAAGTTTGTTTCTATGTACCTTTGGTATCAAGGCATAACATGTGGAACCAAAGACCTTGAGATGCTTTAACGAAGGAATGTGCCCATACCACGTTTCATAAGGAGTCTTGTTTCTAATAGCATTAGAGGGACATCTATTCTTTACATATACAGCACATAGAATTGCATCAGCCCAAAACAACAATTTTACATTTTTGAAAAACATCATGGAGCGCACCATATTTAAGATTGTCCTATTCATTCTTTTAGCTACTCCATTCTGTTGGGGATTATAAGGCACAGTTGTTTGATGTTTGATCCCATGTTGGCGAAGATAGTTTTCAAATTAATTTGAAGTGTATTTTTTTCCATTATCAGTGCAAATAGAGCCAATATGAGATTGTGCACCATTTTCAATCCATGTATGAAAGTTCTTGAATGTTTGAAAAGCATCAGATTTGTTCTTCAATAAATAAACCCAACACATTCTGGTGTAGTCATCAATAAATGTCATCATATATTTATTTCCATTTGCAGAAGGAGCAGACATTGGACCACATAAATCTGAATGAATGAGTTCCAGTTTTCTATGTGCTCTGGAATGTGAATCATGTAAAGATTGTTTGCTATGCTTTCCTAGAATGCAAGCATCACATTGCTTAAGTTTCCTAAGAATTGTAGGCAAACCAATAACACCATTTTTCTTCAACAAGCGGAGGTCGTCATAGTTCAAGTGTCCAAATCTAGCATGCCATAATAAACTTGATGGAAATGTACCTTCTTCATAATGAGAATTGTATGAGAAATTTTGTGCACGAGCAGAGGTACCCTGCAGCTTGAGAAGCCTTTCTTCTTCTATCCCCATCATGACAAGTGAGTGGTTTGATGCTTTTCTCACCTCAAGCTTGCCATCAAACATATGAATGGAGTGTCCTTGCTGGCGGATGTGGACCAAGGACAGCAAGTTTCTCCTCGGCTGTGGGAGATATAGAACATGATGCAGAAGAAAGTCTGGAAGACCAAGCAATTTAAGCCTGATTGTGCCAAGCCCTAATGGCTTGAGTTTTGATTTGTCTGCAAAGTATACTGCTCCATCAACATTGTCAGTAAATTCTTCAAAAAAATCTCTTCTAAAAGTCATGTGGCAAGTTGCTCTTGAATCAAGTAACCAATCATTTTTCGTAGAAGCAAGTGCAGCATTAAATAAGTCTTCATTCACTCCAATATTACAGTGTGCCACAACACAGTGAGCGGATTCAGGTGCTTTACCTTTCTCTTTGTCATTAGTTTTACCTTTGGGTTGGTTTCTTTCTTGCTCAATTCTCTCCCAAGGCAACTTGCATGTGGATGCATCATGTGATCCATCTCTTTTGCAGTGTATGTAGTGCAAATCTGACTTTTCTCCTTGAGAGTGTCTGCCCCCCCTCCCTCTGAAATTTCTTCCTCTTCCTCTTCGACCACCTCTTCTTCTGGAAGAATCTTGAGCAAGATTCTTTTCTCTATGAGCAAGACACACAACCTCTTCAGAAGACTGAGGAGCTGTCTTCTTCCCAAAAGCTTTCTCTCTTTCAGCAAATTTTTTGACAAGGGAGTCAAAGGTAATATCTTTGAGGTTTCCATTTGCTTGCAATGACTCAAGATAATTCGAGTAAGTGGGATAAAGTGCCTTGAGAAAAGCTATCAGAGGAATATCCAGTTCAACATTAGAGACTTTGATATCATGCATAATGGATTTTACTTATGATGCAAGAGCAAGAGGATCATCATTTTGTAATTCAAGGGTGAATAGTTTAATCATGAGTTGAACAACTTCAAGGGAAGAGTGTGAGTCATAGAGTTCCTTCAGTTTTTGTAAGGCTTCGAAAGCATTTGAAAATGGTGAAATATGGCGACTCACCTCTTCATTTACTGATGCTACAATCAATACATAAGCCTTGTTGTTCTTATTTTTCCAAATAGCGAATTCCTTGTCTGAGGTAGGTTGTTCTGGCTCTTTGTCTTCAGGTAGGTTGTTCTGGCTCTTTGTCTTCGTTTCCAACACACACTCCTTTCCACAGCTCATTAAAAATGAGAGTGTGTTTGATTTTGCGTGACCATTCTAGATAGTTCTCCTTGCCGGTGAGAACCACTCCCACAATAGATATCAATGAATGCATTTTTTTTTAAATCTGTGTACTGTAAAAATATACTTCTGCTGCCAAAAAATAGGACTTCCAGTGGTAGTTTTGTAAAAAAAAAATTACAATTCTGATATAAATATATATCAGAGGTTTTTAATACAATGTGTTTTGTTTTAAATTGCAAAACTCATAGCATAACATGCCCAGATAATGCACAATATAGCGATGTATAAGAGGTGAATGAGCAGAAATAGCAGCGATATTTGAGGTGTTGGGAGGTGTTGTGGTATTTTATTTGACACCAGAGGTGTTGGCTGTGTATTATAGCGAATTTAGATGGTTAACGCAGAGTGGATATAGAGATGGTTAACGCAGATTCGAGACAACATTTGTATGGGCCAACTGTGTAGGAAAGAGCGGATTAAAAAAAAAACGGGATAGGTATGGGTGGTATATTATTCAACACATGGTATACCACTGGATAGATATGGGTGGTAGTGTTGATAACTGCATGCAAATGGGTGGCAGCCTATCAACGTGGCGCTGGGGAGTGAACGTATGGGGGAGCGTGTAAATGGAAGCAGAGTTTAGGAGCTACCACAACAATGAATGAACAGTGATGAACAGTGATGAACTTGGGATAGCACAGTGTTCCGATAACATAGTGTGGAGCTCTGAGGGTCGAGCAGCGACCAGTGTGGAGAACAGCGCAGTGGGTATTGCAGTGGGTATTTCTATCAGTTGCAGTATTTCAATGCTCCATGGATTATTCGAATAACCCTCACTGTGTATGAAATCTTGTGGAGCATGGGTGAAAAAGGACTTACCAAACGCCAACGCAGAATGAATACTCATGTGACATTCAAACAAGGACTGTGATGCTGTGATACAAGCGCATCGATGACAAAAGCTACTCCGGACTTCAAAAGAAAAGCTCAGCCACAAGAAGAACTGCTCAAAACTTAAACGGTGCTAGAAAATGATGCCAATAGACAATAGCTCAAGTGATACACAAATTATATGTCAATTAGATATACAAGAGAGGAGATTTACAAGAGATATCCAGTTTAACAATGAGCAATAAATCCACTTATCCAATGACAATACAGCAATGAGAAATTAAGACAGTTAATCCACAATGTCACTTGGAGAAACTAGCCAAACTTGTTAAACACTTATTAACTTGATTAGAACACTTACGTGTGTGAATGCAAGAGTGCAAATAGATGATGATTATGCAGAAATGCAATATGGATCAGCCAATAATCATATGATTGCAGCGATAAGAAAATCACCCAATTATCCAATCAAACACTTATCCAAGTTTCACAAGGTATGAGAAACAAAGGCTAAATGAGACTAGATGACTTTCAAACACTTTTATCACCACTGCAAAATTTATATCAGATCTTTATGCAGTAAATATCAGCGTTTAAATTATTATGACGGCCCTCAAAAAATTGATCAAATTTGTATAGAGATATAAGCTCAATGAATGCAAGTGACAATATAATGACAAAATATGATTACAAATGAGTTAGTATGCCACTGTTATGGAGTTTAATCATTGTTGTAGGTATTTTTATGTGGCTGTAGCAAACATATCAGATCTGAAGATTACCCAACAGTCCACAAAAACCCACTTCTATGCACTCAAATTCAACTTTAGAAAATATCTTAGGCAATCAATTAGTAAATTTATGCTTATTTAGGGTTTGTTTAAGCCCTAAATATGCTACTGTCATAAAATACCTCAGAATTCAATTTTAGGACAGTGATGAAACAAGAGGGTTAGAGAGCAAACCAAGAGGCCTTGTAGATGGCTAATGGAGTTTCCAATGGACTCGGATACCTGCAATCACCAAGTTAGCTCCAATATTGCTTCAAAATCTCAATGTTAGGTAAAAAGAATCAAACCAATCACTGAATAATGACTAGGGCAAGGGCTAGAAAACCCCAAAACTAGGGCTAGAAGAGGCGCCAGACAGGGCTAGAGGCCAAACAAGGGTTGAGATGAGGGGGAAAAAGGCAAATAAGGCCATGGCTAGGGAAAATAAGCCCTCTAGCGCCGACGTCAAGCCCAATAGGGCTGATGCGGGGCAAGAGAAGGTCCCTTAGGGGTTGCAGCTAGCGTTTCAAGGGGGTTG
This sequence comes from Pinus tabuliformis, assembly GCA_031772625.1. Lineage (NCBI taxonomy): Eukaryota > Viridiplantae > Streptophyta > Pinopsida > Pinales > Pinaceae > Pinus > Pinus tabuliformis. Next base: position 625,427,276 of record CM062806.1, read on the forward strand.
AAGGCTCCTAACGTCAACCTAATCCCACAGCTAGGCTGGAAAGAGGAGGCTGATAGGGAGGAGGGCCTTCTAGAGGCCACAACAGGGGTCAAGGAGGAGGGTCCAGGCCTCTTGAGGGTTGGACAGCTCCTCTAAAGGGGGGTTGAGACCCTTTTAGGCCCACAGTTAGGACAAACAAGGGAGGTCCTTTTCAAGCCTGCGGCTAGCCAAGCCAAGGGGGGCGACAGGAAAAGAGGGCCAAAAAAGGGTAGATGGCTATTCCTTTGGGCCCAAAAATTTTCAGGACCCCTAGAAACAAAATTTTATCCACAAATTTATTGCAAAAATGTTGGACAGCTTCTTCTTCAAGCTCGACATTGAACTTGGAGGCTAGATCTTGCCTCCTTCTTAGGCCGAGATCTACCTCAAAACCCCAGCAAAAATCCCTTCATCAATCTTGAAATCCACCTGCAAATATAAATCAAAGAATGCCAAACCCCAAATATATATACAAAAATATAAAACCCCAAAAATAATAAAATCCCAAGAGCTCCAGAACAAATGGGCTAGAAACAATTTACAAATATACAATATTTAGAAATTTTGAAAATTTTGGGCAATAATTTTAGAGATATAACAATGGACGAGTATATTTTCAAAAAATAGATATTGGCCAAACCCTCCTCCGAAATCAAATACCATAAAGAAATCTCAGAGCCCAAACATAGTCAGTTATTCTCCACAGTCTGTCAACTTGAAGCCCAAGTGCTGGCATACTTATAAATCTCTAAAATATTTCTCAAGAAAATTGTTAGATCATATGGTGAATCAGATCACCTAAGATAGCATGTACCAATAGAATGTTCTCATCACCGACAAATGAAATAACAACTATTAGCAATGTTTAGAAAAATATAGGATCACACATAGCTAACACATACCATAGATCAGCGAAAAAAACATCATGAACTGAACCCTAATGTCTTTCTATTATGATACAAAATGTTCTTAGCAGAGCAGCAGCTCAATAACAGCATTCAAAAATTACATCATCCAAATATATCCAATAGAAGCAAAATGACTTCTTTATATAGAGAAACTCCTCCAAGTGGAAAATCACAACTAGTTGACTTGATTCTCGTCAAAATAATCTCGACCGTTGAAAATAGCTTGATCGTCTTTAAATCTCCACCATCAAATTTTAAATTTTGAGGAAAATTTGGATTTTTTCTTAAAACCCACTTCTAATTAATCCAAAAATTAATATTTTGGATTAATTTCCTCAAAATTTTGACTTTGACTTAACCACCAAGGTCCAAGAGCTCATCTTAAAATATCAATTTTTCCCTTGGTAGGGGACCTCCAAAAATTGACTTCTCTTTGATCCACGATTTTTTTATTATTTTCCACTTGGAGAGAAATTAATTTCTCTTAAATTATTTTTAACTCATAATTAATTAATTTTTTGGTTTAGGACTTTTATTTAATTTAGCCAGAAAAATTAATTAATCGACAGTAGAGGATTAATAATTTTTTCCACCCTCTAATATTTTAGCCATGGTGTCTAAATATGAGAGACCATGCATTAAAATATTTTTTACATCAAGATATTACAATTAATTCAACCCTTAGTGGAGGAATACACCTTTACACAGACCCTCAAGAATTTACCCAACTCTGCGACTCAATATGATCTAGTATAGACCAAGTGTGTTTGTAATAAAATTATTTAGCCAAATGTGCTTAAATTATTCCCAAGCGCACTTTTACAAAAACTCAATATAACACAAAGACTCACCTAAGACCTTGTCAAGAGATTCCACCATAGCTTTGAGGTTTAAGCTGGAAGAAAAACTTTGCCAATTATCCGTGTTTAGAAACACACATAATTCAGTGAGGTTAAAAAACCTCCTAGGATTAAATTCGTTGCCAACATCAACGGCTTACCTTGGTGTTGTTACATAAATAAACAGTCATACTAGCATCATTTACAATATAACTTGCAGAAATTGGGTTTACAATGATACAAATTGTGTTGGCTGATGACTTTGAACTTTGAAAAAATTCCTTCATATCTATGCATTCTGCTTCCTTGGACTGTTGACAAAATGTGGTCAACACACACAACACAAGTGTGCATTGTCACCTTGGCACAAATCACCACTCTTTAAGCCCAACACCTACTAAAAGGCCAAGGGAGGCTTCCCTAACACCCAAAATTAGTAGACCAATGCCTAACATTGACTATTGTGATGATAGGAGTTAATTATTTAATTAATTCTTCATCTGGAAATAAAATTTGCAAAAACCGCTCAAAACTTTGATCATTTACCTCTTAAATTAGCAAAAGAATGAGTGATAAATACCCTTACCAAGTACAAGATGTTTTCCTTGTTTCTCCCTTGGATAAGTGACCATAAATAGGCAAACTCCTTGTTGTTTTATATTTTCAAACATGCAAAACTGTCAAAATTGCAGAAAACCAACAAGTTAATATCCCTAATGAGATCACCCACAAGTGTAAAATCACATAAGATCAATGGGTAAAAAGTTTTTGCAGTGTTACCCCTCATGTCCGCAGGGGTACATAAAAATATTTGCAACACATTTCTCCACCATTGTAAGCACAACATCACAAGTCAAAAGCATTATAGCAACCATCTAATGCATGTATTAGGCATCCCAAGCTTGTGTCTTGTTCTTATTGTCTATATCTTATTGTCTTGCTCGACCCATGGTCAATCCCTTCCAATTCATTAAGGTTCCTTTCGTGCTAAATAGAATTGTGTTGAAAAATGTAACTAAATTCAGTGTTCATTTAATGTATTTGTGTCATCATGAAATGTATTTGTCAAAAGAATAAAGAAAAGAATTATTATTATTATTGTTATGACTTATTAAAGCATGGGTTTCATGCTTGGGTCATCATGGTTTAGGTCAAAAGTTCCCATTGAGGACTTCTAGGATTTATTTTATAGGCAACAATGGTATGTTCTATGCTTTAACGCAATTTTACTTCAATTTCTTTACTAGCCCAGTACAAATATTCAGATTAGCAATCACATCAACATGATAGTAAAATGCAGATAAAACATAAACATAAACCGTAGAAGATAAGCCAAGACAAAAGGATACAGGATGTGGCACCAGCCAGGTACAAACCCCAATGTGGGGAAACCCTTGATCAAATCTTCTTTTAGTCTTCAATAGTTCAGCAAAGAGAGATAGTACAATTTACAAATCTGATAATTTATAACGGCAGCAAAAGAGCCGTGACCAGAAAAGTCAACGTTGGTCAACAAGGCAAATTTGACCTTCAACAAATTGGTCAACTCCAGTCAACTTCAGTCTCCAAACAGCAAGATGAATCAGCCCTAAAACAGCCAAGTCAAAATCTGGTCAAACAGCACACCTGTGGTCAGCCCTAGCTACAGTCAATGCTAGTCAATAGTCAACGTTTAGCCTCGATTTCTATGCCCAAAAATGTGGCCTACCCAAACAAATATAGCCCTCACAAAAACACAGTCAAAGGAGGTCAACGCAAGCTAGTCAACACTTGGTCAAACTGTCCAGATATTCGGTGTCTTGAAATTTCAACCTCCTGAAATTTCGCTCTCCTGAAATTTCGCTCTCCTAAAATTTCAGACGTGTGGAGAGAAAGAGGCCCAAAAATCCATACCCAGTCAATGAGAGAGAGAGAAGTGTGAAGATAAGTGTGTCCAAATGAGTCTAAGTCACCTTCTATTTATATGCAACGTTGAGGATGAATAGACGTGATTGTTGGGCTTCGAAGCCTAAATAAATTTGTTGGTTGACCTTGACAATTTGACCATAATCAAAATAAATTCATAACTTCATTTGTACATGTCAGAATCGGATGATCTTTAGATCAATCCTACACCTCTCGGAGAGAGGAATCCAAGAAAAATATCAATTGTCATAAATAAGATGACCCACGTGGAATTTGGCCCTAGTTGCCAATTTTAACACTCCCTCTCAACTAGGAAGAACTCCATTCGCTAATCTATCTGGAAACTTGTACTATCTCTACCATCAATGCACTGCTCTGCTCTGTTGAACTATGAAGAAGAAGTGATCGAGAATGTATCATACCATTCTCTACTAACCCGAAGTCAGTTCCAATCAAAGGAGAGTGTGTCATACCACTCTTACTGACCCGAAGTCAATTCCAATCAAAAGAGAGTGTCTCATACCACTCTTACTCACCTGAAGTCAATTCCAATTGATCCTAGATCAATATCAATCATCCTAGCATAGAAATTACACTAGTACACGATGCATCCATCGGTAGTACTATGGTCCCTATCCTCATTTCCCTACTCATTGACCAGATGAGAGATACTTCCCATGAGTCCCACACTGGATGGGTAGGATGTCTCAGCAGGAGAAGGATGAACCACTCACCTTGCCTACATGTCGCCAAGGGGCATCGCAGGGGAAGGCTGAACCACTCACCCTGTACACAACAAACCACTAGGGGAATGCTGAACCACTCACCCTATGGTTGCTCATCGCTCCAAGAAGTACCCCAAGCCCCCCGAAGCTCCCAGAACTCAATGTCTATCTCATACAGGACCCTGATAAAAGGGTTTCTCCACGACTCCAAGTCATTCTCAGAAGGTCAATAACTTGACCTTCCCCAGGGAATTTGTCAGAATATCGGCGACCTACTCATCAATCCTAGTGTGATGGAGCCTTATTGCTCCTCGATGTACCATATCCCGGATAAAGTGGTACCTGATATCTATATGCTTGGAGCAATCATGAAACACAGGATTCTCTGATAATCTATGGTTGTTGCAGAGGATCACGGTGGTATCCAGCACATGTCCAAACAGCTCATTGAAGAGCTTCCTCAACCAGACAACTTCACAGGAGACCATACCAGCAGCGATGTATTAGGCCTCGGCGGTGCTCAAGGCAACTGATTTTTGCTTCCTACTCATCCAGGGTATCGAAGCAGAACCCAAAAAACAACATCCAGAAGTGCTCTTGCGATCCACCACACTGCCAGCCCAATCAACATAAAAATAACCATGCAACCTCACATCTCCGATAGTGTATCTCAGTCCATGAGTGATTGTGCCCTGAAGATATCTCAGAAGATTCTTGGCACCAATCCAATGTATATGATGAGGCTCAACCATATATTGGCTCAATGTGTTAACTGCAAAACATAAGTGTGGATGGGAGTTCACCAAGAACATCAGTACTCCTATGAGTTGATGATACTCGGAAGCATTTCCCAATTCAGGTCCAGTGGCACTACCACATAACTTCTTAAAGTTAAGCTCCATTGGAGTAGTCATAGGCTTGCAGTCCACCATCCCAAATCTTTCCAATATCTTCACAACATATTTTCCTTGAGAGAAGAAAATCTCACCTGGCTTTTGCTAGACCTCCAACCCTTGGAAATAGTGCATCGGTCCTAGGTCCTTCATCTCAAATTTAGAAGCAAAATACCTCTTACATTTGTGAATGAGAGGGTCTGCACTTCCATTTACTCCATGCTTGGTTTTGTAAAGCCACTTAAAGGTGACAATTAATTTGTCTTGGGGTCTAAGGACCACATACCAGACATCATTCTTCATAATTGACTCGTATTCTTCGTTCATGGCATCCTTCCATACTTGATGCTTCACGGCTTCTTTGAATGATGAAGGCTCATTTTGAATGATAGTGCTCATGGCGGTCAAATATCCTTGATACCTATTCGACTTCTTGCTTTCACCGAAAGTCCCCCTTGGTGCAATGTGTCTCTCGGCATCTTCGAGAGTCTCCCAAAGCCATGAGGGACTCCTTTTGGAGGAGGAGGGCTCATGAGGAGGATGATCAATAGGATCCATAGGTTTATCAACATCAAGCATCGTTTCGTCTTCTTTTGCACCCTGATTTCCGGTGTCAGCTTCTTTGTCCTTCCTTAGGATAGGAAGGTTGTTTCTCTTCCTGAGGACCATATCTTCGTCAAAGGTGACATCATGACTTATCTCAACTTCCTCTTAACCAGCCACATAAATTCTATATCCCTTATAATTTTCACTACAGCCCACAAAGATTCATTTCTTCCCAAATGCACCCAATTTGCTTCTTTTCTCTTTCAGCACATGAAAATATACGGGACTTCCAAAAATTCTAAAATGAGAGACATAGAGTTTCTTACCAGTGAACATTTCTTCGGGAGTCTTGGAGCCCAACGCTTAATGAGGGCATCAATTTTGAACATACAAAGAGATATTTACAGCTTCAGCCCATAGGAACTTCAGAAGGCCTTGATCATGAAGCATGGCACGAACTTCTTGTACAACAGAGCGATTCTTCCTTTCAACCATACCATTCTGCTCAGGAGTGTATGGCATTGTAGTCTCCCTCTTAATGCCAGCTTCTCTGCAATAATCTTGGAATTCATTGGATTCGTACTCAGTCCCATTATTAGTCCTCAATATCTTGATTTTCTTCTCGGAATGGTTTTCGATCAAGGCTTTGAAGTGTCAGAACTAGGTGAACACTTCATCCTTCTTCTTCAAGAAGTAGATCCAAGTCTTGCGAGAATAATCATCTGTAAAGGTGACATAAAATAAGTATCCTCCCAAAGAGTTTACGGGCATCATACCAGATATGTCGAAGTGGATCAATTGCAATATCTCTGTGGTCTTGCTGTTACTTTGAGGGGCATGGTCCCCTTGTAAGTTTTCCTTCGACACATCCCAAACATACACCTTCATGCTCTACTTTGAACTCGAGCATACCAGTCACCATTTGTCTCACATCGGGTAGGGCCTTATAATGAAGATGAGCAAACCTTCGATGCCATAGTTCAGATTATAAAGATGTGTCGCAAGACATGGCTCCCAATGGACTTCCTCCAACTTGATACAAAGTGTCAACCCTGAACCCAAAAGTAAAAGCATCTTTAAAATTTCTTTTCCAAATACGTACATTTCCATCGATGAATGCCACCTTGAATCCTTTGTCCTCCATGGCTGAAATGGACACTAGGTTCTTCTTGAGATCAGGTACATATAGTACTTCTTACAAATGAATAGTGTTACCTTGATTCAATTGAAAGGTAACATTCCCTACTCCCTTCACGGGATACTTGTCTCCTTTTCTATCAGATTAGAGAAGGCTTTCTTGTATTCGGTGAAGTGCCTTGAGGCACCACTATCAATCAACAAATTTCCCAAAGTATCTGGAGGAGAGGCAGTGGAGAGGGCCGATATAAGACAGTACTCTTTTTTATTATTGTTAACAACATTGATTCTTCATACCTAGAGTTCCTTGATTTCTTGGAGGGTCGACCATTTCCTTGATGTCCCGCATTCCTTTTTCCTTTGCCATTGTAGCTGCCAAACCTTTGATCATCGTTGTTGAAGTTGCCCCTAGAATGATTATGATCATCATCATGCGATGTGTCCCTTCTATTTAAACACTCCCTTGCATAGTGGCCAAACTTATTGCAAACAAAGCACCTGCCCTTCCTTCCTCCCTTAGATCCAAGCTTTCCATGGAAATGACCTTTAGACCCTGCATTATTTCTCCTTTTAGCATGAGCAGAGAATGCAGTGGGGTTGCTTCTATTAGAAGGCATTTCTTGCTCCACCATTCTTGTTTCTTTTTGAATGCATCTCGACATTGATGGATTCGATCATTGTTGAGGGGGGTGGTTCTAAATACATACCACTCAATTGGGAGTCCTCCAAGAGTGGTGAGAGTAAGTTCTCTGTAAGGAATGACTTCTCCAATCAAGAGTAGATCATTCTTGATCTCAGTAATCCTCAAGAAATAGGATTGAATATCCTCGCCCTTGCCCTTCTTAATATCCTTCAACTTATTGTTGAGAAATAGAATTTGATTAACATTACTAACCTTGAACATGTCGACCAACCTGTCGTAGATGTCCTTGGAGGTCTTCAATTCGGAGATGTAGGCCACCAGATGCTTCTCAATGAAATCCCTGATAATCTTCTTTTCTTTGACTTCAGCCCTATTGCACTTGGTCTTCACAGCAGCCGGTGCATTTGAAGGAGGTTCGGGGATTTTACCCTGCACATAATCCATCACTTCTTTTTCTTCCAAGGTCAAATCAAAAGACATCTTCCATCCATGATGGTCAGATTTATCATGGAGCTTGTCTTAAGCCGGGAGGTAGGATGAGGAACCCATTTAACCTTTTGTCTTTGTCCAACTGCCTTTGGTGATTGCTCTTTCATCCTTGCTTGGCCTTTGTCTTCACCTTAGCTCTGATACCATGTTAATTTTAGGCAACAATGGTATGTTCTATGCTTTAGAGCAATTTTACTTCAATTTCTTTATTAGCCCAATATCAATATTCAGATTAGCAATCACATCAACATGATAGTAAAATGCAGATAAAACATAAACATAAACAGTAGAAGACAAGCCAAGACATGAGGCACAAGATGTGGCACCAGCCAGGGACAAACCCCAATGTGGGGAAACCCTTGATGAAATCTTCTTTTAGTCTTCAGTAGTTCAGCGGAGAGATAGTAAAATTTACAAATCTGATAATTTATAACGGTAGCAAAAGAGCCCTAACCAGAAAAGTCAACGCTGATCAACAAGACAGATTTGACCCTCAACAAATTGGTCAACTTCAATCTCCAAACAGCGAGATGAATCAGCCCTCAAAACAGAGCAAAAATAGCTCAGTCAAAATTTGGTCAAACAGCGCACTTGCAGTCAACCCTAGTTGCAGTCAATGGTGGTCAACAGTCAACATTTAGCCTCGATTTTTGTACCCAGAAATGCGGCCTGCCCAAACAGAGATAGCCCTCACAAAAATGCAATCAAAGGAGGTCAACGCATGCTGGTCAACACTTGGTCAAACTATCCAGAAATTCTCTCTTGAAATTTCGACCTCCTGAAATTTCACTATCTCGAAATTTCAGCCTCCTGAAATTTCGCTCTCCTGAAATTTCGGCCTCCTAAAATTTCGCTCTCCTGAAATTTCGGACGTGTGGAGAGAGAGAGGCCCAAAAATCCATATCCAATCAATGAGAGAGAGAGAGAGAAGTGTGAAGATGAGTATGTCCAAATGAGGCTAAGTCACCTTCTATTTATATGCAACGTTGAGGATGAATAGATGTGAATGTTGGGCTTATGAGCCTACATAAGTTTGTTGGCCGACCTTGACAATTGACCATATCAAAATAAATTCATAACTTCATTTGTACATGTCAGAATCGGATGATCTTTAGATCAATCCTAGACCTCTCGGAGAGAGGAATCCAAGAAAAATATCAGTTGTCATAAATAAGATGACCCATGTGGAGTTTGGCCCTAGTTGCCAATTTTAACAAAAATCACATAAGATTAATGGATCAATGGGTAAAAAGTTTTTGTAGTGTTACCCCTTATGTCCGCAGGGGTACATATAAATATTTGCAACACAGTTCTCCACCATTGTAAGCACAACATCACAAGTCAAAAGCATTATAGCAACCATCTAATACCATGTATTAGGCATGCCAAGCTTGTGTCTTGTTCTTATTGTCTTGCTCGACCCATGGTCAATCCCTTGTAGTTCAATTCAGGTTCCTTTCGTGCTATATAGAATTGTGTTGAAAAACATAGCTAGATTCAATCTTCATTTAATGTATTTGAGTCATCACGAAATGTACTTGTCAAAAGAATAAAGAAAATAATTTTTATTATTATTACGTCTTATTAAAGCATGGGTTTCATGCGTGGTTCATCATGGTTTAGGTCAAAGTCCCATTGAGGACTTCTAGGATTTATTCCAAGTCAATAGAGTCATTGTACTTTTAAAGAGACCCTTCTTGGACTTTTGAATCATATAAAAAGCTTTAGTATTGAATCAAATGTAATTTATGTATCCTCCACACCAAGTCGGCCTAGAAGAGATCAAGTCGGCCTAAGGAGATCAATTCGATCTCCCTTGAAGCCTATAAATAGAAGCAAGTCGAATTCATTTGGAGCATCTCATCTCAAGCTAGTTCGATATCTCTAAGTAAGTCGGAGAAGTGTGATGTGGGTCTAAGGAAACCAAAGGAAGTGCGAGTTGGGTGGAGTCTAAAGAAAAGAAGAAAAATGAAATTTTGGTGCCTCTCTCTCTCTGTTTCATGCCCTAGTTTGGGAGATCGAAGTCTTCCAAGTTTCGTTGATGCTGGAAGTTGCCTGATGCCGGGAGTTGCTACATAGTCGAAGTTGTTGGAAAAGAGGTCGAAGATCTAGGAGGCTGACTTGGTGTGGAGGGAAGGTTTGGTCTTTGTCAAGGGTGAAGAGTCTCGAAGAATACTATTGAAAGGAAGAGAACTTTGTCTAGGTTTTCCCCTCGAGGGGGGTTTTTCCCTGGCATACTGCCTATATCTAGTGTCCATTGTTTTATGTGCTTTTGCTTTGGTAATTGCTTGATGAACTAAAGCAAAGAAGATATAAAGAAAACCTAATAAGAAGTCTAAGAACATCACAAGTAATTATCAAGTATAAGAAAATCTTTCTGCCTTTCTGATTTTCTAACATGGTATTAGAGCTTTGGTAAAAAAAGAAGAAAAGGCAGTCTCAAGCACTTGATCAAGGAATCATTCAAAAGGGTTATTCAATGAAAGAAGTCTACCATCTTCAAACACAATGTCTAACACAATCAAGGGAGAGAGCAAACTTGAAGGAGCCTCTAACTACAGATCTTGGAAAAAGAAGATTGACCTCATCCTTGAAAAGAACAAGGTTCTAGACTTGGTCAAAGGAAAAGTAAAGAAGCGTACAAAAGACCAGTGATGTTGACAAAGTAAAGTACAAGGAACTAGAATTGGTGGTCATGACTCTAATGGTAGAAGGAATAAAAGACAACCTTGTCCCATTCATAGCCAACATCAATCATGCTCAGGAAATGTATGAAGCCTTGTCAATGTTATTCACCATTAATAACATTGGTCAAGTAGCAAGTTTGAAGAATGAGCTAAGGACAACAAAGATGACTAGAAGAAGACACAGTGGCCTCCTTTGTAAAGATAGCAAGAATCAAAGATGATCTTTTGGCCATTGATGAAATCATTCCAGACAAAGAACTTGTGATCACTGCTCTATTAGGATTGCCACCTTCTTGGGGTGCATTTGTTGCAGGACTTAACAGTTGGAAGGAAGCTCCCACTTTTGAAGAACTATGGACTGCATATTGTCAAGAAGAATTAAGGATCTCATTAGTTGCCAATTTTGAAGATGTTTCAAATGCCTACATTGCTCAACATAAAGGAAAGAAATCGAAAAGGACCAAGGAAGAAAGTTGACATGTCCAAGGTAGAATGCTATCAATGCCATAAGAAGGGTCACTACAAGAGTGATTGTCCCGACAATCCAAGAAATAAGAAGAGAGAAAGAGATCATGCTAACATTGTTGAAGAAGAAGATCCAAAGAAAGCCAAACCCGAAGAATCTGACATAAGGGACTTACACTACTAAGTCCTTTGCTTTTAGTCTTAGATGTCCTATTTTATATTTTTGATGTTTTAGAATTTATAGGTTTTAACATAATTTTTGGAAAAGACATTTTCTTTTCTTTTGATAAGTTTATAGGTATCCCTCAAGCTTTGGAGGGGCCCCCTAACATCTCCCAAAGATAAGTATCTCATTTCCTTTCAGTTTTTGGTTTCATGTACTTGTTTAAGTTTTGATTATATTAATACTAATCACCATTCTCCCTCTATTGTCTTGATTAGGAAAACATCTGCTATATCCTCAAGGAGTTTGAAGAGAGCCACCCAAGATCAGGGCTATCAAGAAACAAAGGTATGCTTGAAACTAGAAAACATTGATTTCTTTATATTAAATGTTTATTCATTTGACAATCTATCACTAACATTGTTATGTCTAGCTATATTGAATCATAATGATTCTTGTTTTGGGTGATTCATCACTTGATAAATCTATCCTACTCATATTCTTAACTGATTTTATATAACCCTAGACAAGTTCTCTGGAAAACCCTAACCTAAGGGTATGTTAATGTGAATGTATGAAACCCTAAACTGCTATTTGAAGTTTTTAATTGATGATGTCATGTTTGGGATTTTTGGTATTATCAGGGAAACCTAACTTGTTAGGGTTGAATAATAAAGTCTAAAATCTCGAACCCTTGAAGTTTTGGTAATTTTGGGTTTGTTATGTTCTTATATTGAAACACTAACTCATTAGGGTTTGGTAGAATGTGCAAGCGAGACCCTTATAATATCATAGAAATGATTTCCTTGGAATGTGTGTTCGTCCAACCAAACCCTAGTGTAATCAAGTTTGTTGTATTCCTAACTCTTATTGATATTTGTGAAGTTGGTTTGGACTAACACATGATATGAAATAACTATGCATGATGATGAAGTCCTAGATGTATGAGTTTAACCTGTTTATCGGTGATCATGAATCCTAGGGTTTGGAACAAAGCCTTAGTCAAAGGTTGTTTCTCTAGGATGATCATATTTGTGAAATTCTAGGGTTTTGGAGTTAAACCTTAGTAGAAGTGAAAATCTTTGATGTATGATGACAATGTGATAATTTGAGATTTGTCTAATATCATTGAGAATCTGAGTTGTGGTTGTGATTGATGCTTGATTGAAAAAAGTCTAGCGTTTGCAATTAACCCTAGTGGAAGTTGGTTATGTTGATGACTAAGCTGTGATTGATTTTGTTTGATTCTGATGTATGAAATCTAGGATTTGCGTGAAACCCTAGTAAGGAGTCTAACCTATGAATTTTGAAAGTTGTTAGATGCTTTGATGATCTATATTTGTTTGAATTGTTTCTAGGGTTTGTTATGAGGAAAGGTATGTCATTCCTTTGGGAGAAACATTGAAACCCTAGATGTAATGAAAGTTGTTATGAAGTAGTATAGGGTTTATGACTAAGTCTTTAGTAAGATGTTGAAAGAGTATGTGTCTGTTGTTTGTTTTGGTATCTAATATATAAGGCTGAAATACTTCCATAATTCTGATATGGCTAACTTCATGCTTCTATAGATTTGGTTGAACTTGCAATCTAAGTTGTGCAGGTACACAATCTTCAATATGGTGAAGATATTCACAAAATTATAGAACTTGGATAAAAAGCATACTACAGATCTTCGCACTTTGTTCATAGACTGATGACCTTAAAATGATACATGTATCAAGTATCTCAAAGTACTTTGCTTTAGGAAGCTTCAATAATAAACTTTAGTTTTCAATACAAATGGATGTCATAGTTAATACATAGTTCTTGCAACAAGATTGATCATACCTTTTTGTTGAGCTCGAATTCCAAGCAGAGACAAATATAAGTTTTCAAACTTTCTAAAGTAGCCTTGTAGCTTAAGCTTAGATGCAATAACTTGAATTAGAGATATCTTATAACAATTTCAAGGGTCTTCAGTGATGTGATAGTATGAACTTCAAGCCTTTCCTTTTGATAAAAGGGAGATAATAGTTGCAATATTGTCTTCAAATAAGCCAACTAGAAGTGATCTTCAATCTGAATTCCCTTCACCTTACCTCTGATACCATGTTAAGAAATCAAAATGCATGTTGATTAGGGTTGATTCCTATTACTTGATAATTACTTGTGAATGTTTGTTGGCTTTTATTTCTTTTATTATGTTCTCTTCATTAAGCAATTACCAAAATATATATAATATAAAGATAACAAGAGATAAAGAACACAAAGACGTAAGATCCAAGCCAAGGCAAAACCCAACAATTGGGAAAACCCAATCAAATCCTCTTCTTATAGAATCAGATCAAAGTGAGATATCCAAGACCCCAGACCAATACAAGACTCCAACCTTCAAGATGCCAAGTCAAGCCCTTGTTCAAGATATTCTTCTAGCAATAAATCCATCAACAAAATCAGAATTCAACAAGGGATTTGTCCTAGCTGAATTTCCACATGTGCAAGCTCAAGAAAGCCTTCCTATTTACATGTGCGAGCTTTAGACAGATTAGATTTCGGCCTCCTCATTCTCTTCTAGACTTCGCTCTCCTTTTTCGCTCTACTACAGAAAAATAAAAGATGAGATGATGCAAATTCTTGTCCCCAAATGAGCTTAACTTGACCTTATTTATAATTGTCTAGAGGGAGTCGAATAGGTGTATCTTTCTTGGCAGGGCCGACTTGACAAGCAGGGCCAACTTGGCTTCTTGAGGTGATTTTCACCCAAATTACATCTTTTGAAATTCTTTTTTCTAGGCTATGAATAAGCCTTTAACTTTGACCAATACAAATAATAATGAGCATGAAGAACATGCTTGAATAAAATAATAATTTGACCCATGCCTGAAAAACTAAAATAAATCTTCGCATGAAAATAATCAAACAAGTAAAAATAATCAATTTAATTATGAAAATTTTGCATTATGAAGACCGACACTAGTTACATTTTCCAACACTAGTCACCTTGGGACACTCCAAAATAACATCTTATATGGACTTCACCCAACGGTTGATAGAGCGTTTTGATTGAAGCGATCCTGACATACATTTCATATAATTGGCACAAATCAAACAGACAAGCACACCAGATGAGTACATTGCATAACCCACAAGGGAAAAGCCTAGAAAAACTTTCCTTATGAGAGAGAGTTCAATGTTCATCAAAATATCTAGAAATAGAGTAAACAAAAACAATAGCTTATCAGAATCAAGTGTATCCACAAATGCCAAGCCTCCATGTGATTTTCGTCTTCTTCTACTTGTCATCTTTGCTGAAGCAGAGCTCATGATGAGGTAATTCGATGTACCACAATGAGGAGAGAATCTCTCCTGTAAATAGTCTTTTAATGTGGTCGAATGGGTGCCTCTAAAGGGGCCTAGCCGACATCAGTGAAAAAAGAAGCCGACTTGTGCATCTTTTCGAAGGCAAAACGTAATTTTAAATTTCCAATTTCTTCATGATGAAAACACTGACCATGGCTACCATAGTTTCCAACACTCCCTCTTAGTTAGGGAGGTACTTTTCATTCTCTCTCTCAAGATCAATCTTCCCAACCAATCATAGGCCTCACAACCCATAGCCTAAAGAAGAAATCACAAATACAAATCTCTCTCTCTGTCAGGATCAATCTCGCTAACCAATCATAGGTCTCACAAACCACAGTCTAAGGGAGAGATCATCAGTCTCACCATAAGTAAAGATACATAGCATCCAACTCATCTCAATGCATCTCCCCGACCACAAGGTCTCATAGCGCACAGCCTAAGGGAGGAATCGTCAAGTCAATGCATCTATCGAACCACAAGATCTCACAGCACATAGCCTACAGCAGTAATCATAAGTCAATGCATCTCCTAGACCACAAGGTCCCACAGCACACAGCCCACAGGAGGAATCACAAGTCAATGCATTTCCTGGACCACAAGGTCTCATAGCACACAGCATATGGGAGGAATCATCATCTCAATGCCTCTCCAAGACAACAAGATCTCACAGCACATAGCCTAAGGGAGAAATGATCTTCCTGACCAATCCATTGGTCTCACAGCTGCAATGTAAGGAAGATTCATGATGTTATGTAATCAAGGCTCCCTCTCCAAAGGGATTCTTAGCCATATCAATAACCAGCTTAACAACAGAAAAAGTAGCCATGGTGTATCTCATCAGTTTATCAATCATTTCAACAAACAACAGCATTCAGTTGTACATCCAACTTCAGTCGGGGCTTCTCTCAGAAGCAATCATCTACAACAACAGTTGTATCTAGAAAACAACAAGTTACTTCTCACATAAACAAGCATTAGAAACCATGGTCAAATCCAGCAAGTGGCTTCTCACAGAAGCAACTATCAGCAACAATGGTCGAATCCAACAAGTGGCTTTTCATAGAAGAAGGCAACTTGCACATTAGCAAACATGTACACCATAATCGATTTCAACACAGTATCTAATAGACCAGCAACCATCTTCACAAATCAGTTGTGTTTCCAGTTTTAATGCAGCAAGACAATCCATGTCATTCAGACCAACACAACATCTAGAATACATACAGTCCAACAATTTCATGCATCAGGTGGTTCAATGAGCCGATCAAAGGGGTTCATCAAATCAACAACAGAGTCTCGCAACTTCGCCAAATTTTCCTCAAACAAGTGTCCATGGACTCATAGTCCATTATTCCACAACCTCAGGGGATTTCACTCGGCTCGTACAATACTTTTGATCTTATAATTCTTTAATCAACTCCCTCTTTCACTGGACGAAGAGGACCTTAGTCCTTGTCATGTCATCAATACATAGCAGAAAAATCACGAGCTCAACTTCATCATAGTCAAATTAGCATTGTTCTTCAAAACTTCTAGCCATCTTCATCTTAGAGGTCACATAGATAAGAAGCGTACTTCAATCAAGTTGATCGTGTATGCTTCCTTTCAGTCCAAAGCTCATCCAATCACAAGTCTTCTTGGCATATTGTTCTTCCATCCATTTCCAACGATTGCCACACCTTGGCAATTTTCATTATGTCCCTACAATCCTCGCTAGGAGGTTATGGAAGAATAGATACAACCAAGCAAGTTATACAAAGACAAGAGACTCATAACGTAACAACAATAGAAACAATCAGGAAAGTACTTATCTCTTGAGAATGTGACAGCTCCCTCTCGATCTCAGTCTTCTTAGGTCTAGTCAACCTTGTTCAAATCTCGTTTGCATCATCATCGTCAAGGAATCCATACCATCAAGGAGTCCATATCATCATCAAGAAATCCACATCATCCATATCATCAAGAAATCCATATATCAAGAGGTACACATCATCATCAACACCATCAACAAGTCCACATCATCATCATCAACATTATCAATGAGTCCACATCATCATCATTGTGTCATCATCATCATCAACGAGTCCACGTCATCATCTATATCATTAACAAGTCCACATCATCAAGAAGTTCACATCTTCATAAAAGAGTTGATCTTTTTCACATCATATCATCAGATCACTTAGGAGATAGGGTTTCTTTGAATATAATCAATTCTAGGATTTGGTCCATAAGCCTTAGATTTTCTTCTCCAATCCCTACCTAGGGTTAACAATCATAAACAATCCAATTTCAATAATGATTAAAACAAAGAAATACAAGATGCTTACATTTTTTTTTTGGGATCGTGACAGCTCCCTCTTGATCTTTAGTCTTCTTAAATCCATCCTGCAAATCAACCTCATCATCAAGATGTCAACTCATCTAGGAGGTATGGAAACAATCAATCCACGAGCCCAACGTTTTTCATTTCCAACCCCTTTTGAATTCATAGGGTTTTAATTCCAAAACCTAACGCTCATCTTTCTTGATCAGCATCCTTGCATTATATTTCATCTCCATCATTCTTGCTATCAATCCTAGGTTTTTCAAGATCAAACCCTTACTAGGGTTTATAAATCCAAAACAGATCAACACATTTCAAGAATCTGGTCAAACTTTCAAACCCTAGATTCTTTAGAGGCCATAGAATCTTCAAATTTGACTGGGGTTTTATAAACGCTAGATTCTTCAACACACACTATTGCAATATCTTCAAATTCAGGATCACAAGTCCTTTGCACAATTTTTAGACTTTCAACATATGAGACAAATTAGTCAAGACAGTTATAGCTTCTTTGAGAGAATTCATCTCTTTCAACATATCCTATGAACAGAGGATTCTTAGTCATCATGCTTCGGTTTTGATCTTCTTCCATAGAGACATACAGGTTTTCACTTCAAGGAGCATTTGGATTAGCCTTATTAATTTTAAATATTGAACTCTTTTTGGATCCCTTTGAGATGACTTCAAGCTTCTTTTATATATGTGTGTGTGTGTGTGTCTCAGTTCAAAGATTCTTCTTTTTGAAATTAAGAGTCATGAATCTTTCAGAATTTGGCATCCACATTACATACCATATCCTTGCAAAAGTAAGATTGATGATTCAACATGTACAGGATCAATTGTTCATAGTGTCTAGTACAGGGCTCCATGATTTGGGCAAAGTTCTACTCCATATATATATATATATATATATAATTTCCAATCTACAAGTCACAATACAATTTGAACTTATTTGTGCCAATGTTGAAGATCATAATAGCATTTTACAATCCTTATTGACAAGCCTCAAAGAATGACATTAATCCCAAGCAAGTTTCAAATTTCATACCTTATGTTTATAGCTTTGGCGGTCTTGGATCTGTAACATGTAGCAGTCGACATCCATGCTTATAGATTGATTTGGTCGGCCCTATATGGCAGTGTATGACGTCCATCATTTATGTATAAGACAAATCAGTCATCAATTTGTCCACAGAGAATCTTTTGCAGCAATGAGTTCAAACGATCAACAGTGATAGGCAAGCAAACTTGGATAGAACCTTAGTGACTCACATAAAAGGTGGCTCCGTAATTTCAGCCAAGACCAAAATAATGAGAATTTTGGAATTCGAACTTACTTCCATGTCACAGGAAATTTTGATCACACAGGGTCGGATATCATAGAACCTTGGTTTTAATTACATAGATCCATAGTGATATTCACCAATATAATGTGCTCCAGAATTCATGTTTATTGCATAGATTCCATAGAGAATAAAAACCTAGGTCTGCATTGATTGAACTCACAGAATCCTCCTTCGCATTCCTTGCTCATTTTCACATCTTCTTAAATCGAATAGATTATCATGACTTATAATCTTAGGCTTCAAAACTTCATGTTACAGGAAGCTTCACATGTCACAAACCTTTGCCCTTTATATTTGACACAGAGCACTATGCCTCAGGATCACGCATATATGTAGCCACAGAATGAGCATATACAGAGGTGTATAGTGCCATAGAATTCGTGTACGGGAGCCACAGAATGAGCCACAGAGCTTCGCATGAACAGACGTAGCATAATCATAAAGGTGCCATTGAAGTTCGTATGTCATGAAAATTCACATGAACAGAGAATTACGCCACAAAACTTGCTTGCACATATAAGCTCGAATGAATCATTATAGGATACATTGTATGGAGGATGAAGCAGGTTGGAAGTGGGAAAATGTGATCTCCATTCGAGGTAAAAGGAAGCCCTAGGAGAAGGAGAATAAGCCAATCTAGAAGTGCAAGGCTTTCCCTCTAAGTAATGCCATGGTGGAATGAAAGATCGCTCTCAACAACTCCCGATCACAATCATTGTTTATAATATCATGCTTTGTAGATGACACAAGGTCGTGATGAGAGTGGAACGAAGGGTGAGGGAAAGAAGGGGTGCAATAAATAGGTCGCTCAAGGTTATGGTTACATTGGAGAGGGGAGGTCATGGAGTGATCAAAACCCCGAGGGTGTGTCCAAAGAGGTAAAATATAATCAATGAGGGGCTCTTCGTTGACACTATACTCGGAAGGGGGAAAGGGCTCACGGTCACTTGAGATCATATGACAAGGGGTGAGGGAATCACTTGATGAAGACTCAAGATGATGAACAATAGAAAAGGGCAAAGGGGAAGGTGAAGTCTCAATGGGACCCTTTCCCTGAAAATCCAACCCTAGAGGCTCAAGTGATTTGAATATACTCTCAGAGTCACAGAGAAGGTGGGTATGAGCAAGGGCCTTATCAATCCAATCATTGTTGGTATCAAAGATAGGGTCTTCCCAAAAAGGAGAATCAATCATATCTAATTGCTCCTTTTCATGAAAGGGAAAATAATAATTCTCCTTCCCAAGGGTATCGATGGATATTTCCTCAAATAATGCTCGGGTGAAAGGGAGGACCACTCTCAACCTCATCCTCCTTGTCGGTGTCATAAATGGGAACACAATCAAATTGAGGACAAACAACTTCCCATTTCACTTTTTCAATATTGAAATAATCTACAATGTCATCTTCTAAGGGGCTAATGGGACCACCTTCCTAACTGTTCTCAAAAGGAGAATCATCGGGAATGCTATCCTTGAGAAAGGTAAGGTTAGTCTCAACTTCACTTTCCATACCCTCATTCTTCCCAACACGTGTCCTCAAAATCATCCTTTTCAAGATGTGGACCCAAGGAGGACTCGTCTTCCTGCTCATTACTTGGATTCTCAATGTCTTGATGATGCTCGATGAAGGCTTCCTCTTGAATGCTTAATGCAGTGTGTACTTGAAAATGTCTGAGAAAGCCATCAACGAATTCTTCAATAGATGAGATGCTCCTAGGCTCATGATCATGCAGCCAGGAGTTATGACCACCAAGAGAACCCATGAACAATAACATAAGTACATCTTGGTGAACCTCCTCTCTTGAATCATGTGCATTAAATATTTCTACATGGTCAACTGCAGAGAGTGGATCACCATCAAACATGGGCACCCCACATACCATCCTTCCTATGACATGATTAGGGTGCCTAGGGATGCTAGCAATGTCCAAAGCAGGAAATTTATCAAAGAAAGACAACCTATTTGAGATACACATGAAAAATATGTAGGAGTCGCCTGGGTGAATTCAAAGATGCTTAGAAAAATGCTCGCTTCAGCTTACAAGCATCGACCTTAAAGTTAAATGAAGAACTAGGGCTTCGTTCTTCCAATGGAGTCGCCAATAATGTTATGTCAATATGTCGTATGGGGAATAAAACACACGTTTCGTGTCCTTGACAATAACGCCAAAATGTTATTGCTCAAACTAGCAAGGGTCCTAGAAGGGGATCCTTGAACGGCTACTACTAGTCTAAGGACAACAATGGAGCGATAACCCACTGTCTCCTCGGCTAAGGCTCCCTACTATTTACGAACTTTCACCGATGGGAGGAGTGATGGGAGGAGACCCACTATGATAAGTATCATGAAATGGATCAACCAATGATAGGGCAAGGGATGATCCTGGAAGCCTATTCACAGGAGAGGCTCAAATATGTGGCTTGCTTATATTGGAAAACAAGATGGAAGGCTCTCAAGGAAGGGTTTGGGGAGAATTTCAAGGGTTAGGTTTTGAGTATGTGTCTTATAAAGGAGATCCCTAAGCCCTAGGATTCTTGTGGAAACTTGGGTTCCAGGTGATCTTCGAAGAATTAAACTTGATAGTGTATGGGACCACACAGGGCCAAGTGGACACGAGGTTAGGTCAAGGGGATAAGATTTGGAAACCAATGATATGCTTGACCTAATTAGGGAGGGGAAAGGGATCAAGGAATGAATTTTCAATGAAAGGCAATGCAAAGATTCCAGTGAGGTTTCTAGCCTAAGGGAAACCAAGGGCAAGAATTGGTCTTTGAGCTAGGGATTGCCATATCTCAAGATCCCACCGTCGAAATCTCATGAAATTTGGGGGCCTTCTTGAGGACACACCAGCGCAGTTATGTACCAAAAATTGAAGTATTTGGATGGCTAGATTGTGAGAAAATTGATGCCCTAGGTGACCTAGAGGACTAGACCTAGAGAAGAGGAGAGGGGAGAAGGAAAATAGGTTTAAGGTGATCACCTTTGGGTGGACCAGTGCCTAATCCTTTGGGGAGATTGGAGTCAAGTAAAATTGTGACTATGGACATTTGAATTTCCAAGGTCAAGGAGGCCTCAAAGACAACTTCACTTGACACTAGGGCAACTAAAAATATAAGTGTCAAAGACTTTATACTTCATTTTGCAAGATAAATGGATTGTCAAGATGAATTTCAGTAATGAAACATCCATAAGAACATTCATTCATTATGCATGAAGCATTCACTATCCAGAAACAAAATTTCCACAACTTCACATAAGAGACGTAGCAAATAAGCCCTAGTATAGTGAAATCCCAACAATTATGTATGTGACAAAATTAGAAAGAAAGAATAGCATTAAAATGTACTTCCATGTATAAGAATATATCCAACCATGCAAAAACTTGCCATCAAGAAGCTCCAAGACATATGAAAATTATCCAAACATCAAAATTCATTCCATGCTCCAAAAATTCATCCTCCAAGAAGGATAGCGAAAATCTCTAACAAGATACTACTTCCAAATTGAAGTGATGATGCTAAAATGAATTCTCATCACTTCTATTTAGACACTTCTAATGAGTTCGATTTAGCTACTTGGGCCTACATTAACCCCTAAAATAAAAATAATGTGCAAAATAACTAACTTTTGATGACAATTACACCAAACTAACTCGTAAACAAAAGAATAAGCCTCTCAAGAGGTCGAATGATCAACAATACATGTCATTGGGCCTTCTAAGAAGCCTAATGAAGTCCATAAGTGCCACAATGATTAATAGGACTCCCAAAGGTAGTGGACAAGGGGTTGGCCCCTTGTTCTCCAAATAATAAACTTATGGTGCTCTCAATGGGTGTGAGGGCACACAAGTAACCTCATGGGTCTCCAAGTAGGTCGAAGATGCTTGTAGACCATCTGTAAGGGCTCAAATGATGGTGTAAGTGATGTCACATCAGCATACAAGTCTTGGGTCATCTCCCAAGTGCATGGTACTATTGTGGGGTCGGCTGGGCATAATGAACCAGGTGCATCTTCCTCGTTCAATAGGTGAATCTCGAGCAATCTCTAAACATCTCTGAGGATCCATGGAGCGTTGTCTACTATTGTGGAGGTCAATGGCTCTCAACACACACACTACATGTGCCAATGTAGCCCTCTGGAGGGTTACGACCCCGTATAGGGAGACCAAACCCAAAATGGAGACCATCTGCAATCCCAATGTGTCCCATAGCCTTCCAGTACAACAAGTCATTAAAGGAAATCGACTTAAAGAGCTTACAAACCATGGACAATAGGTGGGCACTTCATAATGGCATGCCCTTCCATAGTGAGCTTTGGCATGTGCCACTGTCTCCAAGCTCCAAATGGGCTTAACCAGGTACCCTATTATGTGGTTTCTACTTTTAAAGGGGATGGTATGTCCAAGGTACATCCTTCAAACGGTGGTACCATGTGATAAAGAGATGAATGGAGTAGGGAGTGAAAGGCGTAGCCCTAGGCCAAATATTGGAGCATAAAGGTAGCTAATGAAAGGGAAGCCCACACTTGGGTATATAATGTATAGGAGGGAACAATCATGGTACATGAGGTGCTCAGGGCTCAAGGGATAAGAGCATGATGTGTAAGGTATAGCAGTGGATACCTCCTTTAAGGTAGGGCGGTTCATTGCCCACCAGGGGTTGAGACAACTATGGGTTCCTGAATGATAAATGAGGCTCGTCTAGGGCCTATAGGAACTAGGGTGATGGCCATGATGATGGGGTAGAGTTCATGTATTGGCTTTTGCCCACGTGCTAAATGTGTTTGTCTCAGTCATCTTTTGTATTTTGTGGTACATCTTCCTGTTGAATGTGGCCAATTATGCTCTTCCTTTTCTTTTCAACTACATCAACCTCTACGGCATCATTCCAGGCCCGACCCAAGGTGTGGGCAAGGGGAAGGGGAAGGCTAACCCTATGTGGACGCAATGGAGAAATGTGTACCCAGGTGGTAGAAATGATGAATGGGGTTATAATAAGTGGACGGGGAGTGATATATGTGGATGAGGGAGCGGGAACACACAACCAAAATAAGGGTTTCCCATATAATACCATCCCTAAAGCCCAAAGGTCAATAAAGGAGATCCCATAGGACTAGGGTCCAAGGTTAACATCCAAAAGAGGTCTAGGGGACAAGAGCACAGACCTAGCCCATTCTTTTTGCCAAATCCCCGCATTAATCCATGCCCAGAAGTATCCATGATAAGCAAACTACAATACTCAATTACCAAATGATAAGGCATACCTTTAGGTATGGGAGGCCCACCTTCAAATAAACAATCATGACAGATGGGTGAGGGACCACATGGCTAGTAGCTCAGGTGGCAAAGAAATGGCACAAAGAGCTAGTTGGTGGCTATAAGGGGTTGTTGGCTACCGACTAAGTACCATCTTCGAGAAAAAAAATCTTCTAGGGATATCACCCACAAAATGGTGGGTAACACTTACCAAGCGATGGAATTGGAATTTTAAGACCCAAAAGGCAACAAGGTAGCACTCAGAGGCATGACCAATGGTGGTCCCGGAGTTGTAACAGCCCAGCAAATGGAGGTCATACCCAAGCAAGGCGAAGTCATTTGCATAACAGCTTGTAGAAGTACAAGTAACAGCTTACAATCTAATGAGGCCAGATATGAAAAGAATGATGAGCGTAACACATGACAGACTGGAGAGCCCACCTCTTAGTAGAGTACTCCAAGAATAAGTTTTCCTTGCGAAATGTTGGGCGGACCCATCTATGATGACAAGTACCAGGTGGAAGATGGAATCATTTTCTTTGAAGGTCAAATCTATTTTGTCACTGAATCTACACAGTGAAAAAGCTTATGCCGGATCACACCCAGCGAACCAGATGATGTCACACGGGAGTTTTACCCTAAAGAAAGTGATTGCACAAATATGGAGTGGACCAAGCCAAAACTAAGGACAAAGGCCACAAGAAAAAGGTTGCGGAAGAAAATTTCTCTGACATTCATGATGTGAAAATTCGCTTCAAAAAGCGGCAACAGGAAATTACTCTTCTAATTGATAAAATTATTACTCAGTTTATTTTGTTACTGGCAAAATAATGAATAATTCACACTGCAATTTTTTTACAAATAAAACGTTGTGGGAAATAAACTGGAAACTGGGAAATAATATGCACACAATAAAATTTTGACATAGTTATTTTTGGACAATTGTTGGGAAAATGATGCCCTAGGTGACCCAAATTGGCTAGACCTAAGAAAAGGTAAAAAGAGTTTATTTTAGGTGACCACCTCTTGGTAGATCAGTGCCTTAGTCTTGGAAGAATGGAGTTTATGATAAATATGAATGAGGACCTTTGGTTCTTAGTCAAGGAGGCCTTAAGACTGTTGACCTGGGTTGTTATTGACGTTAATATGGCAATATTCTTGATACTAGATGATGATATGAAGCCAAGGGAAAGCAGAGCAGATCCATGAAGAGACAGGAGCAAGGCTATCAAGATAGCCAAGCCATAAGCAAGAGTCTGTTAATGGAGAAGTTAACAAAGGAGTCATATCAAAGCATATTATAGAATATCAGAGCAAGAGAGGTATATTGCAGAATATCATAGCAAGAGAGACATATCGGAAAAGGCAGAGTATGAAGGTATCAAAGAAGGCCTTCGAAAGACATTGCCAAGCCAGAGGACCTACATTGGAGCAAGAGGAGCAAACAGAGAAAACAGAGGAGCAAGACGAGCAAACAGAGGAGCAAGAGGAGCAAACAGAGCACACAGAGGAGCAAGAGGAGCAAAAAGAGCTACCGGAGCAAGAGGAGCCATATCGAAGGAGCATTGTATGTAATACATGCCCAAGAAGAACCAAGAGCAGCTACAGGAGGAGCCATATATATATATATATATATATATATATATGCCAAAACAGAGCCATCGGAGAGCATATCGGAGGAGCAAGGCGCATATATATATATATATATATATATATATATATATATATATACGTGCATTTACACTATCAGAGAGCTTATATGCATGCATTTAACAACTATCGGGAGCCATCAGAAGCCAAAACCCATATACATATGCATTTACACTATCGGCGGCATAAAACGCATATACATAGGCAAATACACTATCGAAGCAGAAAAGGCAGAATTCATATAAGTATGCACAGAATACACTATCGGAGGCGTAAACGGAGGCCAAAACATATATATAGGCAAATACACTATCGGAGGCGGAACACTGACCTATAGAGGAATACACTATCAGAGTGGCATATATATATATATATATATATATCTAAGTCACATGACACGAGGACACGTAAATACGAGTATTCAATACGAAACGCAGCGACCTGGAAACAGGACACGGGGGACACGTTTTATATATATTTAATAAATATATATATATATATATATATATATAGATACCAAAATATAGTTTTTTATCCATATTAAATTGCAGGTTGCAGCTTATCTAATCAAATTAAAATATAATTACTTCTCAAAGTTCATAGTTCACTTTAAAAAAATAAATAGAATCAAAATTTACTATTTAGAAATTAGAATGTGATATGCTTAGTCTTGATTCTTGAATATTCAATGTTCATTGTTCATCTACAACTTACAAGCACATAAGAAAATAACTAAGTCTAATCTTATTGATTTCCTCTGCCCCTCTTGCGAGAAAATGCCACAGCTTTCCCTTTCCCTCTAGATGTAGATGTTGGTGCTAGTGGAGTTGGCAATGGAGTTTGCTATGCTCTAGAAGCTAAAGAACTAGAAGTAGGAGCTATAGGAGGTAGACCACGTCCTCTACTGGTGGCAGGGGTAGCCCGGGCAGGTGGTGTCACCTGGAAACATTACAATCTCTCAATCCTAAAATCCTGAAAAACTGATAAGTCTGCTGCATTTTGAATGAAATCTAAAATTCTACTTTCTCCATATGAAATCCAATGAGGCCGGAACCACTCTCAAACATCCTGAGTCATTTCATGGTAATGTTAAAAATTTAAGTAAAAGGATGAAAATGAAGATTAAGGAGAATGTCACTTTTACTTAAACATTACCATGAATAGCATATCAATACTAAGGCCTAGACTTGATCATTAAGTTGCCCTACTCAAAAATTATTTGTTTCTTTCAAAAAAAATTGCAGCTTATGCAGGCAACATTTTCTATCGATGGAATACGCGTTTTCCAGATGCAAGACACGACAAAAACTGGCGAATACGTTTTACATTTTACAGGACACGATGAAAAACGTTTTCGACACGTTTTAGGGCCGTTTTCGTGTCCGACACGTAAAATACGGGACACGGGACCTTGGAGGACGTGTCATGTGACTTAGATATATATATATATATATCGGCGACAGCGAAATCGGCGGGTTCTACCATGCCATCACCCTGAAACCCCCGACTGCGATATATATATATATATATATATATATGGATATCATATAACTGTGATATGTGCAGACCCGCTGCACATTATGAAACGTTTTATCGTGTATCGCATCCGCCCATCGCAATAAGGGCCAAAGGGTTGTCCTCCGCAAAACGTTGATTGCGATTACAAGACTAAACCCGATATCGCATCCGCAGGTGGATCAGTCGTCAGTCATTGGCGATGTCATGGGCCCGACGTTTAAAGGATATCCAGAAGCCACGAATCGCCGATTGCGACTACCCAGCCAAACGCGATGGTTTTATATACCCAACTGTATAAGGGTTGAGTTCCGCGCATAAAGATTTTCAATGTATTTGCAGGTTTCAGTGTAGAGACCGAAATACAAAGGAAAGCCTTGATCGCCGATTGCGACTTATGTAGCAAATCCGATACGGGAATAGTTGCAAGTGAAATATATTTGAAGTCCGTCCTTTAGAGTTTCGGCCTCATTTTTCATTATTTTCCTGTGTATTTCAGTAACTATATTACGCTGGGTTTTTAGGCCAAAATGCATATAATAATGCTCCCGATAGTTCAAGAGGCCTGAACGATAGTTCAAGAGGCTGAATCAAGCCGATTGCGATTGCGATAGGGACATGGCATGTCCGTTACAATATTGTCTCTGTGTATGCCTGCTATCATGAAAAAAAAGGAGCACTTTTACAATTTTTGCAATATGTGTTCTCTGTGTATGATTCGGTTCTTGTCGTTGAATCAATGTGTCTCAGGAGTGCTGGTGAGCACGAAGAGATAGAGGAAACCACAAAGACAGAGGAGGAAGCCAACGGGCTAGCGAAGAGAGGAAACCGATAGACAGAGGCATGAGGAATGAAATAAAAATAGGAAAAACAGAGAACAGAGTGTTTTGAACATTGTTGAAAGAAGTTAGAGGGTCCAGCAGAACAAAGTGAGGGTCCAGCAGAACAGAAAGAGGGCCGAAGGGCCAACAGGACAGTAGACAGTCGAAGGGGAGAAGTAGCCAGCAGATAAACAGTCATGCTGAAGCATTCACTGTGACAATGAGAACATATGCTTGAATAGAAAGTTGTTCTTTATATAGAGCTTAGTGCAGCTAACAGTAGACTGACTAAAGTTGTGTGAAGACGTTATCAGAAAGCACAAAAGCTATTGGAGACTCTATGTGGACAGTATGAAGAGTTGTAAAGACTCCTTCATAAGAGGATTAGTTGTCATTAATGTTGTAGCATGGAGACTACAGTGAAGCTATGAACAGACAGAACTCAATAGAGATGAGTTCTGAGAGCAGAACATTACTATCAAATGTGCCTTGACAAGATTGGGTCGAAACCCTTGGGTTGGTGCCTCAAAAGCATGAAGGATTGGAGTCCTTATGGCTAGTGCCTCAGAAGTAAGAAGGATAGGAGTCCTTAGGGCTGGTGCCTCAGAAGTAAGAAGGATTGGAGTCCTTGGGGTTGATGCCTCAGAAGTAGGAAGGATAGGTGTCTTTGGGACTGGTGTCTTAGGAACTAGAAAGGATTGTAGTCCTTGCGGTTGGTGCTCCTAAGTCCAAGATTGTTGCCTTGGCAAAACAGAGTTGGTGCTCTAGAGATTGGAGCCTCACAAAAGTCCAAGTTGGTGCTTGGAAACTGATTGCAACCATTTATATACTGTATTTATTTTACTGCAAAGATTATATTAATAAAAGAATTTATTCTTTTTGTTCAACTTGTGTTCTGAATATAAATCTTTTAACTGGCAAAACAATAGTCGAAAAAGAAATATTGATTCACCCCCCCTAGTATTTCTAACAAAGACTACTTCGCTAGCCTTCTAGGTCAAAGAGAAGCAATCTTGCAGCTTTTATACTTAGATGTGCAACGCTAGTGGCTTATCAAGATGAATTCGTTGATAGAATTGTCCCTAGGAGATTTCATTCAAATTATATGGCCCATACATTGAGAGATGTTATACAGAGACAAAATTCCACAATTTAAGCAGTAAATGCATGCAACAATTAGCCCTAAAAATAGCAAAAATCCCAATCCAATGTATATGAAAAAGTAAAACAAGAATAGCATTAAAAGCATGTACTTACATGTAATAGAGCATATCCAACCATTCATAGTTTGATAGAGAAGCTCCAAGATAAGATAGACCAAATCCACACATCAAAATTTATCCATTAAGCTCCAATTCATCCTCCAAGAAGAAGTATGAAATTCTCAAGAGAAAGAAAAGATCCAATCCAAAGTAATTATGAAAAAATGAACTCATCGAACTTGTATTTATACACTAATGAGGAGTTTGAATTAGTCTCCTTGGCCTACATAAACCCCAAAAATAAACTAATGTCCTACTATTCTAACTTTTGGTGACAAGCCCACCAAACTAGCTCACAAATGAAAGAATATGCCTCTCAAGAGGTCAAATGATAAATAATACATGTCGTAGAGCCCTCTAAGAAGCCTGATAAGATCCATGGGTCCATAATGAAGAGTACGACCCTCAAAGTGATGGACAAGGGGTTGGCCCCTTATTCTCCAAATCATAAACATGTGGTACTCCCAATGGGTGTGGGGGCACAATAATAACCTCATGGGTCTCCAAATAGGTCAAAGATACATGTAGATCATCTGCAAGGGCTCTAATGAGGGTGTAGGGGATGTTACATCATCCAACAAGTCTTGGGTCAGCTGTCGAGTGCATGGTACATCTGTGAGGCCGACTGGGCAAAGTTGAACCAGGTGCATCTTCCTCGTCCAATGGGAATATCTCAAGCATCTTTGACCATCCTCAAGGATCCATGGAGTTTTGTCTACTACTGTGGAGGCCCGTGGCTCTCAACACACACCCTAGATGTGCTAATGTAGCTCTCTAGAAGATTAGGACCCCGTATAGCGAGACCAAACCCAAGATGGAGACCATATGCATAAGATCCAATGCATCCCCTAGCCTTCCAGTACAACAATTCATTAGAGAAATCGAGTAAATGAGCTTATCAACCATGGACCACAGGTGAGACTTCATAATGACATGCCCTTCCATAATGGGCTTCAAGATGTGCCAATGTCTCCTAACTCCAAATGGCGTTAACAAATTATCCTATTAGGTGGTTTCTACTTCTAAAGGGGATAATATGTTCAAGGTACATCCTTCAAAAGGTGGTGGCATGTGACAGATAGGTGAATGAAGTAGGGGATGAGAAGGGGCATCCCTAGACCACATGTTGGTGTCAAACTGGAGGTAACTCCTCAAATCAAAACTCATATTATTCATTCAGATTGTTCATTGTTATATACAAGAGGGAGTGACTGTTTGGTTCATCTCCCGATGACTCTCTATCTTCTCTATTATTTATTTACATTAATTACAGTTGTACACCCAATCCCTCTGATTAGGTGTCAACATTCCCCCCCTTAATCTGAAGGGATGTTGGTGAGTCCAAGCATCGTTCTGAATCTTTCAAGCTTTTCTCTTCCAAGTGCTTTGGTGAAGATGTCTGCAATTTGCTCATTAGTGGAACAATGGCGGAGATGGATTGTTTTGGCCTCAACATGATGTCGAATCAGATGATATTTAGTATTGATGTGCTTTGTTCGATCATGGAACTTTGGGTTCTTGGCCAACTTTATTGCAGAGGTATTGTCAATCATGAGTGGAGTCGATTGTACTTGTTTTACCTGCAAATCTTCAAGAATTTTCCTGAGCCACACAATTTCTTTTGTTGCCTTAGCTGCTGCCACATATTCTACCTCTGTTGTGGAATCTGCTGGAACTGATTGTTTGTGTGATCTCTAGGAGACAGCTCATGATCCAAGACTCATAGCATAACCTGAAGTAGATACCCCAGTTTCTTTGTCTCCATCGAAGTCTGAATCAGAGTATCCAATCAAGCTGAAGTCGTCCACCTATATATACTTGATTCCACAGTCTTGAGTTCCCTTCAAGTACTTTAGAACTCTTTTTGCAGCAGACCAATGTCCCTCACAAGGCTTTTGCATAAATCTGGAGAGGATTCCAATAGCAAACGAAATGTCTAGTCTGGTAGTAGTTAGGTAGTTGAGACTTCCTAAAAGTTGTTTATACTTTGTTACATCCTCAAATTCTTTTCCTTCAATGGATGTGAGCTTTAAGTTTTGTTCCATTGGAGTAGTCAGAGGATTGCATTCAGTCATGCCAAACCTGTTCGACAGATCTCGAATGTACTTCTTTTGAGAAAGGAATATGGACTTTCAATGTTGAGTTACTTCAATACCAAGATAGTAATGAACATAGCCCAAATCAGTGATTTCAAAACCTTTCTTCAATTCCTTCTTTATGGATGCAATGTAGCTTTCATTGTTCCCTGTCATCAAAAGATCATCTACATACACCACAAGATATACAACCGTTTTTCCAACTCTCTTAACAAACAAAGTTGCATCATCAAGATCATAATGTTTGAAATTGAGTTTCAAAAGATGCTCGGTTAGTTTTTCATACCAGGCTCGTGGTGCTTGTTTAAGGCCATACAAGGATTTCACAAGTTTGCATACTTCATGTTCATGTCCTTTCACAGAAAATCCTACAGGCTGGGACATAAAAACATTTTCTTTTAAATCTCCATTCAAGAAAGCAGTTTTTACATCCATTTGATGGACTTTCCAACCGTTCTGAGCTGCTAGGACAAAGAGTGTCCGAATGGTAGCCCATTTTGCTGTGGGGGCAAAAGTTTCTTCATAATCGACCCCTTCCTTATGTGCAAAACCTTTTGCCACAAGCCTAGCTTTGTGCTTGTCAACTGAGCCATCAGCTTTATACTTGTTCTTGTAGACCCACTTGCAGCCAATTGGTTTAGTTCCCAATGGAGGATCAACCAGCTTCCAAGTGCCATTCTTTATCAGGGCATCATACTCCTTTTGCATTGCTTCTTTCCATTCATCAGAGAAGCAGCTTCTTTGAAGGAAGTTCGTTCAAACTCTGTAGACAAATTGAATTAACAATCATAAGAAACATCCATATCAACAAGTGAATCAGAGTCATCTACATTACCTCCATTTTTCCGGTTTGAATTTCTAGTTCCTGTCTTTCCAACCTCATCAGGATGAACACTTTCAACTGTCTTTGTCAGCCACTTTGGGGGACCCTTCTCAGATGGTCCAAGCTGCTCCGTTGATTGAGTTGGGACCGAATGAAGATTGAGTCTCCCAATTCTGTCAATCACATCACTCAAAGTATCATCCGTTGTTGGAGTTTCATATAGGGGAGAGAGGGCTTCAGAAGAAGATTCCACAGATTGATCTAGTATAGCAATCCCCCCTTCAAGATGTGGAATCTGATTATCAAATTCTTGAAATGATTTTGCATTTGTGAATCTATCCAAGCGATCAAGTTGCCTTTCAACAACATTGTCAGTTTTGGATGATTCAAGAAAGACTACATCTCTAGATACAACAAACTTTTTGTTGACTTCTCATAGAGATGGTATGCTTTGGAGGTGTTTGAATACCCTAGGAAGATACACTTATGACTTCTTGCACCAAGTTTGTTTCTATGTACCTTTGGTATCAAGGCATAATAGGTGGAACCAAAGACCCTGAGATGCTTTACCGAAGGAATGTGCCCATACCACATTTCATAAGGAGTCTTGTTTTTGATAGCATTAGATGGACATCTATTCTTTATATATACAACACATAGAACTGCATCAACCCAAAACAGCATTTTTACATTTTTGAAAAACAGCATGGTAACTGGTACCATATTTAAGATTGTCCTATTCATTCTTTCAGCTACTCCGTTCTGTTGGGGATTATAAGGCACAGTTGTTTGATGTTTGATCCCATGTTGGCAAAGATAGTTTTCAAATTCATTTGAAGTGTATTCTTTTCCATTATCAGTGCGAATAGAGCTAATATGAGATTGTGCATCATTTTCAATTCATGTATGAAAGTTCTTGAATGTTTGAAAAGCATCAAATTTGTTCTTCAATAAATAAACCCAACACATTCTGGCGTAGTCATCAATAAATGTCATCATATATTTATTTCCATTTGCAGAAGGAACAGGCATTGGACTACATAAATCTGAATGAATGAGTTCAAGTTTTCTATGTGCTTTGGAGTGTGAATCATGAAAGGATTGTTTGCTATGCTTTCCTAGAATGCAAGCATCACATTGCTTAAGCTTCCTAGGAATTGTAGGCAAACCAACAACACCATTTTTCTTCAACAAGTAGAGGCTGTCATAGTTCAAATGTCCAAATCTAGCATGCCATAATAAACTTGATGGAAGTGTACCTTCTTCATAATGAGAATTGAATGAGAAATGTTGTGCACGAACAGAGGTACCCTGCAGTTTGAGAAGCCTTTCTTCTTCTATCCCCGTCATGACAAGTGAGTGGTCGGATACTTTTCTCACCTCAAGCTTGCCATCAAACATATGAATGGAGTGCCCTTGCTGGCGGATGTGGACCAAGGACAGCAAGTTTCTCCTCAGTTGTGGGAGATATAGAACATGATGCAGAAGAAAGTCTGGAAGACCAAGCAATTTAAGCTTGATTGTGCCAAGCCCTGATGGCTTGAGTTTGATTGGTTTGCAAAGTATACTGCTCCATCAACATTGTCAGTAAATTCTTAAAAGAAATCTTTTCTATGAGTCATGTGACAAGTTGCTCCTGAATCAAGCAACCAGCCATTTTTCGAAGAAGCAAGTGAAGAATTAAATAAGTCTTCATTTACTCCAATATTACATTGTGCCACAACATAATGAGCAGATTCAGGTGCTTTACCTTTGTCTTTGCCATTAGTTTTACCTTTGGGTTGGTTTCTTTGCTGCTCAATTTTGTCCCAAGGTAGCTTGCATGTGGAGGCATCATGTGATCCATTTCTTTTGCAGTGTATGCAGTGCAAATCTGACTTTTCTCCTTAAGAGTGTCTGCCCCCCTACCTCTGAAATATCTTCCTCTTCCTCTTCAACCACCTCTTCCTCTGGAAGAATCTTGGGCAAGATTCTTTTCTTTATGAGCAAGGCACACAACCTCTTCAGAAGATTCAGGGGATGTCTTCTTTCCAAAAGCTTTCTCTCTTTCAGCAAATTTTTTCACAAGAGAGTCAAAGGTAATATCTTGAGATTTCCATTTGCTTGCAATGACTCATGATAATTGGAGTAAATAGGATAAAGTGCCTTGAGAAAAGCGATCAGAGGAATATCCAATTCAACCTTAGTGACTTTGATATCATGCATTATAGATTTCACTTCAGATGCAAGAGCAAGAGGATCATTATTTTGCAATTCAAGGGTGAAGAGTTTGATGATGAGTTAAACTTCAAGTGCAGAGTGTGCGTCATATAGTTCCTTTAGCTTTTGTAAGGCTTCGAACGCATTTGAAAATGGCAAAATGTGTCGACTCACCTCTTCACTTACTGATGCTACAATCAATGCATAGGCTTTGTTTTTCTTATTTTCCCAAATGGCGAGCTCCTTGTCTGAGGTAGGCTGGATTGGCGCTTCGTCTCCTTCTCCAACACACACTCCTTTCCATAACTCATTAAAAATGAGAGTGTGTTGGATTTTCCGCGACCATTCAGGATAATTCTCCTTTCCATTGAGAACTACTCCCACAATAGATATAATTGAATGCATTGTAAAATCTGTGTACAGTGGAGAAAAATATTGCTGCTGCAAAATTTTACTCGTAAAATGATTGTTATACCAACAATGTTCAACTTAACAACATTCAACGTTCACCCAAATATCAGAGTCTGACTGTAGCTATAGTTCTTTGGTTGTTTTGTATGCCAGAGATGAGCGGCGGAGATGAGTAGAGGAGATGAACAAACGAGGGTCGTCAATGGTAAGCGATCAACAATTATCGCAAGCAAAACAAGTCGGGGCGATAACCACAGCTAAAGGCGAATTTCATGTTACAAGCGATATTTCGAGCAGATAAAAAATGGTAAGTGGTATTGAGAGGGGAGCGCCCAATTCCACTAAGCGATTGGCACCTAGTGACTAGGGGAGAGAAAAACCGCTCGCATCGGGCGGGTAACTCTTGTGCAACTAATGCACCCAAAATCGCTATAAACCGTCAGAGTTTGAGATGATGATCAACGATGGAGATTAAAAGGCACTTTTCGGGCGGGTAACCACTGTGCAAGTGGTCCCCCCCAAAATCAATGTCAGTCGTCGGATCTGGAGGTGGAGATCAACGGTGGAGAACGAGCCAGATAAAGTGAAACCTCGGGAACTGTGTCCGAGCGGGTTTAATGAAGGGTATGATCGCATCGCAGACATGCAGCAGTATTGATCGAGGCAAGAGATTTTTGATATGCGATTAAGAACGGACCCGACAATATTTATATATATGGGTTTATAATACTTGAGATCCAGCTCAAGGGAATATGAAAAAGGATATATGGTTTTTCAATGAGAAAGGGTATATATACCATACTCAGAGCAGGAGGAAATCCAAGTCATTATAGCACCTTCGACGAATGTATTAAACGATAAATGAACGAAAGCTCTCCTTCAGCTTCAACGCACCATTCGACGCAACAACAATGAATGAGATTTCACAGGGTTTTGACAGAGATGTCAGCCTACAAGAGATGCAAAACAAAGGCAAAATAGAATAGGAGTTACAAATTAAAAGGGAAGCCAAAAAATGGTGCCTACTCTGATACCATGTCATACCAGGAGGTAACTCCTCAAATAAAAACTCATATTATTCATTCAGGTTGTTCATTATTATATACAAGAGGGAGTGACTGTTCGGTTCATCTCCCAATAACTCTCTATCTTCTCTATTATTTATTTACATTAATTACAGCTGTACACCCAATCCCTCTGATTAGGTGTCAACAGTTGGGGTAATAGGGTAGCTAATAAAAGGGAAGCCCACACTTGTGTTTATAATGTATAGGAAGGAGCAATCGTGGTACATGAGGTGCTCCGACCTTGATTTTTCCACCCATATTTATATGCCTTTCAAATGGATACTTTGTGGGGGCAGGCCTTTCCATAGTGAGCTTTGGCATCTACAGGTGTCTCCAAGCTTTGGGCTACTTGGGCAAATTGATCTTCAAGGCCTTGGGCCTAGGGTTTGATCTCTAAATCCACATTTTGTCTCTGTTTTATTACAACAATAATAGCAGTGATATAATAGCCCTAAAATCACTTTTGAATTGGCCAAAATCACTTAAAATAGCAAAATCTAAATTTTCCTAAATTTTGGCCACTTGGGCATCTTAGATCTAAGCTAGATCTAAAAATTGTTTGCTGGAATTTACTGTGTAAATTACTAATTCAAGTTTGCAATTTTCTTAATCACACATCTAAAGAGGGCTAAAAATTTGATTTTTCCATTTTCGGTAAATTTTTCCTACTTTTGGGCATATTGGGCATCAGTTTTTGTTGTAATAAGTTGTTTCAGATCTGTCCCGGATGCGGGTGATCTCGTTGTGCGATAGGCATGTGGCTCGTCACATGGGCAGGTGTCAGCCCGGACGAGCCACGAATAACCAGGACGCTAGCACAGTTAATACGTCGGAAGGTGAAGCCATTTGGGTTTTAAGGCCTGTCTATTCGGCATTCAATGCGCAGCAGAGAGCGAGGATGATGGCGCTCCATAAACTTGAACCCCCTGCCGCTTTCCTGCATTCCCTCAAGCTGTCCGAGAAAACGTTGGCAGAGAAGGAACATTCTCTGGTTCAGCGTAAGATTTCTCAGAGGAATTCTTGTCTGGAGATAAATTGGGAGATGCAGAGAGAAAGGCCCAGAATGAGCAGTCGTCGTGGCGGTTCCAGGGGTCGAGCCGCAACACAACGGCCAGTCACTTCGCCTTCCTCCTCGGTGGAAATCACTTCTGAGCAAAATAGGAACCCGAGCAGACTTGCAGGCCGCAGCAATGTGCGTGGGCGGGGAGAAATCATGGATTGTGGTCATGTGGAGCATCCGGCTGTTCGCTACCGGATCCCCTGCACTCTGGAGAACAATACTCTCATTGTCTCAGTCTCGGTGGAACATTGCAGCAGTCTCAGGGGGCAATTGGAAGACCTGAATGTGCCAGTGGTTGACATGCAAGTTCCTCTGGTAGATATGAGGCGGCCAACCAGAGCAGACATTCCCCCAGCCACACAAGCAGTTGATGCAGGCCCCAGTGAGCTGGGGCAGAGGACTTTGCTCTCGGACTCGGACGAATCCCAGAAGCTCAACTGTAAAATGAAGGATGAGCCATACACAACTGATGATGAATAGCTCAGCCATCAATCTGATCTTCGCTGTCGGGAAAGGAACGCAACTCTCTGTTCGTCTCTTCTGCTCTCTATGTCTGTTTGTCATTCTGTCGGTTTATGGGTCCACTATGTCGGTTTATATGTCTACTGTGTCGATTTATATGCTGTCTATGTCGGAACTATGCACCGTCAAAGGTCGCAATGCTAGTAAGGGTGGTAAGCTGATCCAATTTTTGTAACTGTGTTGCTCTGGAAAGGTCCAATATGGGGAAAATGCCAATCTCTCTGGAGATGCAGGGCCAAGGCCCTGATGTAAAAAATGCTGTAATTTTTGATATTTTGTAATATAAATAGCATAGTCTTACGTAGAAAAAAAAAATAAGTTGTTTCAGATCTGATATATTATTGAATACACCATCATAAAGTGGGCTAAATACATAAATTTACATTTGATAGCGACTGGAAAATTAAATGCTATGATCTAAAATGACTTTCTTGTTGCTGTCATAAGTCTAATAAAGGGCTGAATTTTTTCTGAAGTATTATTGTTTATTTGATTTTTGAGATCCAACACTTGCTTGTCTTATTCTAAGTTTACAAAAAAATCTGAATTTTGCACTAAAAGCACTCCAACATTTAAGTCTTAAATCTCTCATCTCATTGATGGTCTAAGTTGTTTGAGCAATTAAGATCTAATTGGCATCATTGTGTTTGACATCTAATTGAGGCATTGTTAAGAAATCATTGGATAACTACTCTAAGTTAGAGATCGTAAACTTAAGATGCTTTAATATCTTGGTTATCCATCTTAAGCATTTGGCATCTCAAGTTTTATTGGTTATCATTCTAAGCAAGCATTTCAACATTGGTCACTGGCATATGTCAAGTAATCATTTCAAAACATCTTGTGGAATATTGTTAAATATTGGCACTTGTATCTTTAAGCACCTGTCTTGTCTTAAGATTGTTATCTAATCATTGTTAAGTACTCGGGCTATAAGATAATTCACACTAAGTACTTGAATAACATAAGCAATCTTAACTTAAGAAGACTTCACTCTATCTATCTTGCATAAGCATCTTAGGACTCAGTTTGCCTTAATAATTTACCTCCAAGCATAAGCTTGGTTGATAGACTCCTAGGGCAACCCTTTTCCGCTTAGCTTGAGGGATTCAACACTTCTTAGTGGTTAACACAGTGACCTTGCAGTCGTCAAAACCAAAGTCTCTGCAGCGTCGGAGGAACTGGGTGGGTGGAAAACAAGGGGAGGTATAGTTAATCAGGCCACTACCTGCTTCCCATTGGCTTCCATTTCACAACCTACTCTCAAGACTTTCTTGAAAAAATTAAGGGAGAGGTTCAACTTAAACTAAGCATTTAAGCTAAAAATAACCAACATCCTTGCATCACACCTAGCTCTTAGGAATTGCATATCATATAAGATAGTCTATCATATTAAGCAGCGGGTGTCCATCTGGTTACTTGATTTAAATTTATAATAAGCAAGAATTGTGACTCCATAAGGCATTGGTCATTGTTTTACAAAACGGCCGAATCGACTCCGACTCGGCCGAGTCGAACCGAGTCAAAGGCCTGGGGAGTGACTCGGCCAGCTACCCGGTTCGGTTGACCGAGTCACATATGACTCGGCCGAGTCATCCAATGACTCGGCCGAGTCATATGTGACTCGGTCAACCCGGCCGGGTAGCTGGCCGAGTCACTCCCCAGGCCTTTGAACATTGAATCAGCCTCTCATGATCTCATCCATTGAATCACTCCTTCTTTTCCATCAGACATTTGGGTTTGTCCATGTAGAGTCTCTTTCCACATTGTCACAGGGTGTAGTAAATTAGTAATAGCAGATTTTCGGTTGTTCTCATGCTGCAAGTGCATATAGAAGAGCTTTGTGTGTCTTCCAAATGAACTGCCTTTATTAGAGGTGGTGTATATGTCTTGATATGAAAGCTATCTGTTCATTAATTGTTGCAGTCCAAAGATTGAGGTTTGGCAATCATCACACCGATAAAAAGGATTGTTTAAGAATTGGAAGTCTTATAACCTCCACTGCAACAGTCTTTCTGGTAGTAAGGGATGAGGAGGTCTAATTCAGTCCATCAGTGGCCTTTCTGCTCATCTGGTAAATGCCAATTATACCTGTTTTCGATCTGCACAGTATATCTCCTTGTGCAGGTATTTTAAATAAGAGGGTGATGTTTTCCATTTCACTAACCTAACACGGCAGAATAATCTTTGTGGCATACATGGCAATAATTCTTCTGCATGCTAACTTGAGGGCTTACACATGAGTCAATCCCCCAACCAAGGCTGGCAAGCACTCAAGCCTAACCAGAGGCCAACAATCAATGTTATCTAATGTGAAAATTTTTAAGACATGAGGTCTGTAGGTCCAATTTATGAGGCTGATTGCATTTTGTGTGCATTCGCTGCAATTTTTGTACCATGTGCAATGTTTCTCTTCTGAGGAAATGATCCTCTGAATTCAAAATTTGCATCCAATGAATGATCTTCTGGAAGAACGTGTCCAGCCCAGACTAGAAAATATTGTGAAGTGGTAACATGTGTACATGGAAATGTCTATAGAGAAAAACATTGCCTTAGGACAAGGCTGCAGAAAAGAGAAATAAGCCTTTTAGACCTGTGATAATGCCCAATAAGCCAGTGGCCAGGGTAAGGAAAGATAATCAGGCCTGTAAATCAACAGGGATAGTCACAAATGACAAATTCTCAATGTAAACTCACACCAATCCCTTAAAAATTCATCTCTAGGCCTGTAAATAAAATATCAGTATATATGATTAACAACAATAAATCTATTAAACCCCCAGCGTCAAGGGTAAATGTCCCCTTTAAAGCTTGTAATAGGGTTTGATACCCTCGGTGCCTGCAGCTAGGTTTCTTTTGGCAAATGTGGGCCAGATGGATACAAAGTTGTCTTCCATGTATATTATAATGTTGTGTGTTTGGAAACTTGAATGAAAATCTTTAAAATTATGTTTAAAATATTTAAAATTATGTTTTTTTATAAAAAAAATAAATATTTAATGTATTTTTTACAACGACCGAGTCATTGAAATCGAGCCGGCCGAGTCATTGCCGAGTCGGAGTCCGAGTCGGAGTCGATCCTCGGCCGAGTCCGAGTCCGAGTCCGAGTTGTAAAACATTGGCATTGGTCTCATCATAAAATCTAATCTAATCATTATTCTTGTTAAATTCTACCGAGTAGCAAGGCCACTCATCTGTGTCTCCCAAGCGAGTTGGTTCCTGTTGACACCTAATCATCAGGATTGGGTGAATAAGTGTAACTGACATAAATAAATAATGGAAAATATGAAGAGTCACTGGGAGATGAAATGAACAGTCTCTCCCTCATGTATATAATAAAGACCAACCTGAATGAATAGAACTAATTGAGGAGTTACCTCCTAGTCTGACATGGTATCAGAGCCAGCTCCCAAAATTAGCTTTTGTGTAACTCCTGGTGTCAGTTTCCTGCCTATTTTGCAGAACTCACACCTCTGCCATGCTCTTGAGGCCTGCACCCACATTCTTGAACCCACTGTCATATGCGTTTTATATTCCCTCTGAACAGTCAGCCTGCTCAGTGGTATCGCTGGAATCGCAGTGGAATCGTTGGAATCGCAGTGACAGCTGTGGGATATGAACGCACACCTTTCACCCTCTGCGGCTCCAACACTTCCAGTTTTTACATCCACTTCAATACCGGTTGTGTGTTTTGAGTTGGTTTGACAGGAGCCCTGGTTTCTGCACTGTACTTGATTTGCTTGCGCTTTCTTGTTTCCCTCGTTACAGAAAGAATTGAGGGAACAATGCAGCAGCAAGGAATGGATATTGTGAGGCAAAAGCTCGTGGTATTGGCTCTGCAATGTTGAACACTGCCATACACATTTAGCTTTGCAACACCATATGCGTGGTATCAAAGCACTGTGGAGGGAGTGCGTTGTGAAATGTAAATAAGACCATTGTAAGTATTGTTATTCCAACTTTGAATAGACACATGCATGAAATTCTATGTGGTTGGTCTGCTTTCAGTGACTCAATGCTTTTGTCACAACAATAATCCGTAGAATATTAATAATCATGATGTTGTTCCTGTCTAGATGGATCTTCAAGGATAATTTCTTGTGAGCCTTGCCAATCTCTTTTTCTAGAGAATCCTTCTCGATTCCCAGTATGGTGAAATAATATGTGCCATACCTCCATGCCATATGCTGCCACACGCTCCATATGCTCCATACACTAGGTCCATACGCTCTCCCCCATCCACGTAGTGCATTTTTTTTGCCACCATCTATGCGCGGTTGAATACACCATCCCAACATTTGGCTCTCCCACAACTGTGTTTTTTATAATACAACATTTTTAATACATGCGTTGGCCTCCATATCACCCCTCCTCCATATATAGCTCCCCCATAAGTTGAATACTCCCTCCACCACATAACCCCTCCCCCAGTTAATAACTCTAATATATTATCACTCATTTTTTTTTCAAAGTTAAACAAAGTTTGCCACCATAAGTACAATTTTCTTTTACAATATATTGCTAGAAGTATTTTTTTACAGCACACAGATTTTACAATGCATTCAATCATATCTATTGTGGGATTAGTTCTCACTGGCAAGGAGAACTATCTTGAGTGATCCCAGATGATAAAACACACCCTCATTTTCAATGA
Organism: Pinus tabuliformis; assembly: GCA_031772625.1. Classification (NCBI taxonomy): domain Eukaryota; kingdom Viridiplantae; phylum Streptophyta; class Pinopsida; order Pinales; family Pinaceae; genus Pinus; species Pinus tabuliformis. Next base: position 625,469,043 of record CM062806.1, read on the forward strand.
GTTGTGGAAAGGAGTGTGTGTTGGAGACGGAGACAAAGAGTCAGAACAGCGTACCTCAGATAAAGAGTTCGCCATTTGGGAAAATAAGAACAGCAAAGCCTATGCATTAATTGCAGCATCTGTAAGTGAAGAGGTGAGTCGCCATATTTCGCCATTTTCAACTACTTTCGAAGCCTTACAAAAGCTGAAAGAACTCTATGACTCACACTCTACACTTGAAGTTGTTCAACTCATGATTAAACTCTTCACTCTTGAATTACAAAATAATGATCCTCTTGCTCTTGCATCCGAAGTAAAATCTATAATGCATGATATCAAAGCCACTAAGGTTGAATTGGATATTCCTCTTATAGCTTTTCTCAAGGCACTTTATCCTACTTACTCCAATTATCTTGAGTCATTGCAAGCAAATGGAAATCTCAAAGATATTACCTTTGACTCTCTTGTGAAAAAATTTGTTGAAAGAGAGAAAGCTTTTGGAAAGAAGACAGCCCCTGAATCTTCTGAAGAGGTTGTGTGCCTTGCTCATAAAGAAAAGAATCTTGCCCAAGATTCTTCCAGAGGAAGAGGTGGTCGAAGAGGAAGAGGAAGATATTTCAGAGGCAGGGGGGGCAGACACTATCAAGGAGAAAACTCAAATTCGCACTGCATACGCTGCAAAAGAAATGGATCACATGATGCCTCCACATGCAAGCTACCTTGGGACAAAATTGAGCAGCAAAGAAACCAACCCAAAGGTAAAACTAATGACAAAGACAAAGGTAAAGCACCTCAATCCGCTCATTATGTTGTGGCACAATGTAATAATGGGGTAAATGAAGACTTATTTAATGCTTCGCTTGCTACTTCGAAAAATGATTAGTTGCTTGATTCAGGAGCAACTTGCCACATGACTCATAGAAAAGAATTTTTTGAAGAATTTACTGACAATGTTGATGCGCAATCTACTTTGCAGACCAATCAAAACTCAAGCCATCATGGCTTGGCACAATCAGGCTCAAATTCCCTAGTCTTCCAGACTTTCTTCTGCATCATGTTCTATATCTCCCACAGCTGAAGAGAAACTTGTTGTCCTTGGTCCACATCCGCCAGCAAGGTCACTCCATTCATATGTTTGATGGCAAGCTTGAGGTGAGAAAAGCATTTGACCACTCACTTGTCATGAGGGGGATAGAAGAAGAAAGGCTTCTCAAGTTGCAGGGTACCTCTGTTTGTGCACAACATTTCTCATACAACTCTCATTATGAAAAAGGTACACTTCCATCAATTTTATTATGGCATGCTAGATTTGGACATTTGAACTATGACAACCTCCGCTTGTTGAAGAAAAATGGTGTTGTTGGTTTGCCTACAATTCCTAGGAAACTTAAGCAATGTGATGCTTGTATTCTAGGAAAGCATAGCAAACAGTCTTTTCATGATTCACATTCAAGAGCACCTAAAAAACTTGAACTCGTTCATTCAAATTTATGTGGTCTAATGCTTGTTCCTTCTGCAAATGGAAATAAATATATGATGACATTTATTGATGACTACACCAGAATGTGTTGAGTTTATTTATTGAAGAACAAATTTGATGCTTTTCAAACATTCAAGAACTTTCATACATGGATTGAAAATGATGCACAATCTCATATTGGCTCTATTCGCACTGATAATGGAAAAGAATATACTTCAAACGAATTTGAACACTATCTTCGTGAACATCAGATCAAACATCAAACAACTGTGCCTTATAATCCCCAACAGAATGGTGTAGCTGAAAGAATGAATAGGACAATCTTAAATATGGTGCGCTCCATGATGTTTTTCAAAAATGTAAAATTGATGTTTTGGGCTGATGCAGTTCTATGTGTTGTATATATAAAGAATAGATGTCCATCTAATGCTATCAGAAACAAGACTCCCTATGAAATGTGGCATGGGCACGTTCCTTCGGTAAAGCATCTCAGGGACTTTGGTTCCACCTGTTATGCCTTGATACCAAAGGTACATAGAAACAAACTTGGTGCAAGAAGTCATAAGTGTATCTTCCTGGGGTATTCAAACACCTCCATGATGATGGAGATGTAATATTTCTTGAAACATCCAACGCTGACAATGTTGTTGAGCAGCCACTTGATCGCTTGGATAGATTCGCAAATGCAAAATCATTTCAAGAATTTGTGTAGGTTTTAACCCCGTATAGAAATTACCTGCATACAAATTCTAAAAACACAGAAAATAAACAATGCGAGAGCATAACACATAAAACATATATACATAGAAATTTTCCCCTGGATCCCAAAACCGAGACTACCAACTTGATTTTTTATTATGTTCCTTTCAATGTTACAATACATATTTATACATGCCGAAGCATCCAATACTATGGACCGAAAACCATAGGTAGGTTCGCCCACCTTAATATAGGGTCCAAAAGAAAAAATTATGGGGCACTGCCCCAGACCCCATAGAGGTGGGCTACCCACCCCCCTCTAACCCCCCAATTCACTACGTAGGTTAGTCGTGGAAAGAATATAACACAACCCAACATTCTCCCACTTGTTGTTTTCTTTCCACAGGGGGCCACAGGAGACCTTAGTTATTTTTCCAGCCCTGAAACGCCCATTGTTTCTCTACACTAGAAGAACTTCTCAGAGCTCACAGATTTTTTCAATGCATCTACAATATTCTTCAAAGTGTCCACCTTTACCAGCACCACCTTTTTGTCTTCTATCATATCCCTCACAAAGTGATACTGAACATCAATGTGCTTTGTCTTTGAATGATAAGCAAGGTTCTTTGCCAAGAAAATTGCACTTTGGCTATCACAGTCTATCCTTATAGCTCCCTGTACTAACCCCATATTTGAACACAACCTCTGCAACCAAACTGCTTCTTTGCTTGCATCAGTGGCCGCCATGTATTCTGCCTCTATAGTTGATAGTGCCACTACAAATTGTTTCTTACTCATCCAACTGACTGCACCTCCAAATAAGGTTAAACACATACCCACTTGTAGATCTTCTCTGATCCAAATCTCCAACTCAGTCTGCATCAACAAAGCCACGAATATCCAAAACTCTGTCCAATCCTGGTCTTCCTTGGTAGCACAAACCATAATCACTAGTGCCACGCAAACACCTGAAAAACCGCTTCATTGTTGTCCAGTGCTCCTTCCCTGGTTTGACATAAACTTGCTCAATACTCCCATTGCATGTGCAATGTCTAGTCTAGTACAGACCATTGCATACATTAGGCTACCGACTGCACTTGCATAGGGAACACGGGACATATCCTCTTCCTCTTCTTGTGTCTTGGGACACTGTTCAGCAGATAGCTTTACACCTACAAGAATAGGAACCTTCACCGGTTTACTATCCTTCATATTAAACCTCTACAGTATTGTCTCGACATACTTCCTCTGGTTTAACCATAGCTTCCTCTTTGCCCGATCTCTTTTAATTTCCATGCCCAAAATATAGTTTGCAGCACCAAGATCTGTCATGTCGAATTTGGAGGACAATTGGGTCTTCAAATCCTGGATAATTTCTTTGTCATCTCCAACCAACAACATATCATCCACATACAAGACCAGATAAATAACATGATCACCAATTGATTTATAATACACACAGTGATATGCTTTGCTTCTGGTGAAACGAATTCCCCATATAAATGTATCAAATTTCTGATACCACATCCTTGGTGACTATTTTAACCCATACAGAGACTCCTTTAACTTGCATACCAGTTCTTTCTTACCCATCACTGCAAAGCCTTCAGGTTGCTTCATGTAGATCTCTTCTTCCAGATCCCCGTGAAGAAATATTGTCTTCACATCCATCTGTTCCACCTCAAAATCAAAAGCAACAACAACAAATAAAAGTAATCTAATAGAAGTTACCTTGGCAACAAAACAAAACAAAAAACATCACCAAAATCAATTCCCGACACCTGGGAATAACATTTTGCTACCAACCGAGCTTTGTATTTCTCCACCTTTCCTTCTGCATTTGTCTTCTTCTTGAACACCCATTTGCTGCCAATGGGTTTTCTTCCAGCCGGCAAATCCACCAGATCCGAGGCCTCATTTTTGTGCAAAGATGTCATTTCTTCAACCATGGCCTCTTTCCAGAGTTTTCCATCCTCTGAATCTACTGCTTCCTTCACAGTTCTGGGATCATCATCAGTAATAGATAAAGAAAAAATTGAACAGAAAGCAAATGGACTATACCTTTCTGGCTGCCTTCTTTCTCGAACTGATCTTCTTAAACCTGGAGTTTGTGGCTCTTCATCTTCTGATTCCTCCTCTGTTGTAGAGTCTGATTCTTCTTCCTTTAGCTCAAACTCTATCTTCTCAGGTTCCTTTGGTTGGACTTCATGTTTAATAACATCTTTCACCTCTCTGAACACCACATCTCGGCTGTACACAACCTTCCTTGTTACTAGGTTCCAAAACTTATAACCCTTTAAACCATCCTTATACCCAATAAAGATGCACTTTTCAGATTTACTATCTAACTTGGTTCGTTTCTCCTTTGGAACATGTACATATGCATCACATCCGAACACCCTCAAATGTGAAAGAGAGGGTTTCTTACCAGTCCATACCTCTTGTGGAGTCTTATCCTCCAACGTTGATGAAGGTGATCTGTTGACCATGTAACATGTTGTCTCCACCGCCTCTGCCCAGAATTCCTGTCCTAACCCGGCACCATTGAGCATGCTTCTCGCCCTTTCCATCAATGTCTTGTTCATTCTTTCTGCAACTTCATTTTGCTGACGTGTATATGGAGTAGTCCTCTGTCGTGCTATACCACACTTCTTACAGAATTCTACAAATTCCTTACTACAAAACTCTCCACAGTTATCAGACCTCAACACCTTTATCTTCTTCTCTATCTGGTTTTCCACCAAAGACTTTAATTCTTTAAACCTGTCAAAGACTTCAGATTTCTTCTTAAGGAAATATATCCATGTATTCCTTGAGAAGTCATCTATAAATGATACATAATACACCGACTTACCCAGTGATGGAACCTTCACAGGTCCAAACACATCACTGTCCACAAGCTCTAATATCTGTTTTGCCCTCTTACCACCAGAGGGAAAATTGACCCAATTCTGCTTCCCATATACACATTTTTCACAGAAATCAAAATCCAGAGAGCTATTACTCATACCTTCTACCATACCTTTACCATGAAGTATTCGAAGGCCCTTCTCTCGAATATGTCCAAGCCTTTGATGCCACAACATGGTCTTCTCTCCAGAGACCACTAGATTTTCTGCTCCACTTTCAGGAACCACAGAACTGTTGCACCCATCAACAACCGTGCTACCTTGCAGCTTGTACAGAATTCCAATCCGAACTCCCCCCATCAATACCAGTGCTCCACGAACCATCTTGCAGGTATCCTTCTCGAACACCGTTTTTACACCTGCATCATCCAACTTGCTTACAGAAATCAATTTCTGGCCAATGCAGCATTATGTAGAACACTCAGAAGTGTTCTAACCCTTCCACCTTGCAACTTCAACTTTACTTTTCCACAACAAACGATTCTAGCCTTCCTATCATCCCCTAAGAAGACATCACCACCATTGTATTTCTCATACTCGCAGAACCACTCTCTATGGGGAGTGAAGTGAAAGGATGCACTTGAGTCAATCAACCATGCCTCATAATCTACATGTGTACTTGAAGAAGCCAAGTACACATCTCCACCTTCATCTGAGGTGGTTTTCGCCTATGCAGAAGGAGCATCATCAGATCTCTTTCCTTTATCAGGAGCTTTAGATTTACAGTCCCTTTTGTAGTGCCCTTCCTTTCCGCATTTCCAGCACACCACCTTTACAGGTTTTCTTGGAGATTTACATCCTCCCTCTAGATTTAGATCTCCCACTCGATGACTTAATTTTGTTTATGTTCTGGGACCGTCCTCGTACATACAAGGCATCACCATTTTGGCTCTCCATATTTTTCTGTCTCATCTCCTCTGTCAGCAAGGATGAGACTATTTCATCAAACTACAAGGCAGTTGCATTGCTACCTATTGCAATAACCAGACTATCCCACGAATCTGGTGGAAAACACAATAAATTGATGCACTTATCTTCATCTGAAATTTGAATATCAACAGATGCTAGCTGACTTACCACCAAGCCTCCATCTTTCATCCTCAGGTTATATAGTTTTTTCCGCAGTAACAATTTATTCACCAAAGATTTAGACTGGTACAAAGTCCCTAACTTGTCCCACAAAGCCTTCGCCATAGCTTCCCCTGATACATTCAGCAATACTGAATCTGAGACACACAAATCGTATTGTGCTCTTTGCTTTCCGACCCAACTTCTTCCATTCTTCATCGAACGCTCCCGTCGGTTTAGTAACCGGATCTACAGCGATCCACTGATCTTTATCCACCAACAGATCCTCCATCTTGAGTTTCCATAACTCAAAACTCTGACCATTAAATTTCTCGATCTCAATCCTTCCACTGCTCACCATCTTCTTTCACTACCAGAATTGATTTCGCAGATCTCCCACTGAACAGGGTCTACCACAGGCCCGAGCGCAAACCCCTCAGCAACAAAGGCGTCCCCTTGAAGCCAAAACAACTCTGATACCAAATGTAGGTTTTAACCTCGTACAGAAATTACCTGCATACGAATTCTAAAAACACAGAAAATAAACAATGCGAGAGCATAACACATAAAACATATATACACAGAGATTTTCCCCTGGATCCCAAAACCGGGACTACCAACTTGATTTTTCATTATGTTCCTTTCAATGTTACAATACATATTTATACATGTCGAAGCATCCAATACCATGGACCGAAAACCATCGCGTCCAAAACCATGGACTCCACATCTTGAAGGGGGGATTCCTATACTCGTTCAACCTGTGGAATCTTCTTTTGAAGAACTCTCTCCCCTACATGAAACTCCAACAACGGATGATACTTTAAGTGATGTGATTGATAGAATTGAGAGACTCAATCTTGATTCAGTCCCAACTCAATCAACGGAGCAACCTGGACCATCTGAGAAAGGTCCCCCAAATTGGCTGACAAAGACACTTGAAAGTGTTCATACTGATGAGGTTGGAAAGACAGGAACTAGAAATTCAAACCGGAAAAATGGAGGTAATGTAGATGACTTTGATTCACCTATTGATATGGATGTTTCTTATGATTGTGAATTGAATTTGTCTACAGATTTCGAACCAACTTCCTTCAAAGAAGTTGCTTCTCATGATGAATGGAAAGAAGCGATGCAAAAGGAGTATGATGCCCTGATAAAGAATGGCACTTGGAAGTTGGTTGATCCTCCATTAGGAATCAAACCAATTGGCCGCAAGTGGGTCTACAAGAACAAGTATAAAGCAGATGGCTCACTTGACAAGCACAAAGCCAGGCTTGTGGCAAAAGGTTTTGCACAGAAGGAAGGGGTCGATTATGAGGAGACTTTTGCCCCTACAGCAAAATGGGCTACCATCTGCACACTCCTTGCCCTAGCAGCTCAGAAAGGTTGCAAAGTCCATCAAATGGATGTAAAAACTGCTTTCTTGAATGGAGATCTAAACGAGAATGTTTTTATGTCCTAGCCTGAAGGATTTGCAGTGAAAGGACATGAACATAAAGTATGCAAACTTGTAAAATCCTTGTATGGCCTCAAACAAGCACCGCGACCCTGGTATGAAAAACTAACTGAGCATCTTCTGAAACTCAATTTCAAACATTATGATCTTGATGATGCAACTTTATTTGTCAAAAAAGTTGGCAAAACAGTTGTATATCTTGTGGTATATGTAGATGATCTTTTGTTAACAGGGAACAATGAAAGCTACATTGCATCCATAAAGAAGGAATTGAGGAAAGGTTTTGAAATGACTCATTTGGGCTATGTTCATTACTATCTTGATACTGAAGTAACTCAACATCCGAAGTCCATATTCCTTTCTCAAAAGAAGTACATTGGAGATCTGTTGAATAGGTTTGGCATGACAAAATGCAATCCTCTTACTACTCCAATGGAACAAAACTTAAAGCTCACATCCATTTGAGGATGCAACAAAGTATACACAGCTTGCACGAAGTGTCAACTACCTAACTACTACTGGACCAGACATTTCGTTTGTTGTTGGAATCCTCTCCAAGTTTATGCAAAAGCCTTGTGAGGGACATTGGTCTGCTGCAAAAAGAGTTCTAAGGTACTTGAAGGGAACTCAAGACTTTGGAATCAAGTATACACAGGTGGAGGACTTCAACTTGATTGGATACTTTGATTCAGACTTCGATGGAGACAAAGAAACTGGGGTATCTACTTCAGGTTATGCTATGAGTCTTGGATCAAGAGCTATCTCCTAGAGATCACGCAAACAATCAGTTCCAGCAGATTCCACAACAAACGCAGAATATGTGGCAGCAACTAAGGCAACAAAAGAAATTATGTGGCTTAGGAAAATTCTTTAAGATTTGCAAGTAAAACAAGTATAATCGACTCCACTCATGATTGACAATACCTCAGCAACAAAGTTGGCCAAGAACCCAAAGTTCCATGATCGAACGAAGCATATCAATACTAAATATCATTTGATTCGACATCATGTTGAGGCCAAAACAATCCATCTCCGCCATTGTTCCACTAATGAGAAAATTGCAGATATCTTCACCAAAGCGCTTGGAAGAGAAAAGCTTGAAAGATTCAAAATGATGCTTGGACTCACCAACATCCCTTCAGATTAAGGGGGGGAATGTTGACACCTAATCATCAGGATTGGGTGAATAAGTGTAACTGATGTAAATAAATAATGGAAAATATGAAGAGTCACCGAGAGATGAAATGAACGGTCTCTCCCTCATGTATATAATAAAGACCAACCTAAATGAATAGAACAAATTGTTTTGAGGAGTTACATCCTGGTCTGACAGTTCCCAACTCGTTTTCCTTCACCTCATTCCATATGGACTACCCCCCTTAGCTTGTTGTTGGGCAACAGCTAGAACGGAATGGGAGGGATCAGAGTGACAGCCCCCCGCCTTGAGCGGTTGTCGTAGTGCCTGTACAATCTAGACGACAACATGTCTCATCCGGAGAGACATGGGAGGGCATGTGTCATCTTCTAGCCCTCACTGATGGAGCATTGACTTGTTATGGAGCCATTTGAAAACCCATGAGACCAGTAATTGTGCCCCATAACCACTTGGGAGCACCACACGATGTTTTGCTTGGAAATCAAGCAGCCACCCCCTTGATCATCATTTTTGGAGCCCTCGTCTTCATCATGGCCCTTAGTGGACTCATTTTAGCCTTCCAACGGCCCTGCTTACTCCATTTTGCACTATTTTGGTCCTCTTGGGATGGCTTATCATTCACTTTAGTAGCTAACTGGTGGGCTTGTCACCAAAGACATGTTATTTTCACATTAAGATATTATTAAGGGCTAAATTAGGCTAATTCAAACTTGTGAGAGGCTCATATAAATAAGAGAGACCTCATTTGTATTTGATCATCACACTTGGTATTTTCGACTACCTCATTAGAGGATTTTCGGCCTGCAATTTTGTGGAGAGATTTGGATGAAGCTAATGCATTTTGATATTTGAAAATGTTCATTTTCTATCTTGGAGCTTCTTTTTGGCATTCTTGTGGATGGATATACTCTTCATTGTCTTGTAAGTGCCTTTTAATGCTATATTTCTGAAATAATGAATGTCTAATGCATGGAATTTTATTCTTATGGTTATTATTGTGCCCTAATTCATGAAAAAATGTTTAAGGCCTTGATACTATTGGAAAATTTTGCATGTGTTACTCATAAGATGATGAATGAATGAATGTTCCTAGAGGATAATTTGCATCCTTGAAACTCCATAACAATTGCCATTGAAGTATAAAAGTCTAAAGTTGTTGTGTAGTTGCATCCATAAATAGTGAAGTTGCTTCTTTAGGCCTCCTTGAAGAGTGAAGTTACCAAACCAAGATCATTTTTTACTCCAATCCTCCCAATTGCTAGGCACTAGTCCTAGATCCTTGGTGATCACATTAACTCATCGAAACATCATTCTTTTCACCTCTTTTCTCTCTCTTTCTTCATCCCTTTAAGGATAAGGAGGCTTTCTATGGCTTGGTGTGAAATATTAGGAAGGAGGGATTTTGGGATTTTGTTTAGACATGACTCTTCCTTAGTGTGTCCTCTAGGCATTCACAAGTTTTGAACGAATTCTGATGGTGGAATTTCATTTTAATTGATGCCCTAGCTATCACACCAAGAGGGAACCCTAGAAGCCATCCTTCAAGTTAGGGAATTCTTAAAGGTTGTACCTTAGTAGCATATCATTTGAAACCTTTTCCCTTGACTATCTTGACCTCGGATGAACTCTTACCTTGTCAAATATCTCAACCCTAGGTCTAGTATAGTATTTCTCTCAAGGGGCTTTTCGTGGAAATTCATCCTAGCTCCTCCCAAAGCTCACACTTAAATTGAACCTTTCCATTGAATGAACCATCCTTTTCTCACTTTGAAACCTAGTGTAGACATAATAATCATAGGTGAGGGATACTGGGACTCCTCCCGTCGATGAAAAACCGAGAAGAGAAAGGGACATAGGTTGTGGTGACAGCGGGCCTTTGTCCCAAATTGTTGTTGTTTCCTCTAGATCTAGCCTATATACTAGGCTTGCTAGTTTGTGCAGCAACAAGTCGTAGATCATGTGAGGACGGGCATGGATCATGGTAGAAAATTCATGTTGCATGCGAGAACATTCATGCATCATTTAAGACAAACCTTGCTCGAGTACAAAGAAGTAGTGGCACATATAAGGACATATATGGCTACGCAAGAAAAGTCATCAATCATGCGAGTATAGTCATGAGCATGCAAGGAAAGTCATGGAGTTGGAAGCATGAAGGAAATAGCTTCCTCACTAAGAGAGAGTGTTAGATTTTAGGTAGCTTGAAAGGTATTTCCAAGAGAGGACAACCCACCAAAAAGGAGTTTATTAGGCGATTTACCCAAAAGCGAGGTTTTGGACACAAAGTGTGGGTTTAGGACCATAAAAGAAAACTAATTATTTCTTGAGGGTTAAGAGGCCAAAACCCTATGTCTATAAGGTTCCCAAGTAACCCTAAATGAAAAGTATAAAGAGATCCTAAGAGAGGTATGTGCAAGAGAGATGCAACCCTCTTGTGCTAAGTGTGCCCTAGGACAGTCCAGTTCTGAGTCCTGACAAGCAATAGGAGGACGAGTAGCTCTGATGATGAGATTAGTTGATCTAGAGAGCAAGGCTGAGAGACCTGGTGATTGAAGTAGATACGCTATATTCTACGTACTAGACCGAGTGCCTCAAGAAGTTGTGACAAGGGCTAGTCAAGTGGGTAGTGGTCTGTTGGTGCCTAAAGTTAGTCTGCAACAATAAGTAGGTTGGTCCCAGCATGAGGAGCAGGCAACCAAACAAAGACTAGGGTTGGACGCAGAAAAGAGAAGCCCTTGGCGCAGAACCACAAGACCAAAGGAAACCACAAGGCCAAAGGAAGAGGTCGAGGGTGATCTCAACAGGGTCAAATGCCTTAGATGTTGATCAGAAGGCTTCAGGGCTTGTTTTTGCTGACCAAGGGCTAGCAAAGGTAGGCTTAGAGCCTCAACAAGGTCAGATGCCTTGAATGTTGATCAAAAGGCTTCAGGATGTTATAAAATGTAACTAGGTTCAGTCTTCATAGAGGTCGAGGGTGATCTCAACAGGGTCAAATGCCTTAGATGTTGATCAAAAGGCTTCAGGGCTTGTTTTTGCTGACAAAGGGCTAGCAAAGGTAGGCTTAGAGCCTCAACAAGGTCAGATGCCTTGAATGTTGATCAAAAGGCTTCAGGATGTTATAAAATGTAACTAGGTTCAGTCTTCATAATGACATGTTGTGACTTTTGTAAATAATGTAATGAAAAAAATAAAATTATTATTGTAAGCCTTACCTCATGGGTTTCATGAGCAAGTTTATTTTAGATGGCTCCCATTTAGAGCTTTAGGATTTGTCATTTAAGTCAAAGAGTCAATGTCATGTATGAAGAGCCCTTCTTGGGCATGTGTCAAATGTATTTGAGTCAATAACATTGTCAAATAGCCCTCCAACAACAAGCACTAATACTCTTCTTCAAGTCGGCCTTAAATCAGAGAAAATAACTCATGTCGACTCACCCAAGGAGACACATCCATTCAATGATCAAGTCAGCTCATAATTATATGGACAAATTACTATATAAAGGAGTCTAGGCTCTTCGCATTGGCACAGTTCAGATTCGTGTATCTCTGAGATTTCACAGAAAGCAAGTTTGGATTTCTGAGATTCTTGAAGACAGTAATAAGTTCGTATACACCACAGTATGGAAGTAAGTTCGGACAGAGGTTGAAGAAACATTTATGGGAACGCGAGGATCTGTCTAGGGGCAGCAAGAACATATTTCTCTGAAGTTCTCGGATAGGCTAAACAAAAGTTCAGATCTCCAGTACTGAAATGAATTTGGACAATCAAGGCTGCAAGGATATGTCTCAAGGGTTATCACAGTAAAAGCAGTGTTGTGAAAATCGCGATATTATCGTTTTATCGCGAGTTTTTCAATAGAACAAAAATATCGCGAGTTTTATTCGAAATTATCGCCGGTATTTTTTTTGCCCGATTTTTTGGAAATTACCGCAAGCTTTTCAAATTGTCGCGATTTTTTCCAAAAAATCGCCACAAAATCGGAAATTATCGCGGACAGTTGTGGCAGCGAGGTTTTATAAGGGATGCTAAATGTTTGAAATGCAATTTTTTTTAAAGAAACAAATAACTTTTTAGTGAGGCAGCGTAATGATCAAGTCTAGGCCCTAGTATTGATATGCTATTCATGGTAATGTTTAAGAACTCCTTAATCTTCATTTTCATCCTTTTACTTAAAAATTTAACATTACCATGAAATGACTCAGGATGTTTGAGAGTGGTTCCGGCCTCATTGGATTTCATATCGAGAAAGTAGAATTTTAGATTTCATTCAAAATCCAGCAGACTTATCAGTTTTTTAGGATTTCAGGATTGGGAGATTGTAATGTTTTCAGGTGACACCACCTGCCCGGGCTATCCCTGCCACCAGTAGAGGACGTGGTCTACCTCCTATAGCTCCTACTCCTAGTTCTTCAGCTTCTAGAGCATAGCAGACTCCACTGCCAACTCCACCAGCACCAACGTCTACATCTAGAGGGAAAGGGAAAGTTGTGGCATTTTCTCGCAAGAGGGGCAGAAGAAATCAATAGGATTAGACTTTAGTTATTTTCTTCATTTTATTGTATATGACATTATGACATGATGAGATACATTATTATATTTTTTGTTGATATTTTGAGGCTAAGTTGGGACTAAGGAGTCAGGATTTACTATTCAGGACATGATTCAATGTTATGTGTGATTTTAACGCTAGAAATGATATTAAACATCTTATATATTAGTTATTTTATCATATTTATGTGTCAATGTATTTATTTTATGTTGTAGATGGTTTAGATATTAAAAAAATTGAAAAAAAAATGGAAAAAAAATGAATATTTTTGTACCAAACGATTTTTTCCCGATAATTACGAATTTTTCCGATTTTTTCCTCGCGCCGATATTATCCCGATAAAGATTAATGCAACATTGAGTAAAAGATGAAGTTCGGATCTCTCCCAGAATTCGGAACACAGAATAAGCGACAGTTAGATGTATCTCTGAAGTTCGTATGGATGGAGACAGTGACATGACAATTCGTTGTCATGACAGAGATGATCTCAGTTTGTGTGCTATGGATCAAAAAAGGCCGACTGTCTTGAGAGCCTATGTCTTGGACTTAGAGTGGCTAATAGGTCAAGCATCTTGGTCTTGGTATTCGTCAATTTGAATCTCTAGAAGAAAAATTTGTGCGGGTTTTCTTCTCAAAGAGTGAGAGGTTTTGGACCTGGCTCATAGCCTACATGTTGTGTCTCTTGTCTATTTATGTTCATGCATTGCTTACTGTTTGATGAAGAACAACGCTAAGAATCTAATAAGAAGAAGATCCTAATCTAAACAAATAAAAAGAATTCACAAGCAATCACTAATAAAAGAGAAATCACCTAATGCTAATGCCCTAGATTTCTCAACACAGGGTTTGTTGTTGCTGACTAAGAGCTGGCAAAGGTGGGCTTAGAGCCTCAAGAACTCTAGATGCAGCCCATAACGTTGGCTAAGGTTTAGATCCGATGAGCCATGGGTCAGATTTGAGGTACCAAGGGTCAGATCAAGGGTGTTGGGGGATAAATCAAGAGGGTCAAAGGTCAGATCAGAGTGTTGTAGCAGCTCAGACGTGAAAATAGGGCAGCGGCTTAGGTAAATGGTTTTATGGGTCTAGTAGACTTGGACAGATATCCAAGAAGAACTAACCGAGTATCTCATGACTCGAAGAAAGATGAATCGAGATCTAGATAAGAGCTGCCAAGGTCTAGGAGCTATGAACAGTGTGTTAAAGGACTGATATACAATGAATTAGAGGATTAATTCACTGTGAGTTAGTGATCTAATTTGAAGCTACTTATACAGTGAATTTGGTGGGAAAATCCACTGTGAGAAGCATCTCTATTAGGGTTGAGTGTACAGTGCATCTAAAGGAGCAGTACACTGTGAGCAACTGATGCACAGAGGGAGGTTAAGGACCTACAAGGTGTCAAGGACATCAAGCACTGAAAGGGTTGATCTAGACAGGCTCCATCAGCAAGTTAAGGGTTTTGTTCTTGTCTTCTTTTTGTAGGCAGATTGCAGATCCGATGTTGCAGATTGCAAGCCCTAGTTTGTACACTATGTACAGTGGCTGTACTGGCAATCGAGGATCATGATCCCAGGTACAGGAGCCCCATGATTCTTTTATTGATGGATTGATAAAATAATCGAGCTTTGGGTTCATATATCTGTGTACTAAATCAATTTCACTGCTGAAGATTTCCGTTGTGCAAAGCGCTAGTAGGTTGAGGGTTCCTAGTGTGTTTAAACTTTGTGTATGATTTGCGTCAGACCCGATCTAGGGCCCAAGGAAAATCAACAAATTGCCCCAAATGGGTGAGGATGAATGACAATATATAGTTGCTGATAGAACCAAATAGGTGCGTCTTTTCACTGAGCCGACTTGTACTTCTTGGAGGACTGACTTGACTTTTGGAGGCAAAATTTGATTTTCAAAAATTTATTTTTTCCCTCTTTTCGAGCTGACTTGAATTCCACTTTATATTTCTCATTCTCTTTTAATATTGTGGGCTATTACAATTAGGGAATACCAACTGTAGCTTCCAAAATTCAACAATTTAGGTGTCATCTTTCTCACAGCAAATTCTTGACAGCAATAGAGAGTGAAGTGGACAGTTTCCTTTGTTATTCAAATCTTCCATTGTATGGGGGTTTTCTCTGTGTTTTAAGTAACTTCCAGTGTTAAAATTTAATATTCAGCTCTCTTCTTGAAATATTCTTTCGAATTTCACCATGATGGCTTGATCAAATACTCTCTTACTGCTGTGGAAACATGTAGAGAGGACAAAGCCAGCCAGGGGTGGGGGAGGACAGCATCCATCCAATGCAAACTTTATCCTTTACATCAGAAAGGCAGCTCTGCTAGAGTTAAAGCCCATTTTTGCAAATTCTTTAAAATTGGTGTTTAGCCATCAAGGCAACCCTGAATAGTTTCAATGATGAATCTCATCTAAAATGAACATGAATCATTGCTGATTTACATAATTTCAGTTATATTTTTTATTTTTGTATCTTAAAATTTGTTCATATATATATGGTCTTGAGCCTTGTAAGGGCAACCCTGAATAGTTTGAATAAAGAATCTCATCTAAAAATGAATATGAACCATTGCTGAATTACATAAATTTCAGTTATGTTTTCTTTTTCTTTCTTTTTTAATGTTCACACACACACCACTGGTGTACCTCTGTTCCTTCTTTCATAGACATTGTACCCACATCCATACCTACATACCCTGGAGATTTATCTTAACATTCTTTTGTTCATGTTCATTGCTGAATGGCATTAAATCAATGTCTAGCCAATCTTGATATCATTTACCAAAAAATATCCAGTGATTAAATTCTTACGAATCACTTATGCATGTTTAATGTCAAGCAATCTATATGTATAGCCAATAATGAAATCATATTTTGAATTACAGCAGATACTAGAAAAGGTTGTAACGCCTGATGTAGAGGAGAGGGCAAAAGAAATCAAATGTGATGCTTCTTTTGCAGAATAAGGCCACCAAGGGAATAAGATTTACATTAAATTGAATTTAAAAATCCTCAATCTTAACATAGAGACAATCTTGCTGGTAGTTACTCACTAACCTTTCTCCTGCAGGTGTAGATCCATTTTCCTGCTGAACAATTGGGAGGCAAAGGAAGACAGATGATTACTGATTAAAAATGCATGTTTGAACTTGATCATAAAGGGCTCTAGAAAGAATGCCTTTAGCTGCCCATACTCATTTTCGAGAAGCAGAGACATAAACCAAATGGTGCACATTCTGAGTCATACCTTTGTATCAGCAGAAATTTTTTTGGCTTTGTCTTTCACCTTTTGACGGGTTGTCCTCTTTTTTACCTGTCCACCAACAATTACAAATGCTATATTAAACAAAAAGTAGGATACAACTAATAATGGCATAATAGACGATACTTCAAATTGTGTGATACCTTATCTCATTACAAGAAAGTTTGAAAGAAATTAACTTCTAAAAAAACAACCTCTGATCACTTTGAATGATAGGCATTTCTTTGACATTTGCTTAAGAAAGGCAATCATCTTTGGATTGTTTAAGCAGAGTCTTGCTAAAAAAAAATACTTTTACAAGTCTAGTCTTAACGGGACAAAAACCAAATGAACCAATAAAATGGAATGCCCTGAGAGCTATCCCGCAACAAACACATTCGTAAATCAATAATCACAAGACATTATTTGTTGCCCTTCAATCTACATTAACTGCCACCAAAAACTGATACATAGAAGCAAAATAAGATCATCAGACCAAAATTCAGTGATCGGCTTCACTGTTTCAGTCATCTGACCAAAATTCAGCAATTGGTTTTACTGTTTCAGTCATCTGAATATCAGTCAAATACAAAAAAATATTTGAATTTGTTTTCTAATGGTCTGGAGTACCAAGCTTTACAATGAAAATGCTAAGATAAGATCATTTTATTAACATCCAACAAAAAGCCATGGGAGTAGGTTAAGGAACTACGAAGGTGTGCACTATCTTTACAAATTGTCAATTTCACCTGTGCAACTCAGACTGTGTTCCAACTTCCAACTATCAGTCCTTTTTTCTTCCAGAGCAATAGACAGCAGAAGCAGTCACCATCCTTCAGCAGTTCCATACATCAATAATGAGGGCGCCAGGATGTTTATGAAGAGAGCGATAGGGGGTGCATGCATGCTAGAAACATATATGCGCCATCTCAGTTCAGTTCCAGTTTAGAGGAATTTTCTTATTTATCAGCTCAGTTATAATTGTGTGTTTTGCTTTATCTAGTAGTTGCATGCTCAGTTAATTAGATAACTCGGTTTCTTAGTTAAGCAAGGCATTCATGCATGTGGATTTCCAATCTCAGTTAAGAGCACAGATCTCTAGAAGGACGCAAGTTCGCATGCCTAAGTTCATCCCCAATAGAGGTGCACTTCACTTCACTCATCTGCCCATGCAAGGAAGACGCATTAAGAATAGGGTTGATACTTGCAATTGAGATGATGTTGTGCATGTGTCCCAAATCATTGTACCGACTCTCTTGCTAGTCTGTAAAGAAGCAGGGCACACCAGTGTGATGTTTTAGAGTTCTAGTTTAGAGCTATAGCATTTATTCCACTGATTTCAGATTTAATATAAAAAAGTGAGGATATTTTGAGAATGCAGATTAGCATGTTTTCTGTTCATAGTACCAGCAGTATGTGTTTGTACATTAGAGTACTCTATAGAATTTATCTTCATTGGTATTTCCAGTTTTAGATATCTAGGAACTAGGGTTTTAGGTTAAATTCTTGAGTGCAGAATATCCTTGTCATGGTCTGACTTTTGACATAGTATCTGTTGGCCACTATGTGTCAACTACCCTATAGCAGTGCATATTTCTTTTTACCCTCCGCCAATTATTCGTGTTTTATAAACCGTTATAATTGACAGAGTTTTTCTCCCAAATATACCCCAAAGCTAGAGTCGGGCTCGATGGTAAAGTCTTAGGTAAGTCATAGTGTATTGGGTTGATGTAAATCATCATGCTAGATCATGTCTTAAGTCTTGCAGAATTTGGTTAAGTCCAAGTGTCTAATTTTAATTATTAAAATTTCCCACTGGTCGAGACATTAATAATTATTTTCATGTAAAATGTAAAACGTAATGTTTATAGAAGCTAATGAGGTAGAGTACTCATAATTAGAGCCTCCACACCTCAAAACTCTATCTAAACAATTTTTTGAGGGTTGAAATCATGTCTATCCCCTCAAATTATTTCTATTTTCTTTTTCCAACAAAAAATAGAGAAGAATTGGCCGGAAATTAGTCAAAAAAATTAAAATGAGAGAATAAATATTCTCTCTAAGTGAACAAAGAAAATTTGAAGGACTCATTTCCATGATAGAAAAATCCCACAAAAATTTTCTTAGACCAAAAAAAAAAATCTCAAGGAAAATCGATTTTTTGGGTCCAGGAGGTTAAATTGAATGAGGGAATTTTGAGGAAAGAAATTGGAAAATATTTTTGAGGCCCTCTATCAAAGGAAACAATTGATTTTTTAAGAAAAATCAAACTTTTGGAACACGGTGGTTAATTAAAGGGGGATTTTTCAAGGAGAAAAATTTGAAAATTTTATTTTTTGGACCGGGATCAAAACCTTCTTCAACAAATTCGAATTTCTTCTTCCAGATCAAGGGACAGGATTAAATTTTGGCATGGATCAAGCATCAACTAGCTTTTATTCTCCGGATCAAGTCAAACTTGTGCACTTCCTTGGACCTAGCCGTTTCCCGCTTGGAGGGGAGTCTAGATCTCTCATTTTCTATAAATTGAGGCTAAGACTCCTCATTGTAATCATCTTTGGATGGTGTAATTAGCTCTGGAAGCTCTGCAATATTTTTTCTGATCAATGCAATCAAAGTCTTTGGGCCAAAGCTATGCATGTATGTCATCAGCTCGCTATGGTAAAATTATTTTGATGATTTGCGCTTAAATTTCTACTAAGTTTAAATAAGTTGTTTCATTAGCCTATTGGATTTATTGGTTGCTTGTTTTCCACCTATATTTGGATTGGGGAAACACATTTGATTAGGCGGATCTAGTGGATTCTTTCTTAGACACTAGACTTCAATTTTGTTGTGCTAAGCAATCCCTAATGAAACTAACAATAGCTTTTGAGATTGTGTAGAAAACCTTATATGATTAGATATCGAGCATTTGGAGTAATCCTTGTTTGATTTTCATCTCCTCAACTCAAGTATTTGAGGTAATCCTTGTTTGGATCTCCATCTCCTTGACCAATAGCAACTAAGAACCCATAGTGGGTTTTCTCAAAGGCTCATCATAAGAATACCTTTGAAGGGAGTTTCCTACCTTTTATTTTGCCAAGATCATGTATTTAAAAATCAGATTTTTCACTTATTTTAAAGAACTTCCATTGTTCTATCTACTATTTCTAGAGCTATATTTTTTTATCTATTGTGGAGGTGTCCTCATACCGATAGATTAGACTTGTAAATTATTTGTAGATATTTTTCTATCGTTTTATTGTAAATTTGTAAATAAATTTGTATATATTTTAAACTAACCTTTGTTTATAATTTCTATCTGCCCTCTATATATTTGTTGGGCTTTCTTGAATTCTTATGGCGGATATGAAGGAGGGCATTGAATATTTGAATTGGATCCATTTGTATGTGTTTTTGCAAGCCTGAACCCATCCAATTTCAAGAAGAAAACATTTTCGGAAGCTTAGATTTGCCTCCTAGCCCAGATGGCTAGGGTTTCAGAGGCAATCAAGCTTTTTAAAAGGGCCATCTAACTTATTTAGAGGGTCGCGAGGGTTTCAGGGGTGTATTTGTCTCAAAATCGAAACTATCTCCAAAGGTTTCATTGCATAAAAAAATTCTTGCAAATTTTTTTAGGGTTTCTTTTGCAGTTTGAAAATTTTTTTCTTTTCTTCTTTGATTTATATCTAACTTCTTGGGCAATCGCTAGCCTGGAGGGTTTTCTTTGGCATCAAGAGGGTGTTGGAAATACTAAGAGGGGGAGTGAATTAGTATTCCTTAACAATTAGCACTTTTAAATCTTTTCAAAGCATTAGTTAATCTTCAATTATTATTAATGTTTATACAGTAATAACAATAAATAAAAGAACACAGTAGGCACAAGAATTTTAGGTGGAAAACCCCTTCCAGGTCAAAAACCACTGAACGCTTTTCTAATAAATTTTTTAATCTTCAACACCAACCGAAATGAAAGCAACAACTTCCTATAATTCTAGACAAGCATTCTTCTCCAGCTCCCACTGGAAGGACACCCCAATGCCCTGGTTTCTTCAGTAATTAACTGAATGGATGCCCCAACACCCTAGCGAGCCACAACTCGCCCTAGCACCACCCTACCACCCTGAAGTGTCACGGGCCCTAACCTATAGGCAACTTCATACACCTACCTATCACCTCCCTTCCACCATATAATGACTGAAATAAG
Source organism: Pinus tabuliformis (assembly GCA_031772625.1). Taxonomy (NCBI): domain Eukaryota; kingdom Viridiplantae; phylum Streptophyta; class Pinopsida; order Pinales; family Pinaceae; genus Pinus; species Pinus tabuliformis. Next base: position 625,489,783 of record CM062806.1, read on the forward strand.
ACAAGACTGTGGATTCCCAAACCAAGGACAATAATCCACGATACAATAAGATGTACAATGATTTTCGTGTACTCGACCAAATACCCAATCACTTAATGACCTGCAACCCAACCATGACATCATCCCAACAGTGACTCCTATACCTCCCAACAATGCCTTTCCGTCTCTAGGCAGATTGACTCTTCTACAATAATGACTCTTCCAATGATGACATTGTTACAAATGACTCTTTTACAACTTTACAATGATGACTATTGGCCTTGACACTTCTTCACAATAAACGAATGGTTGTCATGTCTTCAAAGGATGTCCCACTGCAATGCTTCCTTTGATTTGATATTTCTGCTCTTGAATTCTTGCTTGAAATTGTACTTGAATCTTCTTCTACCTGCATGCAAAAATTGCCCAAAGAAACCAATCCCAAAACAAAACAAAATACCCTTCAACTTACCTCTGCATGCAAAACACATGTAAGTGCATAATAATGACTAAATACAAATTAAAATTACAATGCGTACCTGAAGTGTGCTAGTCACTTTTGTTGTTGACTTGTTGCAGCAATAGACAAAGACTCCCACTCTTGATATAGGCTTGGACTCTATGCAAGACTATATCCAGAACTGAGGGTGTCCCTTGACTATTGACGTGTGGTCCTTACTACAGTGATCCTTGAATGCATGCTTTGTCTTGCCTTCTAGGAGCTCAATATTGCATCTGCTGTATCTATGTAATTTCGAATCTCCAGGGTCTAGAATTTCGTCATGTGGTAGCACTTTGAGTTCGCTTTCCATCCCCGCGGGTCTGATCAAGATTGGATTCTTCAAGAAAGAGTTATGCCCAATCTCCCTCGATGACCTGATTATAGACTAGTTCAGTAGAGAAAACTTGTACAAAGTTCCACGTATCACTATTTTGACCTTCGGCCCTGAAATGCTACTCAATAAACTATAGCTTGTCCTCTTTTTGTGACTATTTACGAAATCTGAATCTAATGCTCAGAAAGAATTATGACAATTTTCCCAATGTCACCTGTTTGACATGGAATTCGGAGCCTGCAAAAACCCTAACTTCCTCAGATCATATCTCCGAAAATATAGCGAACCAAGATTTAAAATTCGGTCACGAGGTTCATCAAGATTTCGGCTCAAATGGTTTTTAATTTCAGCTTTTGAAACTTCGCAACAACAACAAAACAAAACAAAACAAAAAAAAAAGTTATAGCGAAAATGCCACGATGACCTGTTTGAAGTTACAAAAACCCTACTAGAGGAGGATATGAGGGTCACTAATTATATGAATGTCTTGAGTTGAGACGGTCCTCAACAAGTGAACGTTGGAGGTATTTTAGGAGCAGAAAGATTTATTAATTATTAACTATTCAATGATCACAACCAATTATGAGTGCCATGCCACAACCCCATAGGGTTTTAGCGCACTAACTAGGGCTACTAACTTCAAACGTGAATATCAGGAGAGAGTAGCAGGACTGGAGGATGTCGTTAGAGACAGATCTGGATGAAGTGGTGGAGAGTGCTACAGTACAAGATTCCCCAGGCAGCGCGAGACTAGCAGGCTGCAACAGTGTGAGAGGCACGGAGAGTGTTGCACTAGTGCAGGATGACATAGAAAGGTGCGCAACGGTGCGAGATGCAGGGAGTTGTTGCAGCAGCGCAGAGGTCAGTAGAGGGAGCTCTTGTTAGCGGGAAAGGGAGCTTCAGCATCGGGAATGTTTCTAGGCTGACAGGGATGTCAGAAGTTGGGTGGATTAGTTACTTACTTCTCAATAACTGAGTTGCAGTGCAGTAGCGATTAGCAGTAGCATGATGCAACATGACAGGAGAGAGTTGCAGTGTTGGGAGAAAGGACCAACAGCAGCACATATGGAGAGGAAGTTGTCGTACGGATGCAACGGTAGCTGTGGCAGAGCCATGTCCAACAGTACAGGATGCAGCAGTGCAGAGGATGTTGGGCAGGGAGGCCTAGTATCAGCATAGGCACCGGTGCCAGATAATCAAAGTGATGCTCAGTGAGTATTACTAGAGCACAGTCCTCGCTAAGAGGGAGTGTTGATTTGGGGTAGCATCGGATGCGCTCTAGCCATGAAAATTGGTTGAGAGGCTAAAGCACATGCGATCTCCAAGACCCAGAAATGGTTTGGACATATTGTACCCGATTTGGGAGATATTAAAATAATTAATATTTTTAGTGGAGTTCCTAAGTCTAAACTTAGGAAAAATAGAATATTAATGGGTATTAATATAAAACTGGGTTAGAAGGTTCCAAAAGTCATGGATCAAACTAAGTCTAATCTTAGCCATTGATTAGAGATTTAATCTCAGTCGTTGAAGGACCAACGAGAAAAGTATAAGAGGAGGCTTGAGCGTCAGTTGGAGAACACACCAGAGTGATCAGTCATTCATTTTGTAGAGCAGGGTTGCTAAGCAAAGTTGAATCAGTGATCAACAGCGAGGGGCGGTGAGTACAAGGCAGAGACAATACTGAGAGACTAGCGCAGAAGCAGAGAGAGCGAGAGCACCAGCCAGTCCAGGCTACGCAGAGCCCAACAGAGACAGCGCACAGGCCAGAGGGACTGCGTCATCCATGCAAAGGCTGTTGGAGTGACGAAGAGGGTCTCAGAGGCTGCTCAGTGCCTCAAAGGGTTGACGCAGGTCAGCAGGAGGCTGACGCAATGGCCAAAAGGGCCAGTGATGAGCTTCAGTTGTGCTGGAGAGGGTTTCGTGGGACAGATTTTCTAAATACCTGTTTCCGAATATAGAGGTATTGATGCCGTGTATTTTTCTCTATCGGGTGAGCCGGTCAGGCACCCAGTTGTACTCAGAAAGACAGCATAATAATATAACCCTCAGAATAGCTACACTGATTTTCCCGCATTGGGTTTTTCTGGAGACATTTGTCCAAAAATAACAATGTCACTTGTGTGCTTGTTTTCTTTCAGTTGATGATCTGTAGATGTTGAGATTATACTTGTGTTTATTTTCATTATTTATATGGTTAAATAACTTGTTAAGTAATTAAACAAGTAGGTGAAATAAACCAGATAGCACAAGAAGAATTTCTAACGGGTTAGAATTAGAAATTCCAACATTCAGTATCAAGGAACATCATCACTATCATATGAGATCAATGCCATACTGAATTTATGTTATACAAATCACAGTCATTCTTCCAATCCCAAGAAACTGTATTATAGATCATCGTCATTCTTCCAAGTCCAAGACATTGTATTATGGATCATGGTCATTCTTCCAAGTCCAAGTCACTACAAATCGAAAAGCCACTGAATATTGCATCCCACAGAACCATAAATTATACTAGCAAGCGAGTCACTATAATTTCATTGGAACCATAGTAATATGATGTCACTATAATATACAAAGTATGGCTATCCCATCATAGAGATGATGCAATGTAGAGAATGATACCAAACATCGCTATTGAATAGAACTATGCCAAACGATGCCACTGTACAGAACTATGTTAAACGATGATGTCACACGTTGTCTCTATATAGATCTATGAGAAATTATGCCATTGTGCATAAGAGCAAAACCATTGTGCATAAGAACAAAACCAATGTGCATAAGAAAAAATCGAGTGTGCTTTGATGCCTCTAGTATATAAGTATGACGCCTCTGATATAATAAACGTGATGCCTCTCATACAACAAATGTGATGCCTTTGATCTATAATTACGATGCCTACACGTGGTGCCTCTTATATAACTCGGAATCAATGAAGCAAAGTCACCATGTATATCTCTTAGTCAATACGAGCGATGACATCGTGTATGCCTTAAAGAAAATGGAACGATTCACCGTGTATACCTTACGGCCAATGGAGCGATGTCACCATGTATATTTCTTAGTCAATGTGAGTAATACCACAATCTATATTTTAGAGTAAATGTTGTTAAGAAATCTAGGGCAAATTGATTTCTCTTTAACTTGAGACTTACTTGTGGTATATTAATACTTTAACATTATCATTATTATGTTCATTTCAACATCATCAAGATAAATGCCAAACAAGAAGATCACAAACACAGAGAACACCAAAAATAGGCTCCAAGCCAGGGAAAAATCCCACAAGGGGAAAACCCAAGGAAATTCCTCTTCTTACAGAATTTCTTTCAATGAAGACTTCCAAGACCAAGACACAAAACCACTCACCAAAAGACTAGGCCAGACACCCAAAGATCTGCTTCACAAATTTTGTCATTGTTTTTGAAAAATGTGAACCTGTGGAAACCCTAGTCTTCCAGAGAAAACTCGCATTTGTGAGGGAAGCAACTAGAGATCAAATCCTCCTTTCTTCTTCGTTGCCTTCTTCTAGCTTCTTCGCACTTCCTTTTCGCTTGCCTCAAATCAAATAAATGTATGCCAAGATTTTGTGTCTAATGGAGGTCAAATTCCTCGCCTTATATAACTTTTTGAGTGGGTGCACATACCTCTTCTAGGCCGACATCATGGGTTGGACGCCCTGACCCTTTTGGTGGTCCCTAGACTCTTTTATCACATAAAATGCATCTCTTTGCTTTGCTACATGAGCCCTCCAAGGGACTTTACATTATGACCTTGATTTTGACTCTTATACAAAACCCTAGAGCACTCAATCAATGCTTTGACCTATGACAAGAGACCAATGGGCAAGAAACCCATTTTAAAATAATTCTTTTACAATATATATATATATATATATATTGACAAATACAATAATAATTACATCAAGTCATGGTCCAAACACAATTATGAAGACCGAAACTAGTTACAACTTTCAACACTCCCCCTTAACTAGGGAGGTAATCATAATTGACCACAGGTACAAGAACAATTCTTCCATTGAAAAGTTCTCATAAGAAGAGTTGGATTGTCATATAGTAAGGCCTTGACTAACAGCTCTATCTCTCCACTAGATTAGAGCACAATGTTGGGGAGACAATGATTTATAGACACCTTCATCATTGCCTCTCAAGGCACATACCCCATCCGGATGTTCACAAGGTATGTCCTTTTAGGACCATTCCTCTCTTGGATTTCCACATCCTCAGGGAATCTCCTCTTCAACTACTCTTTCTTTTAGATGCCCTACCTCATCCTTAAAGAGAATTGATTCCTAAGACTACTTCTATCCTCAAGAAGTATCGATCTCAGATGCTTACCCAATCCTCCATTCTTTCTTCATTTATGCGAAGACAAGAATGATGTGTATATCTCTCCCTCTCAATCAGGGAAGATACACTCATTCCTTTACACATGAAAGGAATATATCCAAGCTTCCTCTCAACTAGGGACTTGCTTTCAATAACAGTCGTTTATTCTTCCGTGGAGATCATGGTACTATCAGATTAAAAGATCATTTGATCTTCATCAACGGTTGAGATTGCTTTGACTGGGATCAAGCCAACTAGCCGTTGGAGATTTTTTCTATAAATTAGAGGTCTCTCTCCATTATTTGTATCTGGTCATTGAATCGTGTACTTGCGCTAAGAAAGCTCTTGTAACTTTTTTCTGGTTAATAAACGCAAAGAATTTGGGGTTTCAGATCGTGGTGTTCCTCTTTCAGATTTATGTGGTAATATTGTTCTTAATACTTTGCTTCTTTTATTTGCATTTAATAGTTAATAGTCTTTGAGGATTGATCTGTGTACTTGGTATCTTGCACAGATTTCTCGGTTTTTAAAATATCATTTTGGTTTGATAATAATAGCAGGTATCTCTATTTCTTGATGATCTTATCTATCTCGACCTCCCTTATCCTGCCACTCTCGACCTCTTTTTATTCATTCTCAACCTTCCCTCCTTCACCAAAATTTCCTCACTAAATGTTCCTAAATTTTTCCTAAAAATTCCTTTTAAAATTTTAACAAATTTTTTAAACAAAAAATTTCCCAAAAAAAAATTTGAGTTTGGCATTTGGAATAGGACAATTTCCAGTGATTCTCACAACATACCTCCAAGTGGCTTCAAGCCCTTAAGGGCTAACTGGTGCACACCTTCTAACCCTTTCCTCATCTCATTTCTCTGATTGAAATAAAGGCTAACATTGGCATAGATTTTCAATTTACTGAAGTTTAGCAGCAAATTTAATTAACTTCTTTGACCGTTGTACATTTCAAAAATATAAGTTATTTTCAAAAGCTTTCGCATGCTAATTAACAAAATTTCTGAACATTGTTTCACTACTGCCATTAATTTATTTCCGAGTTTTTTAGATCAAATACATCAGTAGATCAAAAATAGTCAAACTCGGAAATTTTCTGAATTATTAGTTAGCAGTTTGTCATTTGAAGTTTTTGTGGTTATACATAGAAAAAACCTAAATATTGCATGGTAATAGGACCCCTGGTTTGAAACATATTGTTGGCATCTACATTTGATTTAAGATCAGATTTCTAAACTGATATTTTCTGAGTTTAAACACTTAGTTTAATTTTTTAAATACATTTGTTTTTATATTCTCATGCAAGTAGGACTAATCTAGTTTTACTTATGCATCTAATGATATTTAATTGAGTACCTCATACAAATGGATTTTTTATTTTAAAGTGTTTTATTTCCAGCATTTTACATTTCAGTCCTATTGTACATTTCAGTAATTACTTATGCAGATTTTATATTTTGCATTGCTGGTATAAGTACTTGTTTTCACATTTAGATCACCATTTTTCTTAGCCTTAAGTTAAATAACATTTAAGACATATTTCAGAAATAATTTTAGGCCCTCATTTAACTAAAATTAACCAAGTCCCTACATTTCACATAGCTTTAAGTTTTGCATTTGCATATAAGACAGTCAAGTCATTCAGCAACAGTTTTCCATCCATTACTTGGACTTCATTTCCTTCGTAAGATAGTTGACTCCACAAGGCACTAGTATCACTTTCCTCAAATCAAATTGAATCCTTCAAAATCTTGCACATTCCAAACAAGTATCGGTTGCTTAGTTGTGTCTCTCGAACTAGTTGATTCGCAACTAGTCTTCATTTATTCCATTTCTATAGGGTCTACCCCCCTGTTATGAATATAAATTATGTAAAAATAAATAAAAATAGATAATAAATAATAATCATAATAATATAAATATAATAATAAATAATAAGTAAATTAACCAATGGTTAGTTAGTTAATAATGAAAAGGCATATCTTAGAAACATGCCTGTTCGTGAAACAGTACTTACCTGGCTATATATACAGGACCCTCATTGTCATTTGTACTCATCCTATATCAATTATTTATATAATATACAATTTACACTTACTATCCTACGATGGATGTATTTGTCTACGAAGTATTTTAAATATTTCCGCTGCGTATATGACTTTTGGTCATTACACCCCCTTAGTTTGATATAGGGAGACAACTCAAACGGAGTGATTGGGGATCAATGTGACAACACCCGATCTGAGTCGTTGTCGCAGTGCCTAGACATTCTGTGCAGCAACATTTTTTAGCGTTGTTGTCAAGGATAGTGTTTTTTTGTCCTTGGTCCTCACGACATTTTATCTTCATTTATCTCATCATTTCTTATCCCATCAACACCACATTTTTTGGTGTCGTTTCATCTCTTCATCTTTTCATCACCTTATCTTTTTCCTCTCACTAATCCTTTCATCTTCTCTATCTGCACATTTAGCACCTGGACATTTCGATTGGTTTCTTGTTTGGGTGGCGACTCCACTTATTCATCCATTATTTCTCATACAAGAAACCTTCCCTGATATCCATCTGCTTCTCCCTGACTAACCTTTCGGTTTTTGCCTTTTGGATCTTAGAGCTAGATTCATGTTCAAGTGGTGACTCCACTTCTTTCATTTCTTACAAGAATTTCTGCTAGAAGCTCGCTTCTTGGGGATCTCTTGATTTTCTTGAGTAGGGGTCTCTCTCTAGCATCCATTTGGTCCCTCCTTATCCCTTTAAGCAAGTCATCATGGATGACTTGTTTGCCCCGTGTCATTTTACTAACTTTCTTCATGATATGCCGGATATTCTTGGGTGGTGATTCAACGATTGCTAGAAAGCATCTCTCCAAAGTTACTCGTATAATAACCAGATATTGTCTTCCTTCACAATATAATCATGAAGATGTCAAGATGTGTCTATTTGCCTTTTCTTTAGAACGTGATGTTTTGGATCGGTTTTGTAATTGTCCTGAGGATTCTTTCACTTCTTTACAATATATCATCAATGCTTTTAACGATGAATATGGAAATCAAGGTGGCTTGCTTTGTGGCCCTAGTACTATGCAAAAGGATGAAAGTGATCTTATAAAGAACCCAACTATCAAAGAAAGATTTCAAGACAATTCTCCATATCAAAATATGCCATATTGCAGGCATTGTGAATGTTCTCATGATGAATCCAATATGCCATATTGCAGGCACTGTGAATGTTCTCATGATGAATCCAATTGTACCATTGCAAGACAAATCCATGATAATGGAAAAACAGAAACAAGTTGTTTATAAGCTTTAAATGGGAAAGGCAAAGGTACAAGTTATACGGATTCCAAGCACCAGAAAATCAAATCGTGTCATCACCCCAGATGATGAAAATGATTCGAAAAGGAGCACCAGCTTATGTAGTATAATGTCACCAATTAGAAATGTTATCTGCAAAAGTGATCAGCGAAGAGTAACCAGAAGTACAAGAGCTAATTCAAAAGCATGAAAAAGTATTCCAAGACCTACCCAAGAAAATGCCTCCTAACAAGGAAATCAAGCATACAATAGAAGTGAAAGCAGGATCAGACCCCGTCAACATCAAACCGTATCGATATCCACATCACCAAAAGACTGAAATTGAAAAATTAATCCAAGACCTTTTAAAATGTGGGATCATCTCGAAAAGTAAGAGTTTCTATGCTGCTCCAGTGGTATTGATAAGGAAGAAGGATGGATCATTCAAGCTATGCATTGATTATAGAGGATTCCCTTTAGCGACGAAATGTTGGATGAACTACATGGCGCAAAATACTTCTCAAAATTGGACTTAAGGTCGAGCTATTACCAAATGAGAATCAGGCTGGAAGGCATACCAAAAACTGTGTTCCGAACACACGAAGGTCACTACAAATTTAAAGTAATGCCCATTTGGGTTAACCAATATCTTAGGAAGTTTGTATTAGTATTCTTTGATGATATTTTAATTTACAATAAAACTTGGAAGGAGCACCGACAACATCTAGATAAAGTTCTTACACTACTAAAAGAGCATCAATTCTACACCAAGAAATCCAATTTCACCTTTGGGAAGGAAGAAATAGAATATCTCGGACACATAATATCCCACGAAGGAGTAAAAGTGGACCCTAATAAAATCAAGGCTATAAAGGAATGGACCAAACCTGTTACTATATCCAAGCTAAGAGGGTTCATAGGATTGATTGGATATTACCGAAGATTTATTAAAAACTATGCACATATAACTACACCTCTAACAAACCTTTTAAAGAAGAATTCATTTCAATGGAATGAGGAAGCAGGAAGGTGTTTTGAAGAACTGAAGGAAGTTATGTCTAATGCTCCGGTATTGGTAACTCCAGATTTCTCTAAACCATTTATCATCAAGTGTGATGCTTTCGGGTTCAGTATAGGTGCAGTGTTAAAGCAAGAAGGGCGTCCAATAGCTTTTGAAAGAAGGAAGCTCAATAAACAAGAACGTCTTAAGTCCACATACAACAAGGAAATGCTCTCTATTATGCACGCACTGGCCAAGTGGAGACAATATCTTTTGGGAAGTAAGTTCTCCATTCGCACAGACCATAACAACCTCCAGCACCTCCTTCAACAAAAAACACTTTCCGAAGAACAACAAAATTGGATTGAAAAAATTGTCACCTTTGACATGGAGATACTACATAAAAAGGGAAAAGAAAATGTAGTAGCAGATGCCCTATCTAGGAAGGACGAAGAACCAACATTACTTGCGGTCTCGGGTGTTGTTCCTGAATGGCTTAATGAGATTCGAAGTGAGTATGCCAAGGATCCAGAAATAATTGCAATAATCAATAACCATCCAGACAACTCAAAATTTGAATGGAAGCACAATATTCTATGGAACAAAGGAAGAATTTATCTGAATTCACAAGTTTAAATCCAAGATACTCAAGGAATCACATGATTCACTGTCAGTCGGACATGTAGGATTCTTAAAAACTTACTACAATGCACGTCAATCATTCTTTTGGAAGGGGATGAGTCGCGATATTCAGAAATATGTAGCAGAATGACAAATGTCAAAGAAATAAAAGTGAAAATATTATGACACCTAGATTACTTCACCCCTTAACATTCTGAATCAGAAATGGGAAGAAATACCAATGGACTTTATTGAGGGATTACCTATATCTGAGGGCAACTATAAGATTTTCGTAGTAGTCAACAGACACACCAAATATGCTCACTTTATTGCAATGAAGAAATCAGACTTAGCTAAACAAATCAATGAGATATTTTGCAAAAATATTTATAAATTACATGGTTTCCGAAAGTCATTGTGAGTGATCGAGATGCCAAATTTAAGGGTAATTTCTGGAAGGAATTGTTAAACCACATAGGAACCTACCTAAATATGAGTTCCGCTTACCACCCTGAAATAGATGGAAAAACGGAGGTTGTTAATAAATGTTTGGAAGCCCACCTACGTTGTTACGCTACAGAAAAACAAAATAAGTGGGTTCAGTGGTTGCATCTTGTTGAATGTTGGTATAATTCTACTTATCATAAGTTAGCAAAAATGACTCCATTCTAAGCTTTGTATGGGTACAAACCTCCAAAATGGAAGGATCTAGCTACCGTCCAAACAAATATACTAGTTGTTAAAAACCAACTAGAAAAAACCCAAAAAATCGTCCAAACCCTAAAAGAAAATTTAAATAATGCAAGAAACCGTATGAAGCAACAAGCTGACCGAAACAAAACCTAGAGAACATTTGAAGTTGGAGAATGTGTATTTGTCAAGCTCAAGCCATACAAACAGTGATCCTTGAAACAAAAAGGAAAAAATAAATTGGCACCGAAGTTCTATAGACCATACCATATCAACAAAAAGATCAACCAAGTTGCATATAGTTTAAGCCTTTCGGATAAAAGTCGTGTTCACAATGTCTTCCATGTATCATGTCTTAAAAGGGCATTGGGCGACCATCAATCAGCACAAACAATGCTTCCATCCTTAGATGATGAAGGAAGGGTCATTTTAGAACCAAAAGGTATCATATCTACTAGAGAAAAGCTCTAATCTCGTGTAATCAAGGAATACTTGATCAAGTGGAAGGTCTTACCAGAAGAAGAAGCTTCTTGGGAGACTAGAGCATTTCGTCAACAACATCCGTCGTTACGTATGCTTTGAGGACAAAGCATTTTTTGGGAAGAAAGCAATGTTATATAAAAATTAGTTAATTAGTAGTTATTAGGCAAAGGGCATGATCTTTGCCAAGAGGCACCCAAGGTAGTATAAAGCCAGGGACCTCCCACAAATTGTAATCATTTTCTATTTGTTTAATAATAATAACTTTGAATTTGCTGAATAGCTGAGTTAAATTGTGCCAAATTTTGGAAGTCGACCATCAAATCTGTCATCGCTCCCATGGAGCAGGCATCAGTTGGTGTAGACAATACCAGTCAGTTGCTCTATCAAGTAAAGGCTGAGTATATGGCCTTGTTCCAATCCAGCAAGAAAGCTATGTTTAACGAAAGAGGAGTACAATAGAAATCAAAAGCAAAGGTCAGAATCACTAAAAACCATATATGAGAGTGCCAACTAAGACAAATTTTAATTTTGAGCTCCTGGCTCATATGTAACTCTGTGCTATTCCCATGTTCCACTATGGTTTGAGAAATCGGCACTGGCTTCTTAAAAAATTTCGATTCTCAGTCTATCCACACATGTACTAAGATTTGTTTCCTTTCTTTTCAAACTTCAAAATAAAATTGAAAAAAAAAAATTGAAAATAGCACACACTTGATATGCTTTCTAACAGAATATGATGTTTTGACATGTTTTCAGGAAGTTGTAGCAGTGTTTATCTTTGATAGGTAAACTCATTTATTTGGTCTGTAAAGAGATGTGACCCTGAACTTAGCATCACAATGTAACACACTTTAACATGGAGAGGGACTCCATGAGATTTGAACTTTGCACCTCAGCCTTGAAAATTGAATGCATTTACCAACAGACCATGGCATAATCCACAAATATAACAGACTTCAATCAATTCTCTTTACCAAACTTAATGGCCAATTTTATCATTTTTTGCACTAGCTATTCTTTATAGACTACGTTGTTGCCTACAACACAAATATAAACCAGGTGACAGACCAAAATTAACCTATTCAAACATTACATAAACTGCAGAAAATACAGCTGAATGGATGTCCTCTCTAAGCCCAAAGTGCATAGCCAGCATATTTCAAACTAGATTTTCCAAAGGAAACTATAGAAAACCATATCAATACAAACTTATGAAGTAAATAAAAAAGATTTATACCAGAAAAATACAGTCAGAATGGAAATAAACTCACCATTGTTTAGAGTTGTTCGAAAATACTTCAAAAAAGCAACCAACCCTGCAAGGAAACAAAGCCTTTTAAGATATTAAGGACAAAGATGGAGGTGTTGAAATGCATACAAATTTCAAAACACCGAATACTGTTTAAAAGATGATAGACAACAGGAAATATATATTATAAACTATAATATTCTATTATCAAACTTAAAAAATGAACAACGAAACAAGAGAAATATCAACTATAATAATTTATCATCAAATGGAATCATCCTATGCGTTGAGAGAGACACACTTTTATTACATCATTGTGGTATTTATAGTACCTAATTGTCCTGACCAGAACTGGTCAATTCAGTCAGTTTAACCCTTAAAACCCTTCAATCAGCTGTTGAATTGGTTCACTTTGAGCCAGCCAATTCAGTACAAAATCAATCAAACCAGCCAGTTTGGTTGCTGAACAAATTGATTCGGTACAAAACCAAACTCGTTGGTTCAACTGATTCCATCCCAAACTGATTTGGGCACAACTGCAGCAAGGATCCGCCTCTTAAGGTAAAAAAGAAATTTCAAAAACTCTATAACTACCCTCCCTCAACCCATTAAACACCGTTATATAAGGATCCTGCCCCATGTTTGCGTCACGCCTCTCTCATTGAGGCTTTGTGAGCATTTGAGCTGTATTAAAGAGTTGCAATTCAGAATGAGCTTAGAGCTTGTTTGGCATTATTTGTGGGTTGTTTGAACTTTGCAGTGGATATGACATCCAATCTGGAGGGCATATCCCATGTACAAGCTTGGAGGGGTCCTTGACCAGATTCTTATGCCCATCCAATCTGCCCCTCCTTTTTCCCTCATAACATTGCAGATCTAAATATTTCTTTGCCTGCAAAAAAATTAAGATAGGGTTTTCATTTTTATATTTGCAGATTTGTTTGCATTTACCAAGGGTCCTAGAGGTTAGGACCAAAACCTTACATGATTTGTGTTGATGTGGAAAAAGACATTTATTGCAAATATTGCAAGAAATGCATAATTGGCGCGGGGGTCGGGTCACTCAGAGACTGAATTTGAAAGAAAACTTGGCCAGTCAAAAAGGCCAAGTTGTCCCATGTGATTCCAAAGACACCAGGAACATTAAAGAGGAAATGCAAAACATTCTTAGCAAATTAGGAGAAAACAAGGCCAAGCAAAAAGAGAGAAGAGCATGAAATAGGAAAGAGACAAATTAGATACCAAACCAACCTTAGAGTCAAGGGCTCTTGCTCTAACCCTTATGATACTGTTAGAAACCCTTTTGGTATGTTCCTCCCGTTACCCACAAAAATGGGTAAACCTAAATTTTTTGATGATTCAGTGATTTTATTTGGGTAAATACCAGTGATTTTACTTTCGGTGATTCAGTGTTTATTTGGGTAAATAAATAAATTGTTTGGGATAAAAATAAATTGTGGTGAGAAAATAAAACTGACTGGTATTAGAAATTTAACATGGTATCAGAGCCAGGTTAGAAGACTCTGAAAGAGAGATCTGTGATCACAAGGATTTGCAGCAACAAGTTTTCCTTTTTGTAGCAGCAATCGGGTTTTGTGGCCGAGGTCAACTTCTGGAGATGGCATCATTGAGAAATTTGAGATATGAAGATAGGTTGGACAAGGGTATAAAATTTCAATCCCTAGAAGGAGCGAATTACCATGATTCTGAAGATGAATAGTCCCTAGGATTTAGTAAGCAGGGACATGCAAGTTCCCTTCAAGTCCAAACCTTGCAGCAAAGCACAAGGTCAAAGACATGAAAGTAAGTTGCATAATTTTAATGGTGTGGGGAATCATATAATTCCTCACATGTCAGGGAAGGACACCGGAAGACATATGCTGGTAGCTCTGACCGGCCTTTATCAGAGTACAAATGAGAACAGAAAAATGGTGTTGCGGGAGAAGTTAAACAACGTTAAAATGAACAGATCTAAGACCGTGACATCTTATCTCATGAGGGTCCAGTAGGCTCGTGATGAGCTTGCAACTGTTGGGGAAATTGTGCATGATTCGGAGCTAGTTAAAGTTGCTCTGAAGGGGTGTGTAAAGCACTGGTCCACTTTTGTGGATGGGATTCTTGCTCGTCAACAGCTTCCTGATTGGAGTTGATTATGGGATGACTTCGCCCAAAAGGAGATCTGGGAAAACTCATTGACTGGAGTACAGTGAAAAGGCGGTGAAAAGAAAGATGAACTTACTCTTGCTGCACAAGCAAAAAAGTGCAAGGCAAAGGCCAAGCAAAAACATGGTGGAGGAGGATCTTCACAAAATAAGAAGGAAAAGGATATGATCAAAGTCAAATGCTCTGCTTGTCACAAGTTCGAGCATTTTGCCAGTTAGCGTCTAAATAAAAAGAAGGGCAAGGGAAAGACTGCTACAGCAGCTACTGCACAGATGGAGGAGATGGCTGAGATATTTGGGAAAAATTTTGCCTCAGTATCTTGCCTTTCTGGAACCGTCACGAGAGGTGTCTGGTTTGTGGACAGTGGAGCATCTCGTCACATCAAGGGATCTTGAGAGGTCTTCACCAACATGACCAGAAGACCCAGAGATGTACATGTAGAGCTTGGTGACAAGGCCAAGTATGCAATTGAAGGCACTGGGAGTATTGAGTTCCAAATGGACTCAAGTGACATCATGGAGGTGTTATATGTATAGCTAATTTGGAGAAAAATCTCCTTTCAATTTTAGCTATAGAAGACAGAGGATTGGAGGTCAACTTTACGTGAGGTGAAGTGGATGTTGAGCCAAAAGGGACCGATTTCAGCAAGAAGCAAGTGATTGGTAGAAGGGAGAGGGATCTTTATCTATTGAGAGGGCAGTCGGTGAAGGCTCTCATTCATGAGTGACAACCAAAGCGAGATTTGGCATAGGAGGATGGGGCACCTACACTACAAAGCTCTTTCTATGGTGCAGAGGTTGGTCATTGGTTTTCCAGAAATTCGGGTGAAGCAGGATGGAGTGTGTAAAGGGTGTCTGCTTGGAAAGCAGGGCAAAGTGTCGTATCATCACAGCGAGACCAAGTCAAAAGTTGTGTTAGACTTTATGCACTAAGATATATGTGGTCTGATGTTTGTGACATCAATCACAAGGCCCTTATACTTTGCAACGTTCAAAGATAATAATTCCAATAAAACTTGGATCTATTCCTTGAAGTCCAAGGATGAGGTCTTCGATAAGTTTCAAGAGTTCAAGGCTTTTGTGGAGAACTAGAGTGGGAAGAAGATTAAGGTGCTCAGATCTGATAATGGGGGTTAGTATACCTCCAATGAGTTCCAATATTTTTTCAGGGACGCAAGAATTAAGGAGACGATGCCTGACAACCCTCAACAAAATGTGTTTCCCGAGAGGAAAAACAGGACCATCACGGAGGTAGCAAGGACAAATCAGGAGTTGCCTATGTTTTTGTGGGCAGAGGCGTACAATACAGTTGTGTATGTGAAGAACAAGAGTCCTCACAAGGTCTTGGAGGACATGACTCCTAAGGAGTTGTTTATAGGAGTAAAATCGGATGTGAGTCATCTGCACATATTCAATAGCCCAGTTTATGTCCATGTTCCTGCAAGGAAGAGGACTAAGTTGGAGCGCATGTCTAAGAGGGGCATATTTGTGGGCTACAGTGAGGTCTCAAAAGCCTACCAAGTTTACATTCAAGGACAGAGGGAGGTGATATTGAGTCAGGATGTTAGATTTGATGAGGGTGGGACTCTTAGGAGATCTCATGAGAAGTAACCAATAGCAATATAGGATCGAGAGCGAGAGGCTCCTAAAGCTAAACAAGGACCAACAACAAGCACATAGTCAACAGATTCGGAAGTTGAGTTAGATATTCCTTTGAGCTCTACCAGGAGGTCGAGATGAACCGCTCTACCAGGAGGTCGAGATGAACCGCTCTACCAGGAGGTCGAGATGAACCGAGCAAACCTTGACAGATGATGACGAGCATGTGGAGGTGGTTCCTAGCAACATTTTCAGGCAAAGTAGACCACCTACAAAATTTTCTAGTTATATGGCATTGTCGAGCAATGTTAGCAAGCCTAAGCCTTCCACTTTTAAGGAGACTATCAGTGAGCAGGTCTAGAGAGATGCCATGATACAAGAGTATAGCTCCATCATGAGAAATGATGTATCGGGACTGTTACCACTCAAAACAGTGGGGGACCTAAAAGGGGATCCTAAGAGAGCAACTGCTAGGTTAAGGGGAACGGTGGAGGCTTAGCCCATTGTCACCACAGCTAAGTCTCCATGCTCTTTATGGACTTTCACCAATGGGAGGAGTCCCAATAGTGTAGGGATCACTTTGTAAAGTAGATGTCAATGGATGGGTGAGAAGTGACCCCGAAAACCCTTTCCCAAGGATGGAATGAAGAATGGAACTTGCTTGGTCTTTAAGCAAGGGACTTGGTCAACCAGGGGTAAGGAGTGAGGATTGGAGGGTTGAGGCCCGAGGGAGAAACAATAGGCTTATAGATGAGTTTCTCAATCCCTATAATCCTTGGAAACTCGGATTCTCAAATGGTCCTTGACAAATAGTCTTTATTGAGAAGTGGGACCACACAGGGCCAAGTGGACCCATCCCAGGTTCGACGATGGAATGCAACAACCAATGATGTTCGTATCCTGGACAAGGTGAGGGGAAAGGACCAAACAAGAATATTTACTTCAAAAGGTTGAATTGATCCTATTGAGATCTAGCCTTGGGGATGCCTAGGCAAAATTCGATCCTAGAGCTAGCGCTTGGGATTTCCAAAGACTCCACCGTTAGAATTGCCTCAAATTTGGAGGAGATCGAAGTTTTTCCTTGGGTCAATTCCCGGGAAATTGATGCCCAAGGTGACCTAATGGGACTAGACTTGGGTAAAAAGGGGGAAATGGTAAAACGAGGGTTAAAATAATCACCCCTTTAAGGGACCAGTGCCTAATTCACTTGGGGATATGGAGTCAAGGATGACAATGAGTAAGAACTTGGTTTCTTGATCAAGGAGGCCCAGAAAGTCGACTTCATCCAATGTTGAGCGAAAGGAAAGAAAATTGACCTTCAAGCATTTATACTTTAAAGCAAACGATGCAAGCTTATCGAGACAAATAATCTCTAGGACATTTCATTCATATAACATTGGCCCATACATTAAATTAGAGAAAACATGCTCAATTCCACATTTCAATTATGCAGCAACTATCCCTAATTTTAGCAGTATGCAGCAATAAGAATAATAACATCAAAAATCCACTTACAATATTATAGAGTATATCCAACCAGCATTTCGTTCACAACACAAAGCTCCAAGACAAGATAAATAGCCCAAATCCATATGTCAAAATTCATCGATCTCCAGAAAATATCCTCCAAGGAAAAAATGCAAAGTTCTCTATGATTAGAGAGATCCCAAGTCAAGTGATGATACAAATGAGTGTATCTAACATCAATATATAACCTCCTAAGGAGTTCGAATTAGCCTATGGGCCTACATTAGCCCCTAATGATAAAATAATGTGCAAATAATAACCCCTACTACTGACAAGCCCACCAAACTAGCTCACAAATGTAAAAATAAGCCTCACAAGGGGGCCCTCCAAAGGCTCAAAGGGCCCTCCAAAGGCTCAATAATATCCTGAAGTGCCATATTGAGGAATAAATTCCTTGGAATATGATGGACAA
The DNA here is from genome assembly GCA_031772625.1 of Pinus tabuliformis. Taxonomy (NCBI): domain Eukaryota; kingdom Viridiplantae; phylum Streptophyta; class Pinopsida; order Pinales; family Pinaceae; genus Pinus; species Pinus tabuliformis. The sequence goes on from CM062806.1 coordinate 625,508,003, forward strand.
GGGGGTGGCCCTTTGTTCTCCAAGTAGTAGACCTGTGGTGCTCCCAGTGGGTCTGAGGGCACATCAACGACCCATGGGTCTCCATATGAATCGGAGATGCATGTAGATCCTCTGCAATGGTCCAAGTGGTGGAATGAATGTTGCCATGACATCGTACAAGTGTTGGGACACCTGCCAAGAGTGTGGGGCTCCTGTGGGGGCCTGCTAGGCATAGTGTACCAAGCATATCACCATCATCCCAAAAGTAGATCTCTACTGGTCTCTGAACATCCATGAAGATCTGTGGAGTATTGTTTATTGATGTGGAGGCCCATGGCTCTCTATGCACACCCTACATGTGCCAATGTAGACCTTTGGGGGTCAGGATCCCATATAGGGAAACCAAACCCAAATGGAAACCACCTACAATCCTACATAAGATCCAATGCATCCCCTAGGCTTCCAGTACAACCAGTCATTAAAATAATCAAGTAAAAGAGCTTACAAATCATGGATGGCAAAGTGCTCACTTCATAATGGTATTCCCTTCCGTAGTGGGCTTTGGCATGTGCTAGTGTCTCCAAGCTCCAAAGGGGGTTAGCCAAGTACCTTATTAGGTGGTTTCAGCCCAGAGGGGATAGTATGTCAAAGGTACATCCCTCTAATGGGGGTGGCAAGTGACAAATAAGTGAGATGGAATATGGAATGAGACAGGGAGCCTTGGCCCACATAATGGGGCATAGGGGTAGCTAGATAAGGGGAAGCCCGCACCTGGATATGTAATGTATAGGAGGGAGCAGTAATGGTACATGAGGTGTCCTGACCTTGATTTTTTCCACCCTTCTTTATATGTCTTTTGCCTTTTATGAATTTTCTCTAATTAACTGCTCGGGGCTCAAAGAACAAGAGCATGATGTGTAAGATATAGCAGTGATTACCCCTTTAAAGGTAGGGTGGTTCATTGCCCTCCAGGGGCTGGGACCACCATGGATTCCTGAATGAGAAAGGCAGCTCATCTAGGGCCTATGTAACCAGGATGATGGCCATGGATGGGGTAGAGCTCATGTATTGGCTTTTGCCCACGTGCTAATTATTTTTGTCCCAACCATGCATTTTGTGGTACAATTTACTATTAAATGTGGCCAATTATGCTTTTTCTTTTCTTTTAATTGCTTAAACCTCCGGGGCATCATTCTAGGCCTAACCCAAGATGGGGGCAAGGGATAGGGAGCCTAGCCCTATGTGGACCCAGAATGGAAATGTGGACCCAGGTGGGAGAAATGATGAATGGGGTATAATGAATGGGAAAGGAGTAATACATGTGGGTAAAGGAGCGGGACCACGCACCCAAACTCGGGTTTCCCAAGTAGTACCACCCTAGAACCAAATGGTCAATAAAAGAGATCCCACGAGTCTAAGATTCAGGGGTAGCAACCAAAAGAAATCAAGGAGACAAGAGTACGAACTAAGCCCACTCTTTCCGCCAACCCCCCTATCAATCCATACCCAGAAGCATCCATGATAAGTAAACCCAATTCTCAATTATCAAATGACAAGACATACCTTTAGTTTCAGGAGGCCCACCTTCAAACATAAGATCAATACAGGTGGGAGAGGGACCACATGGCTGGCTCAGGTGGCAGAGAAATGGCACAACGAGCTAGTAGAAGGCATCAAGGGGCTGCTAGTTGTCGACTGAGGCTCATCATGGAGAAAACATTTCACCTGGGCATATCACCCACAAGGTGGTGGGTAACAAGGACATCATGCCAAGACCAGAGGGAAAGTTTGTAATCACTTCTCGATGGATCTATAAGATCAAACATGCGGTTGATGGTAGTATCAAGAAATATAAAGCGATGTTCATGCCAAGAGGGTTCTCCTAGAAGGAGTGGACTACAAGGAAACATTTGCACCTATCCCCAGATATGCATCCATTAGAGCAGTTATGTCCATTGCTTCACAGATGGGGTGGAGGATACATCAGATGGATGTGAAGATTACTTTCCTCAATAGCCTGATTGAGGAGGAGGTGTATATTGAGGAGCCTTAAGGCTTTGAGGTGTATTGAGCAGCCTTAGGGCTGAATTCTTCCACACGTGTGAAAGATCTAGGACATCTCTTGTTGCAGAATTTACAGTCATTAAAGGAGTCGAAATCAAGGGTCAAGAAAGTCGACTTCGCAAGTCAAGTTTCCAAGGAGGAAGGACTAATTCAAGCGAAGGAGAGAGAAGGACAAAATCGCCATCTCTTCCCACAAGTGCAAAAGATAGGGTTTCTACAGTAGCTGAAAATTGCAGTCAAGAAATTGCAGGTCCGAAATTGAGAAATTGCAGGACGAATTTGAGAATTTGTTGCAGTTTTGGAGCAGTTTGACTAAGGTTAACATTGTGGAAGAGAAATTCACAAGAAGAGGTTTGACTTGGTCTTAGAGGGGTCTTTGTCTTGGGTCATAGGTCTTGGAATTCGTCTTTTGAAGATTCTACAAGAAGAGAAGAATTTGTGGGTTTTCCTCTCAAGAGGAAAGGTTTTGGCCCTAGCTAGCAGCCTACATTTTGTGTCCTCTTGTCTTTTTTATCTTCAGAGTTTGATAGTTGTTTGATGATAAAAACATAATAACAATCAATTAAAAGAAGAAACTAATAACAAGTACATCAAGTTAAGTAAAAGGCTATGTTGCCAGGAAACGTGGGTGCGGGGACGGGAACGGGGACGGGGACGGCATTTTTGGAAACAGGGTGCGTGGGTTAGTCGGGTAATATAATAATATTAAATTTTAATAATTATATTTTATAAATTATAAATTTATAATTAATAACATATATGAAATTTGAATTTGTATATTGTTTCAACTTTAAACAAGAAAACTTTAATGATAATCATTTAAACATGTTTAGTCTCTTCCATATAAAAACACAATTTTTTCATAGGAGATTCTTCTCAACCTGATAGTGGTCTAGACTTTTCTTGATGTCTAATCATCCACCTGCCCCATGCATGGTGTGCTCTGTGGTAAAGCAATCCCAAAAAGTTAAAACAGTGGCAGCCTTACCCTTCCACAAAACACGCTTATTCATTTAGGCATATTTTCCTAGTTTTAATCTTAACATGATGTTATCAGAATACTGTGAGAAATTGGCAGATTTTGATACTTACACTTTAGCCATTTTCCAAAATAGCCCTTCGCCATTTAACAGCATCCGCTGATTACAGCTTATGGCTGGTCTCAATCCTACTTTGTATTTGATAGAAAATGTCTGAACCTGTATGTGTGCATTTACAGTTTATAATTTGATGGTTATTAACTTATTTGGCTCGGGAATGAATGTTTCATAAATTCATTCCAAATTGATTTACAAGAATGTGCAGGCTCAAATTACAGAGTAAGAGGTCTCTTTTCCAGTTCTGGTTTCGATGCCATATAATATTAAAGGCATTGAAGATCCACAAATACAGGAGATTCATAATTTACATTCAGACTCTAACAAACCTTGGGCATAAGTTTTGAAATTGTTTTTATAAATTTATAGCATAAGACTAATGGAGAGACTGATCATAAGAGTCTCCTGCGGTAGGAAGAGACTCATGAATGTGCAAACAGCTACCCTTTTTTTTCCAACTATGGTCATCACCCTATTAAATATTTCCACAAAGCTACAGCCAATATGATATGATATTCTGCTTGTGGGATTGTACACCCATAATGTTCCTTTTATAATATTGAGATATCATAATCATATATGATTTCAGAATAATGTGTCGCTCATAAGTTTTGAAAAACTTATCACTGTTGATAAATTTTTACAATGATTCATTACCCTTGAGCAGCACGTAATGCCCACAGAGCAATGCTAAGACATGTGAACAAAGACAGTCTTTGGAAACTGTAATCTTTGGAAATGATGGCAGAAAATTTCCTTGAGAAACATTCAGAAGACCTTACAACCATCTATGAAGGACAATCCAGACCAATGACCATCAATGACTCCAAAAATGATATCATTCGTTTATGGCATATATTCTATATTCTATGGCATATCATTTGTTTATGGCATATCACTTTTTAAATTTCAATAAAAAAATTATTTGAAAATTAAATTTTTAATATAGTTTTTTTATGAAGAACCCGAAGAACCCAAGCACACGAAGAACTCGAAGAACCCAAGAACCCGTTAAAGGAAAAGAACCCAAATTTTTTTTTGAAGAACCTGGTTCTTCATGGAAGAACCCGGTTCTTCTGGGTTCGTCTGGGAAGAACCCGTACCCGAATCCGGTACTTGGGTGCGGGAACCCGGGACGGGTTCGAGAACCCCACCCCCGGGTGCGGGTACCCGTGCAACACAAGTAAAAGGACATCACAAGCAATTATCAAAGTAAGAGAAATCACCTAATCTAGCGAACCCTAGATTTCCCAACACCCCAGAGCCACTTGGGTGCACCGCATGATGTTTTGCTTGGAGATCAAGGGGCCACCCCCTCTGACCATTATTTGTGGAGCCCTCTTCTTCATCACGGCACTTGAGGACTCAATTAGGCCTTCCAACGGCCCTTTGCACCAATATTTTATCATTGCAGCTTCATTTGGATGGAATATCTTACATATTTGAGTTATTTGGTGGGCTTGTCACCAAAGTTATTGTTAGTTTGTGTTGAAGAATAATGTAGCTAAGGTCGGTACTTTTCATTGCAAACAGGAAGAAATTAATTTTTTTGGTCATCTACAAGTCGACTCAACTTGACCTTCGAGTCAGCTACAAGAAGACTTTCATATCAGCCTCATTAAGGCTAATGAGCCCACACTTGACTCATATATACATACATATATATATATATATATATATATATATATATATATATATCATCACCACAACAAGTTTCGTCTACTACAGAACTTTTTCATATGTGCGAAGATCAGAAAAGGTTCCCTTTTTGGCTACATTGTTTATCTCCTTCAAGGCTTATTGGCTACAGTTGACATGGGTCATTTTTGGAATCAATTCATTTATATTATGTTCCATTTTGGAGGCTAAAGACTACAAGAGAAACTTGATCTTTCGCTAACTGCAATCTCACTCTTTTGATGAGACGTTGACCTGAAGTTACAAAAGGGTTTGACTGCAATTTTGGGTCGAGTTTTCTAGACAATTCGTTGATACTTCTGAGCTGATTACAATGCTATATTCGGCCTTATACAATAGTGATCTCTAGCCCTAATTTCAGCCTTATTGTGAAGAATAGTATAACGTATCTGAAGTTGATTCTCTCTCTACATTAACAGACTTTGACTGGTATTTCTCATTGAAGAGTAATTTGGATTTATTGGAACATGTTGTTGTAATTTTGATGGATAGAATCTCTCTGTCATAAGGAATGAATTTTAGGTTTTCCCCTTGTGGGTTTTGCCTTGGTTGTGAGCCTAATCCTAGTGTCTTTTGTCTCTTGCTTATTGCTTATAGTTCATTGTCTACTGTGATCTCTATTTACTGCTCTTGTTGAAGAATTAATGGTTGAAGTTTTTTTCATGTATAGCTAATTGTTGATTAAAGTATGAAGAAGCAATTGTTTGCATCAATAGAAGTAGTTAGCAATGGTGAAAAACTATTGTAGTCATTGCAACGCTAGATTATCAACATGGTATCAGAGCAAGGTTCAAAGATGAAGGCATGAAGATCACTATGTTCACATATGAGGCTCTTGACATTGCATGCTTGTGGTATTTCTTGACATCTCAGTGGCATCATGTTCTAACATTGCTCAGACCTGCAACTTCATATATATGGTTTGGATCTATCAATAATTACAGTATGGGAAATCAAATGGTTCATGGCTCGCTCAATCTATGTATTTGAGCTTTGGCACAAGGCTAGTGATGAATGACCCACACTCTGTAATACCAGTAACACTATTACAACATGGCTCGACTTTGTCTCCATAGTATGCAGTGGCTCAAATAAATATATTTTGTGACATCATAATTATATCTATCTCACTTTGCTCTTCAGTGAACAGTGAGGCTCACATTTCTCTATCGCATTATTCTAACACTGTAGCTCACTTTGCGATGACTTGCATTACAGTAATATGGCGATACACATAAAGGCTTGACATATATGCGCTGTGGTTCGATCTCATGCACCATGACACTCAGAAGCTCACACTCTATGACATCGTGGTTATAGAATTTGTACTTTCTATATACAATGGCATCGTCACTCGCTCAGTATGATTTGAAACGCACAGTGAAACTCGTAATTCTTTAAATAGCTCGCATTCATCCTACAGAGGCTCACGCTGGCTCAACTATACAATGGCTCACATTCATTCACAAGCATCATTATACTACAATGGCAACATATTTGTGAAGCTAGAATTCCAGTTGATACGAAAGGACAGGTCTCTAACCTTTTAGATTCTCTCTAATATATATATATATATATATATATATAAGACCAAAGCTGCAAGGATCGAAGTAATTTGAAGTAAAAGAGACAATTTGTGTCGTCCCTTTTATGTCACTCATATATAAATTTGAAATGACACCGTTGTTATCACTAATAGTCAAGACATCTAGTTGAAAAAGTCAAGACATTCATCCGACCTGAAGTTTAGAAGGCAACTTGTGCAAAGAAAAGAGTAACTATATAGATCATCTAAAGAACAAAATCTATGTAAGTTGTGGAAGCAATATATTTGAAGTTCATCTCTAGAAAAAAAAAATTAAGATGTTGTCTCATTATTGAATAAAGTTAAGAAAAAAAGACCAAGTCTCTGAGAGAGAGGACAGGTAAAGTCTAAGAGGTACATATAATTCCTATGTCAATTGATTACAATATTTCACATCATAATTATGATCATTTAAAAGGGTCTGGAAAGTCTCTAGGGTTTTGCATTTATATGTTGAGAATCTAGGGTTTTGTAGGATTTATGAATCCATGAAGTCTTGAAGACTCTTGTGTCTGAACCCTAGCCTGAAGCAAAGGATTGAGGAAGATAACCCTAACCCTATCTAAATTGTTCCCTCTTAGAAATTCCTAGCTTTTGGGAGTAATATCTAACGTTTGCACGCTAAGTGCTCTTTGATATTAAAGTATCTCGAAACCCTAGCATAAAAGTGTTTTTTGAAAGAAAGAATCTAGGGTATGTATAAAACCCTAGCTAAATTAAATTAAGATAAATCCTAGGGCTAGAAGTCATAATCCGAGGACATGATGTTTCTGCTAAAAATAAAACCCCTAATAAGGGTTAGATCAAAAATATAGGGTTTGTATCTAAAACCCTGGAAATACCCTTCTAAGAATTTATGGAAACCCTAGATTGACAAAATTGACATCATGCTCTTGTCTTTGTATAGTTTTGTTTGGTTGTACTTGTTGCTAAGAATTGCAGGCACATGATGAAAGCAAGATGAGAAGGATGGAAAAACTAAAGCAACTCTCATACCTAGCAATGATTCCTTGAATATGATGAGCATGATGGAAAGAGGGAACTGTAAGGACCAGGATGGACATGATGTTTAAACTTCTAGCCAATGAGATCTTTGATGATTGAAAAATGAAGCAAAACCTTGGTGCAAATGAAGATAACACATGCAAGGGAATAATCATAATGACTTCAGAAGGAGTTGAGAAGATAAGTATCTTATGCTTTGAGAATTTTTATTTTTTAAAGGTTACTAATGATGTGAAATCTTTAATGATGTCAGAAACTCCTTATTAATGATGATAAGTACTCCTTGCTGACAATGTCGTATGACTCATTGACAATGTGGATGATGTAATTGAACTCCTTAATGGTGATTTGAACTCCTTGATGCTTACTCTTTAATAATAATGGTGATTTGAATAGTGATGATGTGGACTCATTGATGATGTTGATGATGATAATGTGGTCTCGTTGATGACATGAACCTGTTGATGATGAATTGGACTAGACTCTTTGATGATGATGATAACGTACACTCGTTGATAACATGGGCTCCATGATTCATTGATGATAACGATTTTTTATTTAATGATGATATGGTGATGATATACTTTTTAATGATGACATGATGATGATAAATATATGGACTCGATGATGGTACGGACTCCTTGATGATATGATGAGATGAAATCAATCTAAGAAGGCTAACATCAAGAGGGAGCTGACACTTTCAAAAGATAAGTATTATCTTGATTGTTTCATTATGAGTCTCTTGGCTTGCTTGGTTGTTCTTGTTCTTCCCTAGCCTCCTAATGAGGATTGCAAGTACATAATAGAGGTTGCCAAGGTGTGGCAATCGTCGAAATTATTGGAAGAACAATGTGACAAAAGACTCATGATAATCTCTATACTCAGAGGGAGCAGACAAGATCAAAGGACTTTTGTGTAAGAGGGAGTTGTCTTTGAGGCATGAACTTGGTGATATCCTTGACACAATGGACTACAGGTCCATCAACATCTCCCTGATGAATGATTTGAAGAAGTTGCAAGACTTTGATATTGACTGGTTCATTGATTTATTTGATGATGTTTGTTTTCGTCGAAACCAGTTATTATTTGTTGGATTCAGTTATGGTTTGTTGGATTCTACTACGGTTTTTGATGCCTGGTTATCATTTGTTGAATTCGGTTATGGTCTGCTGGATTCTACTATGGTTGTTGATGCCTGGTTATCATTTGTTGAATTCAAATATGGTATGGTTGTTGAGGCCTGGTTATCATTTGTTGAATTCAAATATGGTCTAGTCACTGATGCCTGGTTATCATTTGTTGAATTCAAATATGGTCTGGTTGTCAATGCATGCTTCTGTGAGAAGCCATTTATTATCTATTGGAATCGACTATGGACACTGATATTCGCTTCTATGGTTGCCGATGATGTTTCTGTGAAGAAGCCACTGCTGAAGTTTATTATTGTTTGTTGATAGTTGCTTCTGAGAGAACCCCTAGCTTAAGCTGAATGAACAACTAAATGCTAAGATCCACCATGGCTACATTTCTGTTGATGAACTAATTGTTGATGTTTATGTGAAGAAACTAGAATAACTAAGAACCCCTCTTTGAGTGAGAAGGAGCACTTATTACATAGCATCATGGATAGACCGTCTCCCATAGGTTGTGTGCCAAGAGACATTGTTGTCCGGGAGATGTATTGATGGATTCCTCCCATAGGCTGTGTGCCGAGAGACATTGTTATCCGGGAGATGTATTGATGGATTCCTCCCATTGGCTGTGTGCCAAGAGACATTCTTGTACGGAGATGTATTGATGGATTCCTCCCATAGACTGTGTGCCAAGAGACATTGTTGTCCGGGAAATGTATTGAAGGATTCCTCCCATAGACTGTGCTGAGAGATATTGTTGTCCGGGAGATGTATTGATGGATTCTCCCGTAGGTCATGTGCCGAGAGACATTGTTGTTCGAGAGATATATTGATGGATTCCTCCCGTAGGCTGCGTGTCGAGAGACATTGTTGTCAGAAGATGTATCGACGAATTCCTCTCGTAGGCTGTGTGCCGAGAGACATTGTTGTCCTAAGAGTATTGATGGATTCCCCTCGTAGGCTGTGTGCCGAGAGACATCGTTGTCTGGAGATGTATTGATGGATTCCTCTCGTAGGTTGTGTCCCGAGAGACATTGTTGTCTGGGAGATGTATTGATGGATTCTTCCCGTAGGTTGTGTGCCGAGAGACATTGTTGTCTAGGAGATGTATTGATGGATTCTTCCCGTAGGCTGTATGTCGTGAGATGTTGTTGTCCAGGAGATGTATTGATGATTCCCCCTGTAGGTTGTGTGTCGTGAGACGTTGTTGTCCAGGAGATGTATTGATGATTCCTCCTGCAGGTTGTGTTCCATGAGACATTGTTGTCCGGGAGATGTATTGATGATTCCTCCTGTAGGTTGTGTCATGAGACCTTGTGGTCCGAGAGATGCTTTGTTGGTTCCTCCCTTAGGTTGTGTGCCATGAGACCTCGTGGTCAGGGAGATGCTTTGAGATAGATGTTATGTAACTTATGATGAGTTTGGGAGAGAGAGACTCGGATTATGATCTCTTATGTGCCATGAGACCTATGAATTGGTCGGGAAGATGGATTTTAAGAGAGAATGAAAAACTACCTCCCTAGCTAAGAGGGAGTGTTGAAGAATACTGTAGCTAAGGTTGCCATTTTTATTGCAAACAAGAAGAAGAAATTAATTTTTTTGGTAATATACAAGTTGCCTCAACTTGACCTTCAAGACGGTTCCAAGAAGGCATTGGCACACTTTTTAGTCTATCATCATCACAACAAGTTTCGTCTACTACAAACCTTTTTCACATGTGCAAAGATCAGAAAAGGTTCCCTTTTTGGCTACGTTGTTTATCTCCTTCAAGGCTTATTGGCTACAGTTGACGTCGGTAATTTTTGGAATCAATTGATTTTTGTTCTGTTCCATTTTGGAGGCTGAAGACTACAAGATAAAATTGATCTTTTGTTGACTACAATCTCGCTCTTTTGATGAGACGTTGACCTGAAGTTACACAAGGGTTTGACTGCAATTTTGGGTCAAGTTTTCTAGAAAGTTCGTTGATACTTCTGAGGGGATTGCAGTGCTATATTCGACCTTCTACAACAATGATCTCAGACCCTAATTTTGGCCTTATTGTGAAGAATAGTACAACTTATCTAAAGTTGATTCTCTCTCTACATTAACAGACTTTGACTGGTATTTCTCATTGAAGAGTAATTTGAATTTATTGGAACATGTTGATGTAATTTTGATGGATAGAATCTCTCTCTCATAAGGAAAGAATTTGGGTTTTCCCCTTGTGGGTTTTGTCCTAGTTGTAACCCTAATCATAGTGTCTTTTGTCTCTTGCTTATTTCCTTTTGTTCATTGTCTATTGTGATCTCTATTTATTCTTCTTGTTGAAGAATTAATGGTTGAAGTTTTTTCATGTATAGCTACTTGTTGATTAAAGTATGAATAAGGAATTGTTTGATAGAAGTAGTTATTAATGGTGAAAAACTACTCTAGTCATCGCAACACTAGATGATCAACATTTTGCACATTAAAATAATATTAGGGCCATTTTTAGGCTAATTTGAATTAGAGGAGACTCATAAAAATAGAGTTAATCCTCATTCATTTTGATCATCATCACTTGAACTCGGATATCTTTCATGAGAATTCCGCACTTTTCTTGGTTGTCTATTGCAGATCCCTTGATGCATTTCGATATCTTTGGAGCTGAAATTTCGTTCTCTCTTGGAGCCATCTTCTTGATCTTGGATATAGATATATCTTTTGTTCTCTTGTAAGTAATCTTATGGAAGATTTTTGCATAGAAAAATGTCTAATGTGTGGAAATTTTGTAACTAGCTCTTTCTTTTGTACCATAAATATTGAATATCATTGTAAAGGATTGTTAAATTGCAAATTTGTGCATGTTACTCATTGATAACAAGTAGATGAATGTTCCTAGTGGAATAAAACTTGTTTTTCTTCCATGAAAGTCCATTGATTTTGGGTGGGTAAATGTCAAAGAGTGTTTGCTAGGGCATCACCTTTTAGCCTCCATGAAGACAATTTTGACCAAATTTTGAATCACATAGACTCCATAGCCCAAGGATAAGGCATTGATCCAAGCAAATTTGGTGATCATGCCCTTTTCCCTTCTTTTTTTCTCCTCCCAAAAATTTTGGCCTCCAACCTAGATGGCCTTGCTATTGGCCTCCAACCTAGATGGCCTTGCTAGGGCTTGCTACGAATTCCTATAAGGGAGGAATTTTTCAATTCCACTTGGATAAAGTACTGCGCTAGTGTCTCCCGTAGGGTTCCTCAAGGTTTCACGAGATTCCCGCAATTCATTTGTGAGAAAACGGAAGCCCTAGCTCTAATTTTGGAAGCTTGTCTTGAGCGTTTAGGTGTGTTGGCTTTCTTGAGGGTTTTGCATATAGTATTTGATGGAATAAATCACTCAAACCCTTTCTCTCATCCCACCTTGACCTAGAGAGAACTTTGGAGAGTCTTCTCCCATGATTATACATAAACCCTAGGTCTCGTGTGGTTCCACTCTAGGCTTCTCAAGGATAGTGAAAGTCTCTTTAAAGGCATTAAAAAAACATCATTCAAGGCTTCTTGAGAGGTCCTAATCATCTTAGGAGCCCTAACATTAGGAATCCTTATCATCATTGAGTATCATTATCCCTAGGTCTAGGCCTCCACATAGGCCTTTCTTGGAGAGCCATTAGCCTTCTTCTTGAAGCCAATGTCACATGGTTCGGGTTCAACAATGATTGGGTTCGGTTTGAGTTCGAATTTTTTGATGAGGTTCACTATTAGGTTCATCTATAAATATAAACATATATTAATTTAAAATGAAATACAGGATAAAATAGTAACAAATCAACATCAATAAACACAAAATATGTTATCACAAACTTGGAAACTACAAGGATAAAATACAAGTTTGAGTTGTGACATGAAGTTATTAGTTTTGATCTATGGACTTGGTCATTGGCTATGAGGTTCGATGAGGTTCGTCAAACCTCAAAACATTTTTGAGATTCGCCAAAATTCAAACCTCAAGGTTAAAGTTCGACGAACCTTGTGACATAGCTTGAAGCGTTGAGCCCTTATTTGAGCCTCTTCTTTGAATGGGCCTTGGAAATCACATCACACATTGCCATTGATCCTATCATTCAAATGATTTCCCTCATACCAGGACTCCTCCCATCGATGAAAATCTGTAAAGAATTGGAGACATTTACTGAGGTGACAGTGGGGTCTTTGTCCCATTGTTGTCGCTTGGTCTAGTAGTCGTCCCTTAGATACCCCTCCTAGGACCCCTACTAGATTGTGTGGCAACAAGAATTTTGTCAAACACTTAATCAAAACTCATATTTTTGACTCAAATAAAAACTTCAGCAATAACGTATTTTAACCCGAACACATGCAATCTGATTTTTATGAGCGGAAACACTGAAGACTAAATTTGAACCTTAAATGCTGAAGATTATAGTAAAAACCCACAAAAGATTGATACACGAAATTTTTCATGGAAAAACCCTGAATGGAAAAATAGTGGAGAAGAGGATATTTTATTAAATGCTCATAGAGAAATTTCTGAGTTTACAACAATTAATTTCTAGCAAAAACCAGTTGTACTTATCTCAAAAATTATGCCCAATATTCTCTCAAAAACAACGCCACACGTTGTCTAGAATTTCGTGCCTTTGTTGTATGGATTGTGCAAATAGCACTAAATGCACCAAAAAATAGTCTAGAAAAAAATGCCCTTGTTGTCTCGATTTGTGTGCCATTTTTTCTTGTACAAAAACAACAATATTTCTCCTTGAAATTTGTGCCCTTTCAGCTGAGATTTCGTGCCTAGATTTACTATTGTACGACTTGCATTAATGGCTAAAAATCCCTTAGAAAAGCATGCCCTTTCCCTACTGCAAGTCGCTTTGAGAAATATGCCTTTCTCTTGCTACTAGCTGCCTTGGAATTTGTGCCCCTCCTTGTTGCTCCTCTTTTTACCCTCTTTTCCTCTCTCTCTCTTGAAAAGTGCACCTCTTCACTTCCCCCATCTCCTTTTATAAATTCATTAATTACTAAAACAATTAAAGCTTGCCATCTCAAGATCAACAGTTGTGACTTAATCCCTCATTAAAATGACTTAAGTCACTTTTAGAAAAAGCACTTTCTAAAATCACTTAAGTCACTCAAACTTTATAAAATCACTTTTAGAAAAAAACCACTTTCTAAAATCACTCAGCGCACTTTTCGTAATTAAATATAAAAAGCCATTTTAAAAACAAAGTGTCTAGGAAGTGACACTTGCTCAATCACTTCTGCAGGCTAGGCACTGCCACTGCAAAAGTACCCCCGAGCTACAATTTCTAACACTCTCGTTTCCTTATCCTTGTCGCTTGTTCTATCATAATTTCTCTATTGGACTTCCTCCCTACCCTCCAAATTTGTTTGTTTCGATATGATTCTTTCCCTTTTTCCTCCTCAAACTTGTCATCCATTGATCCAATAGAGAAGGTTGCCTAGCTCACATGCAAAGTTTGCGGTGAGAGAAATACTTCATCTTCTTCTAATTCGAAGGATTCTTTAAACATTGATTGAGTTTGAAGGGGCTCCATAGGAGTGTGCTCCATCTTTCCCGGGCTTAAGGGCTTGTGAGGGATTGATTCCTCTTGATCACTTTCTTCTTGAGTTTCTCCTTCCTCTTCTACAACTTCCAAAGCTTCAAATTTATTTCCTTACATAGTGTCGTTCTTGGTCTTACTTAAGGCCAACGTTTGCCCTTCTTCTAGCAAGGGAGGGACTTGCTTTACATGCTCATTCTTGGTGGTTCCATTATCCCCCCCCCCCAACTTGTTAAAACATATCCTAGCATCCTGGACCTCTCCTTTTTGGTAGTTGCCATTGGGTTCCTATTTCTAGTTTCAAGTGATCTTCTCCTTTTTTGCAATTTCTTGCAAAGTTCCATATTCATGAAAAAAATTACATTTGAAGGGGAGTTGATCATACTCAACTTCCTAAACAAAGGACCAATTGTCTAGGGGGAGAGGAATTGATGAGGGTAGTCACTTATCAAGGTTTACTTCCACCCAAATCCTTGCACATGCATGCATTCCTTCTCATGGCTCAACTCGATCAATATATTTCCCCAGCGCATTGCCAATAGACTTGAAGGTTTCTTCACTCCAACAATGCAAGGGAAGGAACAAAAGTTTAACCCACACTAGAACCACCGAGGGAACATCATTTTCATGATTAAAATATGGATTCGATCGGTCCAAATATAATCCCACTTTGAATATCAAGTCACAATCTGATTTATTTTCAAACGAGAAGGTAAAAAAACCTCTCCCACAAAAAATACCAAAGATCTGACCTTGTATTAGTGGTTTCCAATTTTTGTCTATCCAAACATGGAGGAACCTAGGAGACGACCAGATCCCTATAAATTGTCCCACTGACCCTTTCGCAGGAAGTTTCAAAGCCATTGCTCATGATTGAGTCACATGAACTACCTTTGGAATTTCCTCCAATTTTTTTACAAAATGTGAAGGTCCGGCTTTTGGGGCTTTAAGATTGCCTACGATTAGCGTGTTAAAAACATTAACATCATTGGTGGAGGAGGGCAGCGTGGTGGCACGCACCCCTAAACTAATGCCATGGGAGCTCAGATCATGGTTAGGGTTTTGTGGTGTCAGGCGCGCAGAAAGCTAAATTTTTTTGTCTTCACAGATGTTTAGATGTTTTGATCGTCAAAGTTTCTGCCTTTTTCTAAGAATGCAGTGTTATGTCAATGAAAGTCAACCTTTATTATTTTTACTTCTGCTGTAATGAGAAGTAGTAAAGAGATCTAATTTATCTTACACGTATCGTTATCATGAAATTCCAAATATGTTTGACTGTTATTCAAAATCTTCTTACAATTCTTTACCAAACCACAAATAACTAATATTTGCAGATTTTATCTATGAAGAATCCAGAGAAATGAAAACAAAGCAATAATGTGTCAATGTCATTTTGTTTAAGTTATTACCATATTGTAAAATGTCCAAACAAATTCCAATCACCATATAGCATATATCAATATTTAACTAGCATCATACATTTATCTCATAACTTATATTTTCCAAAAAAACCCTATATCTATGCAAGCAAATATCCAAATATTTGGCAAATAGTTGTTTGATTTCTTTATCTGTGCATAACAAAAGAATATTTAATTTTGCAGAAACCAGGGTTAGGAGTCGATGGTGTTCAGGGTGAATGGAAACAAAGCAATGTGAACCCGGATTCCTGTCGGTTTTTTGGGAAGGGTCGAGAGGGAGGTAACTCACACTGGAGTAACGCTGGAGGCTCGAGTTGTATTCACTATGATCAATGCATCATTACCAATGCATGTGGCTCTTTCAACATGAGGGTAAACTTGCATATGAACTGAAGATGCTTGGGGTACTCTGCGTGAAATGGCAGGACGACTCTGGTCGAGTAGGGTATTACTAAGCAGAGGTCCAGGGAACAACTGTGCGTGTGGTCGACTTACGAGTGCCGGCGTGAATTTTCTTTTCTGCTTGCGTGGAACAGCTCAAACCGAGGTTTATGTAGGTGCCGAGAGAGGGGAATACAAATCATGGTGTGTCTACAGCGTAGGTAAACTCCGTCAGATGCGAGAATGCTGCGGGAGTTTTTTTCTGGTTCCTCAGCGCTGAATTATAATACTCTGTTGGGCTCGGGAATGGCCGACAGATGATTTTCAAGTAGGGTCGACGGAGTTCAGCGAAGTCGTTATGAGGGCGGGGTTCTCCCTTTTATTTTGTATTTCCGATTTTCTATAATATATATATATATATATATATATATATATATATATATATATATATATATCACTAGCAATTGCCCCAAAAGTTGACCTCAGACATTAATAGGTTTATTTAATTGGAATGCATTTGTAGACATGACTTGTATTGTTAAGACACTCTTAATTGTTAAGTTGTTGGTTTAATTTTCTGCATCACTATGGGAAATTGAATATTATAACATCATGAGCACAATGTCACAAATGAAAACAAAAGTTAAATGAACTAATCTTTTTTTCACCATTTAAATTAATGAAAGCAAAAAGTAAATGAACTGATCTTTTTTCACCATTTAAATTATTGCTATACCAATTTAGGTTATTTCCCATTGTTATTTTTTTACAGCACAATCTTCAATTTACTTGATTGTTGATAAATAATCCCCAGATGCGGGTGCCACGGGAGAGGACATGGGAGGAAATTGGGATTTTGGGTGGAGCCCAAGACCAGACACTGACCCTCCAGCGTCTCAGCCAGAGCCCTCGTCAAAGAAAGCTAAGGCAGATTGGGCCCCCCCCCCCGGAAGGATTGTGCTGGATATATGAGGAGGAGCCGGACGAGGAGCCGGACGATTAATCGACCGCTCACTCACTCTCCTCCTTGTCTTAGATGCTCTGTTTTTGTCTACGGCAGCTGGTATGTTCGGAATGTCTCTGTTTTGTATGTGAATTCTACTGCTCAGGGTGGAGTTCTGAATGTCTCTGTTTTGTATGTGAATTCTACTGCTCAGGGTGTCTCCACGCCCCTGCGAAGGTGTCTGATGAAAATTTTCTTTTACTTGTCCACTTCTGCCCTCACTGATGTTCTAAGGTTTATAGCCCCTGCGTGGGCATTCAATGTCTGTGGTAGCGCCCCTGCGTGGGCTTTCAATTTCTGTGGAAGCGCCCCTGCGTGGGCGCTTGGTCTCAAGGTTGCTGCCACTGTGTGGATGAAAAGTTTTCATGTCAAGGCCCCTGCGTGGGTAGTCATTCGAGTGCTATGGACCCTAAACGGGTGGTTTTTTGAGCGCTGTAAGTCCAGAGTGCCATCCATGGCCTCTGGCACAGGACTTCATGGCTGTAACCGTTTTCTGTTTTAATGTAAATAATAGCGTAGCATAGTTTTAACGATAAAAAATTTACTTGATTGTTGATAAATAATCAAAGAAAGGGTGGCGGAAGAAAAATATTTTGCGATCTACTTATATTGTTGTTAAATTACTATTGTTGATTTTATTTATTTATTTTCCGGAAAGAATATCCAGGTAGATCCATACTATCAGCTTATTAGTAGGGCCTAACTACGAGGATATCAAGGAGAATTGACCCTGTGGCCTCTCATTAGCAAGGTGCTTTAGTAATAGGAACTTAGTTAATTGAGCTGACCCTTGGGGCTTACTATTATTGAATTTAATTAGTAATTTGTTAAAATATATTTTTTTGCTTAGTTAAATTAAATCAATATTTATAGTTATGTATTTTTGAAGCAATTTATTTCTATTTATAATCAATAATAGATAATAAATAAATATTTGTAATTATGTTTTTTTTGAAATTTTATTTCCAACAAATTGTAGATAATACAAGGAGCAAAGAGATTTGATGTTTGGAGTTCTATGTTTTTTCGACACCATATTTCATTAAATACAACTTAATCTTTTGCATGTTTATTAACTACAATGCAGGTAATTTTTTGCATGTTTATTATCAACAATGTAGGTAAATGTTTAGTGTTAACATTGTTGATGTTGTATATTTTTTAATTTAGATTTAAGACAAATAAATTACTTTTTAAGTCAGCTTAGTTGTTTGAGGTATGAAAAGATTATATTTACTTAGGGTGGAGAGAAAACATATATAAAATTCATCAATCACCATGTATGTTAACTGTGAATATTAATCATTTAGAATATGTTTTGGTCTTATTAATTTAGTTATTAATTAATAATTGGTATTATAAAAATTTTAAATTAATTATTATTTATTTATTTTTTAGTAATAGATAATTATTTATTATATAATAATTATTTATTATCATATTAATATTAATATTATATTAATTAATGTAATAGTTATTATTATATTAATTTATTTAAATGATAAGTATTAATAATAATTAAAATGAAATAAAAATAAGAATAATAATAATAAAATAAAATAAAATTAGGGTTCTAGCCGACTGTTTATTCATTCTTAGATAGTTTTGGCCTCGTTAGTATTTATTCTCCCTGCTTGCTCTTCTCTTATCATCATTCTTCAACCCTGATGATGGATCCCACTTGGGATTCGAAACGTTGGTTCAAAAATGTTTATACTGTGGATTCTCCGATCAATTCAAAAGATAAAAACCACAGATTTCTCAAATCCACCATGTATGTATTGTATTATAAATTATTGTCCGAAGATTTGATGTGAAAAGAATCAAATTTATTAATCATACATCCTACACTATTACCACACTATGTGATTGAACTCACAACTTCTGTCGAGAAAAAATTGGTCTAAAATTCTACCCCACCATATCGAAGAACAATTTTGCTTAGGGATTTGGTCTAAAATTCTACCCCACCATATCAAATAACAATTTTGCCTAAGATACCTTCCCTATGCTATCAAGGAGAGGTAGGCACAATATATCAATAAATATTAAGCTCTCCTCGTTGAAGGTTTACAATCTTACGGTTTAGAACTGCGATTTTGTTATCATTAAACAATAATGGTTAATTCATTTACGTTGATGGCAAATATAACATGGTGGGACATTGGAATGCAGTTGTCTTTAAAGAGACTTTTTGGAAGTTTTTCCGGTGGGTTTTTCTGGTCAAAATCCGGCAACAATTTATTGGAATCGCAAGTTTGATAGCTAATTTCTGCACAATCAAAGCGTCCCAGGGGTTTTTCAGGGTGTTGAATCCAAATATGCAGTTAAAAAACCATTTTAAATAATACAAATCAAGATTTAACCTCAATTTTTTCTGCCGGATTCCATCACCGGAATCTCCAAAAAGTCGCACTAAAGACAACTCCCATTGGAATTTGTGCATTATGATATAAAGCATTCCAAATTTATGATCATGGACTTTTTCCTATGCGTTAAATAAAAATGTTAAGCTAATAATCAAACAATGAAGTGCTATATAGAGGGACATCACAAAGGATTAGGCATATTACACTTTTCTCATTGAATAACTTGATGACCCAATATAATGCTTTTCTCATTGAACTTGATGACCCAATAATGCATGGCGTGGATGAGTTTTTTGGTTTTATGAGTCACTTAAATATAAATGAGAAGGAATTTTTCAGTTTTATGAATTACTAACATATAGATGAGAGGGATTTCTAAATTTAATGACATAAATCTAGTGCCATTTTGTAATAAGGATTGAGCACTTTAATCATAAATTAAAATGATTTGCAATATACAGTAATATAATTGACGATGATTATTTAATGATTTGCAATACACCATATTGCAATTGGTAATGATCATTTGGACGTTTAAACGATGCGTTGGGATCATTTACTTGGTGTAATATCATCACTGATTTGCAATATACCATAATACAACTAACGATCATTATTTAATGATTTGCAGTACACAAGATTACAATTGGTAATGATCATTTGGACGTTTAAACCAATGTGGAAAAAGTCGAAGTCGGGATTAAATCAACAAGGGTCCAGAAATTGAAAATTGCATTGAAGTGGGGAGTTTTTTGAAAAAGTCGGCAAAATTTAAAAAATAGAAAAATATTCATTTAATAAAAAAAAATCGACTTTTTCAATAAAATCTCAACTCTTTCAATAAAAATCCCAATTAAAAAAAAAAAAAATATCGTTAAAGAAGCTACCTCATTCACAATTTTTTGGAAAAAGCTCCAATTTAATCCCAACTTTTTCAACTAGGAAAAAATTGGCAAAAAATCGGCCAGCCAAAAAAATCAAGTTTTAGGAATTTAATCCCGACTTTTTCCACATTGATTTAAACAACACGTTGGGATCATTTACTTAGTGTAATATCATCACTTATGAGAATTGGTTAATGTGGTTTTTTATTTAAAACATATGCCTCTTACAATTTGACATAATTTTTTGTTTGAAAATATATAATGAAATTCGCATTATATATGAAAGGTTATCAACCTAAAATCAAATTATTTTTAAACAAGTTCTTTCTGGTCCTATTTTTAAACAAGTTTTTTCTGGCCCTCCCCTTATGTGGATCATATTGCAATGTTCTCCTACAATGCTTTGATCTCATTTTGGTTATAAGTTCATTGACAGACACATAGTTATATGTTGGTGTTTAATAATATATGTTGTGTTAAAGTAACACAGTTGTCTTGTCAGCCCCAATGGTTAGCTTAGTTGGTCAAAATCAGTGCCTCGCCATCAGGAGGTCACCAGGTCCAATCTCCTCGAAGCCCTTGGGGTTAGGCCTTGCTAGTGGGCCACAGGGCTAGATTCCCTTCAGGGTCGATCAGCCCAGCTATTTCCGTGGACGTAGCACCACTTGTTGAACAGGGTGTCCGTGAAAAAAAAACAAAACAAAAAAACAAAAAACAAAACAAAACAAAAAACAAAACAAAACAAAAAACAAAAAACACTTGTCTTGTCTTAATTTATAATGGCATTGAGCCTCATATGCAACAATAACAAAGAAGTGTATTCTTGCTGACCTAGGATGTATATATGCTGCCAGTTGAGAGAACATTAATTCATAATGGTTATGAGCCTCATATACAGCAATAACAAAGAAGTATATTCTTGCTGACCTGGGATGTATATATGCTGCAAGTTGAGAGATCAATAACACCCAACAATAAAATACAAATAGAGTTTGCAAATAGAGAATGAATACCACACTATTAGAAATGCAACTATCTCCATCCATGCTTAGGAAGCCATCACTCTGTTTGAATAAATTCATAGAATGAGTGGCTATAAGCCTATAACTTTTGCCTTAACATCCAATTTAGGTTCAAATTACTAATCAAATGTTATCAACGGGGTTTCCAGTCCATTCCACATTATATGATATGTTTGTAGATGTAAAAGTATGTCCATTGCAAGATAATTGTTAATCAACTAAGAACCACTTTGTAGGAGCTGTATTCGTTTAGGAATACAGCAATTATTATTACCATATACCCTATGGCATATTTATTAACAGAAAGACGAAATAAAGAGACATCGTTACAAATGTGTTCCTTCAGGAACATCAACATGAAAACATACAACTCCATTCTGTCTAAGCCTTGGAAAAGTACATCACTAACTTTAATATATTCTGATCTATTCTTGAAGCTCAGTCCAGAATTTCCTACAAAGTAACTATATTCTCTCACAAGTATCTTCCCCTCATAAAAGCAGTTTGTTATTTACTTACAGTAGCATCTTGCATTTTAGGCTTGGCGAATAATTCATACGGACACTGAGTTGCATCATAGGCCTCTAGTCAGAAACAACTCCCATGTCTTGACTCTTCTGCTTTAATAATTAACTTGAAATCCCTTTAAAATAAACTTTCTTGATTTAATTTGTTATTTAAAATAATCTATGAACTTCTACTAACATATTGTTCTCTTGTTTTACAGAAAACACTATGATGTGGGGGCTGCACAGATGATGTTTGGGAACAAACACCTTGACAAAGATGGAAATGGAAGAAGGCTAGGAAGAATAATATTTGATAGTGGTAGCTCCTACACATACTTCACAAATCAAGCTTATGTTGCTTTCCTCTCAGCTGTAAGTATCACAAATTACCTTTCCCTTGTACTATAAGGACTTTGTCTCGTTCTAATAATGCAATGTTAACGGGTTAAAGAAAACCTACCTAGGAAACAGGTGGAGCAAGATTCATCAGACTCATTCCTACCACTCTGTTGGAAAGGGAAAAATAGGTTAAGGTAAATGGCTTTGGTTGAGTTTAAAATTCAAGTGCAAGTTCAATTTCAACAATTCAATCTCAGGCCTATTTAGAGGAAACATTATAAAAAACCATGGCCAGAGAGTCAAGTGCAAGTTCAGTTTCAAAATTTTAACCTCAGCCTTATTTAGAGTACAAATTATAAAAACTATAGTCATTGGAAATATATTAGAATCCTGAAAGCTTCCTGAGTTTTGTGAAATGTATCAACTCTGTTGCAGAGGTGACACCATACTTCAAGTTGTTAACACTCGAATTTGGGAGTGCAGAGCAAAACATATGGAAATTTCTCCAGAAGATTATTTGGTCATCAGTGTAAGCATGCATAAGCTTTGACATACTCTATTAGATTCTCTACCATGCATTAGAATGATATCGCATACCTTCAAAATCTCATTGTTGATTAAAACTCTCGTCCTTGAATTTAAGTAATTTATCTTTATGTTTCAAAACATTTTTGTTTATGAATTTGATTTCAATTTACAACATTCAAAAGAAGCTTATTTTCCTGAAATAAAGGATAAGCTTGCAGGATTAAATCTCTATAATCACTCTGCACACTCGGCGAGGGCAGTCTATAGAAAATAATTTTGAGTAGATGGTTACAACTTATAAACCCCACGAGTTCGGTCAGTTAAACATCTTTGAAGGTTTTAGGGGTTATATTTGATCAGCTTTAAATTAATTTGGAATAACGCTATCGTAGCTTATACAATATCGGGTTTTCCTATATGTTGCCCATCATATGCATTCAACAATCTAGTTCAATGCAAGCTTTATGTACATTCTTCTTGTAGAATAGATCAATGATCTTGTAGAGTATAAGGACCTTGCATATTAGATTCTAGGGCTTTCAAATGGACAAGACAACCGATGGCAAAATTCTTTGAATTCTAAATTAAGGGAAGCAGAATTGGAACCATAACAAAAAAAAATCACAATAATTTCACAATGGCCAAATGGACAGACATCCAATGGAGTCACGGGTTACATTTAAATGGCAAATTCTCAGAATTCTCGGCCTTAAACCCTTTATTTCTCCGAAGAAGAGATTTTTCATCCCCAATTTCCCACAAACGCTGAGAATTTGTGGCAAAGGATGGGTAAAATGCGTAAATTAACGCTAAAACCCTCCACAAAACCCCAAATTCAAACTCTGGAACGCAATTCCCAGCTCGAAATTCGAAATCTAATGCTGACAATTCGGAAGAATTTTACCTTGGGAATGAAAGGCGTGCTGTTCCCAGCCATTTGCACCAGATAATTAAGATTTAGCGGGCACTACAATGCAATTCCGAGGCGAATGAGTCTTCTTCTAAACCTCTCAAATTTCTCACTAAAAACCGCTAGGATTTAGAGCTTCGAGCTTTTCCTCGTTGTCCTCGGCCTACAGTCTCCCGGCATATACTATTAGAAGTGGCTGGTCATAGTGGGGGTGAGGATGGGATAAAACTGAACATGTTTTTCCCTTATACTAATCGCCAAAATCAAAAGCCCTAACTCTGAGCATTGTTCGCAGCCCGAAGTGGAGAGTGGCTTTCTGGAGCCTGTTCACTACCAAGAACCCCGAAAGACAAAGTGCTTCGAATCAGGTCGTGAACAGTGCGGCGGCTGGGAAAATTGTAAGAGGGCGAAGAAATTAGTATTACAATCACTGGTATGCAAAACTTCAGACAAACTACCATTTTCATTTCTATTCATGGGCTATAAAGAGTGCATTCAACAAAACCTAAAAACTATGAGATTCATTGAAAGAACTGTATGCAACAGAGATTCGCATTACATTTACCTAAAGGGCTCTAGCGCTCCGCCGTATTTGCTATATTTATACTGAACACAGCTTCGGCTCCGTTCGTGAGATTGTCAAACAAGGCTCCTCTGTCAGTTTGAACACTGCTATACTTTGTGAGATTGTCAAACAGGGCTCGTCTGTCAGATTAAACATTGTTATACATAATTTTTGGATAGCTTATTACATAACTGTTGATGAAGTTTGAACCAAGACGGCAGCTGGTAAGGTCATGGAAGGATTAAGCACAGATCAGTTGGTCGTGCGCGGCAGAACAGGATTCTCAAAGCACGAATTTGTTGGTAGTGCACTGCATAACTGGGTTTTGGAGGGAGCTAAGGAATAATGCCACCAAAGCTAGATGCGGAAAAACCTGGAATAATGATGCATGTGGCAAAATTTATGTGCGAGAGAAGAAAGAAACGCCTATAGGCGTAATTAGCTCTCGATAAATACTTGATTAAAAGACAAATTATTTAATTTAATGATAATAATAAAAACTAATCATAAAATTATAATATATATATATATATATATATATATATAAAATCAAATTTTCTTTTGGGTAAAACTAAATTAAATAAAATTAAAAATCTATCGATAAGACAATAGGCAATGAAACTAACTTATTAAAAAAAACTAAAATTTATGTAATTTAAATTCAATTCTAATTTTGAATTGAGGAAAATAAATTTAATTAAATTTTAGAGGAAATTTAAAATTTTGTAAGTAAATAAGAGGGGTTGTGCGGCAGCTAGTCCTTGCTCTATGTTGTTGTTGGTTGACGCTGTATCTACCTTATGTTGTTGTTGGTTGAAGCTATATCTAGCACAAGTAGCATAGCAAGCAAAAACATCTTATAGAGATGTTGATTAGTCAATGTTCAAAGCAATACTAAGCATCCTATAGTGTATTGATTAGCCAATATTTAACCTGCTCTAACCGAGAAGCAAAAGACCTACTCTAATCGGGTAGCGAAAGATTGTTTTTGCCTGGTTGAAGCTTGAAGGCCATGCTCTGCAATGGTGGGAGATTGATGCAGCAAGTAGAACACTGACCTAATGAGATATCAAGAGAACCAACAGATTATATGGCACTACTTCAGGTAAGGACAATCAGTGTAGGAGTTCATGACAAAGTTCAGGACGAGAGCAATTCAACTAGGGGTCTCTCTCAAAATCCTAGAAACGTACATCAAATACCTGGGAGCAATTCTACCCCATATTTGGCATCAAGTAATGTGGTTCAAACCAAAGATAATTGATGAAGCCAGTTTGCAAGTACAACACCTCGAGGGGGGAGGGTGGAAGCAGCAATCAAGCACGCATGGGAAAATAGAACCACAATAGAAAAAAGAAGAAAAAAAGCAAAAATGGAATAAGAAGAAAATTGTGGCAGTCACACAGGAAGCAACACCTTTTGTCAAGCAGTGGAGGTTCCCTCGCCCCAACTCAGTTTTTCATGTGCTAGTGAAGCTAGAAAGTAACATAGTCATTTCGAGACAAGTCTCCCACCCGGGATGAACCTGAAGATAGAGCTATTTGGGCACCAACACTAGCATTTATGAATTATGAATTGAGATCTGCTGCACTAATTGGGACAAAAGCATGGTGCCTTGAATCCTATCGAAAGCATGTAGTTGAAGGTATAAAAATTCTTAAAATGAATCCACAATGCAATTCAAAGCACTTGCAGGAGGCATTAATCCCATGCCCAATGTAAATCGGTTGACAAATCTTGGCTGGCTAAGGTAAATCGATTGCCCATACCACAGCTGCAGCATTTCTAGAGCTCTAAATAAGAAAACCAAACTATCCCCATACCACAGTTGCATCATGGATGACTTATCAAATAAATATCCTACAGGTCTACAATCTATTAATACTCTATAATTTATAAAAGAAAATCGAATTAATCATGTAGACCTCGTTGACTCTGTGTTATGATTTTTTTCATTTATAACCAACAACAAAAAAACACAAATCAAAGAGATTGTACATAAATTTAACAGAAATGAGGAGGAGAACGAGTATATCGCTCTGGGATTAATTTTAGTCTCGAAATTTAATTAAGAATTGCATATCAAAAGAGCTAATTATATGAAATTACAAAAATCAAATAAATTCCTAGAGATCATTAGTAAGCTAATCTAATTTACTTTGTAATCAAAAAAAGAAATAGATACAGATACAAAGAGACTACCATCTACATAAATTACTAGAATTGAAGAGTATAACACCTTATCCAACTGGGATTGAACCCTTGCACACGCCAGCTGATTCGAAAAGCGCGGTGGAGAATACCATCTCGTGTAATTTGTGCAGACCTTGCTGACTGGGCTATTGTGATTTTTTTTCATTTATAATCAACAACTAAAAAAACACAGATCGAAGAGATTGTACAGAAATTGAACAGAATTGAGGAGGAGAACGAGGATATCTTTCCATGCTTCAGTATAGTCCAGGAATTTAATTAAAAGTTACGAAAATCGAACCAATTTCTACAGATCACCACGCTAATCTAATTTACAATGTAATAAAAAAAGGAAAGTAATACAAATACAAAGAGACTACATACACAAAAATTACTAAAATTGAAGAGGAGTATATCTCCTTACCCAGTTGGGATTGAACCCTTCCACATGCCAGCTGATTCGAAAAGCATGGTGAATAATATCATCTCCTGTAGCTGGGATCGAATTCTAATTCGAATATTGATGTAATATATGCCCTCCACTGCTCATTACCACACAACACAACACACATAGACAGGTAGACCAGACAAGACAAGCCTCATAAACACCACAAACTCATACAAGGCACATACTAGAATGGAATCATATAAAACATGACATTGAACTCTAAACATACAACATAGGTGGCCCTAGGAGGAGGCGGAACAGGGGAGGGAAGGAATGCACAAAAAAAAGGTTCGGACAAAGAATGGAGATAAAAGATGAACAAGACTTGCAGTTAAGCGATTGCACGATTTGATGGGAGCTGGACGAGCATCGTGCCAATCTTTGTATCTATTCTTACTCATCTAATTACATTTTATTTGAGAGTAATATTTTCAAGTTCGACTTTCTATTTGTTCATTTCAAGTTTTAAGGATTAACCAGTGAATTTTTTTAAAATAAGCTATAACAGAAATTAAAGAGAGTGTTGCGTACCTATATTCTGGCGCCCACTAGTCCTCTATTTTGTCCCCTGAATCCTGTCAAGAGCATGTAGTTGAAAAGATAAAAATGTTGAAAATGAAGTTCACATCACATACATGAGGTAGTAATCTCATGGTCGCAACATGGATATCTAATCAAATTAATAATCTATATTTAGATCTATAATTTATTGATAACCTATAATTTTATAAAGAAGACATTACGAAAATATTTCTACATGCATTTTGATAGATGTCATGGCTATCACTTGTGCCACGCAAATACCTGAAAACTCGCTTCACTGTTGTCCAGTGCTCCTTCCCTAGTTTTAACATAAACTTGCTCAATACTCCCACTGCATGTGCAATGTCTGGTCTAGTATAGACCATTGCATACATCAGGGTACCTACTATACTTGCATATGGAACACGGGATGTGTCCTCTTCCTCTTCTTGTGTCTTGCGACGTTGTTCAAAAGATAACTTCACACCTATATGAATAGGAACCTTCACCGGTTTACTATCTTGCATATTAAACCTCTGCAGTATTGTCTCGACATATTTCCTTTGGTTTAACAAGAGCTTCCTCTTTGCCCGATCTCTTTTAATTCCCATGCCCAAAATATAGTTTGCAGCACCAAGATCTTTCATGTAGAATTTGGAGGACAATTGGGTCTTCAAATCCTGGATAATTTCTTTGTCATTTCCAACCAGCAACATATCATGCACATACAAGACCAGATCAATAATACAGTCACCAATTAATTTAAAATACACACAGTGATATGCTTTGCTTCTGGTGAAGCCAATTCCTCGTATAAATGTATCAAATTTCTGACACCACATCCTTGGTGACTGTTTAACCCATACAGAGACTTCTTTAACTTGCATACCAGTTCTTTCTGACCCTTCACTGCAAAGCCTTCACGTTGCTTCATGTAGATTTCCTCTTCCAGTTCCTCGTGAAGAAATGTTGTTTTCACATCCATATGTTCTACCTCAAAATCAAAAACAACAACAATAGATAAAAGTAATCTAATAGAAGCTACCTTGGCAACAGGAGAAAAAATATCACCAAAATCAATTCCCGACACCTTGGAATAACCTTTTGCTACCAACCGAGCTTTGTATTTCTCCACCTTTCCTTCTGCATTTGTCTTCTTCTTGAATACCCATTTACTGGCAATGGGTTTCCTTCTAGCCGGCAACTCCACTAGATCCCAAGCCTCATTTTTTTACAAAGATGCCATTTCATTAACCATGGCCTCTTTCCAGAGTTTTCCATCCTCTGAATCTATTGCTTCCTTCATAGTTTTGGGATCATTGTCAGCAATAGATAAAGCAAAATTTGAACAGAAAGCATATGGACTATACCTTTTTCTTTTCCTTCTTTCTCGAATTGATCTTCTCACACCCGGAGTTTGTGGCTCTTCATCTTCTGATTCCTCCTCTGTTTTAGAGTATGATTCTTCCTCCTTTAGCTCAAACTCTATCTTCTCAAGTTCCTTTGGTTGGACTTCATGTTTAATAACATCTTTCACCTCTCTGAACACCACATCTCGGCTGTACACAACCTTCCTTGTTACTAGGTTCCAAAACTTATAACCCTTTAAACCATCCTTATACCCAATAAAGATGCACTTTTCAGATTTACTATCTAACTTGGTTCGTTTCTCCTTTGGAACATGTACATATGCATCACATTCGAATACCCTCAAATGTGAAAGAGAGGGTTTCTTACCAGTCCATACCTCTTGTGGAGTCTTATCCTCCAACACTGATGAAGGTGATCTGTTGACTAGATAACATGTTGTCTCCACCGCATCTGCCCAAAATTCTTGTCCTAACCCGACACCACTGAACATGCTTCTCGCCCTTTCCATCAATGTCTTGTTCATTCTTTCTGCAACTCCATTTTGCTGACGTGTATATGGAGTAGTCCTCTGCCGTGCTATACCACACTTCTTACAGAATTCTTCAAATTCCTTACTGCAAAACTCTCTACCGTTATCATACCTCAACACCTTTATCTTCTTCTCTTTCTCGTTTTCCACCATAGCCTTAAATTCTTTAAACCTGTCAAAGACTTCAGATTTCTTCTTAAGGAAATATATCCATGTATTCCTTGAGAAGTCATCTATAAATGATACATAGTACACCGACTTACCCAGTGATGGAACCTTCACAGGTCCAAACACATCACTGTGCACAAGTTTTAATATATGTTTTGCCCTCTTACCACCAGAGGGGAAACTCACCCAATTCTGCTTCCCATATACACAATTTTCACAGAAATCAAAATCTAGAGAGCTATTACTCATACCTTCTACCATACCTTTACCATGAAGTATTCGAAGGCCCTTCTCTCCAATATGTCAAAGCCTTTGATGCCACAACATGGTCTTCTCTCCAGAGACCACTAGATTTTTTGCTCCACTTCCAGGAACCACAGAGTTGTTGCACCCATCAATAACAGTGCTACCTTGCAACTTGTACAAAGTTCCAATCTAAACTCCCCGCATCAATACCAGTGCTCCCCGAACCATCTTGCAAGTATCCTTCTCGAACATTGTTTTTACACTTGCATAATCTGGCTTGCTTACAAAAATCAGATTTCTAGATAATTCAGGAACATGCAAAACCCTCGAGAGTGTTCTAACCCTTACACCTTGCAACTTCAACTTTACTTTTCGCGACCAACAATTCTAGCCTTCCTGTCATCCCCCAAGAAGACATCACCACCATCATATTTCTCATACTCGCAGAACCACTCTCTATGGGGAGTGAAGTGAAAGGATGCACCTAAGTCAATCAACCATGCCTCATGATCTACATGTGTACTTGAAGAAGCCAAGTACACATCCCCACCTTTATCTGAGGTGGTTTTCGCCTCTGCAGAAGGAGCATCATCAAATCCCTTTCCTTTTTCAGGAGCTTTAGATTTACAGTCCCTTTTGTAGTGCCCTCCCTTTCCTCATTTCTAACACAGCACCTTTACAGGTTTTCCTGGAGATTTAGATCTCCCTCTAGATTTAGACCTCCCACTTGATGACTTACTTTTGTTTCTGTTCTAGGACCGTCCTCGTACAAACAAGGCATCACCATTTTGGCTCTCCATATTTTTCTGTCTCATTTCGTCCGTCAACAAGGATGAGACTATTTCATCAAACTACAAGGCAGTTGCATTGCTACCTATTGCAATAACCAGACTATCCCACGAATCTGGTAGAGAACACAACAAACTGATGCACTTATCTTCATCTGAAATTTTAATATCAACAGATAAAACTGACTTCCCACAGTATTAAATGTATTCAGATGCTTTGTCACCGAGTCTCCATCTTTCATCCTCGTGTTTTACAGCTTTTTCCGTAGGAACAGTTTATTCACCAGAGACTTAGATTGGTACAAAGTCCCTGACTTGTCCCACAAAGCCTTCGCCATAGCTTCCCCTGATACATTCATCAATACTGAACCTGAGACACACAATCGTATTGTGCTCTTTCCCTTCCAATCCAACTTCTTCCATTCTTCATCGAACACTCCCATTGGTTTAGTACCTGGTTCTACCATGATCCACTGATCTTTATCCACCAACAGATCCTCCATATTGAGTTTCCACAACTCAAAACTCTGACCATTAAATTTCTCGATCTTTATCTTTCCACTACTCGCCATCTTATTTCACCACTAGAATCGATCTCACAGATCTCCCACTAAACAGGGTCTACCACATGCCCGAGGAAAACCCCTCAGCAACAAAGGCGTCCCTTGAAGCCAAAAACAACTCTGATACCAAATGTAGGTTTAACCCCGTACAGAAATTACCTGCATATGAATTCTAAAAAACACAGAAAATAAACAATGCGAGAGCATAACACATAAAACACATATACACAGAGATTTCCCCTTGGATCTCAAAACCAGGACTACCAGCTTGATTTTTTTCACTATGTTCCTTTCAATGCTATAATACATATTTATACATGCTGAAGCATCAAATACCATGCACTGAAAACCATCATCTCCAAAACCATGTACGAAAATCATGCACAAAACCATAGGTAGGTCCGCCCAACCTAACATAGGGTCCAAAACCAAAATTTACCCCATA
The DNA here is from genome assembly GCA_031772625.1 of Pinus tabuliformis. NCBI lineage: Eukaryota > Viridiplantae > Streptophyta > Pinopsida > Pinales > Pinaceae > Pinus > Pinus tabuliformis. The sequence goes on from CM062806.1 coordinate 625,539,311, forward strand.
GAGGGGGGTTACCTGCACCCCTCAAACCCCCTATGACCCCCCCCCCTCCCCCCTTGCTACGCAATCGGCGCAACAAAGGGGGGGCTCCGCCTCCCCTCTAACCCCCCAGTTAACTACGTGGACTAGTCGTGGAAAGAATATAACACAACCCAACACTTTTCTGATTCAAAAAATTTGGAAGAAGTATCTGACTAAGTTTCTAACCCTGGTCACACAAGGGGAATAAGGAAACAATATCTCAATTCCATAGCATTGCATCAATAGATTAATACTTTGCTTAGCGGGGTTTTAAAGGACAAGTAGGAGGAGAGATTAAAAGAGATTTGAAAAATCAATGCTTTTCCCAAAAATATTGGATGCAAGGCTGGAACATCTCGAAGGCCACCTTCAGTCTGAATTTGACCCTCTTGCTCCTCCTATATCCAACACCAAGGACCTAACGCCTATTAGTTCTTTGGACTCTTAAATGGTTGGAATATTTGGTGACAGTTCTTTCTGTTACAATTATGTTTTGGTTAGGCAGGTTGTACTAAAAAATGACAGTTTTTTGGACTAGCTTTTAATAAGTAGGTGGTTAAAAATATTTAGTTTCCCTCATGGCAAATTGAAACCACATATGGAGTATCATGAGTAAGTAATGACTCGTTGGATGTTGTAGTAAATTTTGATGATATTATGAGGCAATAAAAAACATTAATTTACAAAAAAAGATGAGAGGAGAATTTGCATATCAAGTTCAAAGATGTTTAGTGAAAAGTTCATACTAGTGAGTGTTGAGGCTACCATTCCTTCCCTTGCGGTTGCTCCTATGGAGAAATGGTGATGCAACTTTCTTCTACGTTAACTACTGGAAGAAAAGAAACAACTTGAAACAAACAGAAAAAACTTCCTCCCAAGAGGCTTAAATCCAATGCTAGTAAAAATAACAAGATCAAATTAAAGCATTTGTGTAAGTAAAACCTAAATATCGAAGAGAATCTTATGACACTCTTCTCGTGTAGTAAAAACAATTTTATTTAAGGAAAGTCAACTTGAAAAATAAAACATACCTTGTAAAACCTTCATGATGAACAGGTCACTTCAAAGAATCAAATTCTTGCAAGATTTTGATATAACGTAACACTAACAAATAAAGGAAAAACACAACGGATCACTCGCAAACAAATTTGTATTTTCTCCAAATCTGAGAAAGGAGGTAGAGTGTTTTATTTTTATAGGACAAGGAGGCCTCTAACCCATCAATTACAATCTTGTGTGCTCTCCAAAACCATGGGAGAATACAAGTGGTTTTCCCAACTAACATTTTTCCATTTTGATGAGGTCAAACATAAAATAATTAAAATCGAACAAAATATTTGCACCTTTTTTTCTAGAAGAACAATTTAAATAATAAAGTGGTCAAAGAACCTTTGAAACTTCTAAAAATCTAATTTTAAAGCTAGTCGTGTTCATTTGACCAACTAGTCCAATTTTACATTAAATATTTCCCCTAGTGTGAACATGGACACGGGAAAAATCCTTCATTTATATGCTACCAAAGTTTTGTACATTTGTAATATTCCTCTAAATAATGTTGATGTAGACATTTGGAGATGATCAAACACCATGTGCTTATCATTGTTGGTTGATAAAATCAACAATGCCTAGTTTAAAACCTTTAATCACACATCCAGCTTCAACTAATAGTTAGGCATTAGCAAAGGCAAGATAAGTTAACACAGACAGCTTAGCCAATGTTACCAAATTATTTGAAAATCTAACCAAGGAAACAATCTCACTTGTTACAAGTGTCTTTGGGATAGAACATAATACATTTCTTGACTCATCTAAGTTAAATTAGGTGGATGATGTGTGTGTGTGAGAGAGAGAGAGAGGGAAAGGGCATGTAAGGGCAACATATGAATCAACTTCCAAAGTCATAGATAGCGTTGAAGGTGTAATTATGATCCAACAAGTCAATTAAATCATGGCTAAGAGTTTTCTTTCATTTCCAAATCCTTATGAGAAGGACCCTTACTACTTCGGCTTATACACACTTCCCTTAGTTTTAATTTTCTTTGATTTAGTTTTTTTCTAACTCTTTTTCCTTTAGATAAGTGTTCTACTCTTGTGATTTTGAAGTGGGGCCATAATGAAGTAGTTTCTATTTTTAAATTTTCCTTTGACCTCTTTAGCCTTTTATTTGGCTTGATTTGAATTTTTGAGGCTTGCATTTTTATTGATCTTTCTTCACGACCATTTTGAATGATATTTGGTAAGATAGCCATGGTTTAGGGGAATCTTTGTTTTCTATGGATGGGATGGAACATGAAAGTGTCTTTAACATAAAATATTAAGTTTGGAAGGGATATGTCCATTCTACCCACCCTAACTTCCCAGTAGTACCTATTGGTCTAGCTTAAGGCACACTTAACCGAAATCAAATATGTCACAAATGGTTAGAAATAGTAAAATGTAACATCTTTACTAAGTTAAAAGTGATAAAATATCCATCTAATGCTAGCTTTTAAACAACAAGTTAAAACCTTAGCATCATTCTTAGGTGAGGGAGTTAAGCAATGAAACCATACCAACCAATAACTGAAGAAGCATGAGATATCATCTAGCACATCTGAGATCGAGGATATGGGAAGTGATACACCATTGTATGTGAATGATTGATAAGCATAGAAATGCAACCGATGAATGGAGAATAGTTGGCATAGGTTTATAAGTAGAAATCTCCTCAAAGTAGCAATCAATCACCCGATTGAGTGTGTCTCTAGGGGGGTTGCCTGAAGGGAAACATGGCTTCTTTCAATTTTCCTTACTTTGCCTCAAAATACATTATTTTCCTAGATTTTACAATATCATGCACTATGACCTAGTTTTCCACAATAACAAAATTTTCTTCCTAGTTTTGCACTTTAAAGTTGGATCTTATCAAATTCATATTGAGATGAACCATCAAATAGATCATTCAGACAAGATCTACCAGTTATGGCATCTTCGAGAAATTGAGTCAGAGGAGAGCTTTATGTTTCATTGCCCCATTTATTATGAAATCCATGGGATATTTCATTGCCTACTCAAGGGGATCCAAACCCTTTCTGCTGTCTTTTAGTGTTCAGATCAAAGATGTTTAGCCTTTCACCTGCAAGAGGCCCTCAGGATTCATACCCACAATCTCCAACCTCCTAGGTTGAATCTTGTTTAATGAATTACCTGCTTCTTTACGATGTTCCCATTAGTCAGGGGCGATAAGAGGCAGGGCAAAGGAAGCATTGCTTTTAGATCCACATCAACGTGGACCAAAGGAACCATTCCTTGTCCACAAAGACCTCAAAGACATCACCAAACTATATCCCTTACCGACAAGCAAATTACATTACCTAAACATCAGTATTGAGTTACAGTGGTTAGATAGCAACACAATAGAGGGTCCATATCTTCCCCTAGCTTTTCATCAGGGAATCATCCCATCCTAATTTTTCTCCATTCGACATCAAATGTTGGGAGAGGTAGATATACTAGATTTTCACCCAGTCCATATATCCTTTCCTTCTGCATTTCTCCCTCCCACTGTGGTTGCTCGCACTTGGATTTGAGGATTTTCTCATGTTTTCAAATGTAGACTTCATGTTTATACTTTACTTTTTGTTCTTTATATTGGAGACCTTGTAGTACTCCTGTTTTGCATTGACAACATTGTATTTGGCAGTCTCATTGATGTACTTTTGTTGTCATTTGGTGGACATTAATAAAATTATCATAACTTAACTCATCTCCTATGTTTTCATATTTAGTGTTTCCTTTGCTAAAGAAGGCTCTTTCTTTATTTTTTTTTCATCACCAAACTCGCATTTTTCCTTGCCATAAGGGCTGAAATCATTCTCTCTAAACATTTCTATAGCACATTGATGAATGTAAATACAACATCATTGTATTGAGAGGGTAAGTTGTTTGATAAAATAATCTTAGAGTCATTTTTTGTCTATTTTTGGCACTTGTTTTTGTCAAGTGTTGTAATAATGTGTGGAATTGTTGGACATCAATTTGCCTTTATCTATTTTTATATAAAATAATAATAATAATAATATCATTAAGAATAATTTTGCATTATGAGATTTTGTCCCAAACAATTTTATTAATTTCTCCATACTTCCTTCAAGCTTCTTGTCAAATCGAAATGGTGGAGTTGAGTCTTAAACGTAGCTAAACAAATATTGCCTTTTGATTTTTCATCTCTAATTGTCCACTCCACGATTTATTCATACTATGTGGGTTTTGTTTATAAGCATTGAAATCATTGTCTCTAAAGATTGTAATGAAATATTATTGTGCGTAAATAAAATTTCATTGTATTTGGAGGGTAAGTTGATTATTAAAACAATCTTGACCTCATCTTCTTATTTGTTAACACTTGTGTTTTTCCATTGATTTATTAATACCTTGTGTTGCACCATATATTGTATGGGGTGCTCATAGACCAATTCACGACACCTTGCAAGATGATGCCTATTATCCATTGTTTTGTATAATTGGTGCTTGTCATCACTTGGTTCATAAATTTAGTAGAGGATGACATGATGAGTATGGCATTCCAAAGGTTGGGAGGCTTCAATTATGCATCTTTTTCTTCATGGACCAATTTAGGTATCTATTTGGTATCATAGTGTTGTGCTTGGCATTCCATTTGAAATATTTTTTGTAGCCTTAGAGTGTGTTATGTATGGAAGCATGGAGGAAGAATGGACTTGTGATAAGTATTTATGTCGATCTTAACCTTGATACATTGGACAAAGATTGGATCATGTCTATGAAACAATCATTGTACATACAGACTTGACTAGCAGAGTCAGGCTGGGAGCATGTTACAAGCATATAAATGATTGTATTCATCATGTATGGAATCATGGCTCTAGTGGAAATTTGTACTTGTGCTAAAAAGCACCTATAGTGATCTTATCCTTGATACATTGGATAAAGATCAAATCATGTCTATGAAGCAATCATTGTTCAAGACTACATATGGACTCCGTTAATAGACTTCGTCCAAAAGCATATTATAAGCATAAGAATCCTTGTATTCACCCTGTGATTGGGATTTTTAGAAGCCCTTCCTCTCATTTCCCATTCCAAGAACTCTCCATTCATGAGCGGAATATAACATTGCCTAATTTGGATGATGATGAAACTAATATCTTTAAAAGAAAGTTTGCTTTCACCTTTGAGAGGAAAACAGGTTGTTGCATTATGCTAGGGGATTGACGTGTGTTTATGTTACAAACATAATAATAAGCATCAATAACAATAAGTTAATTTATTAAATGACAAGTTCAGGGGTGCGTACTGTTTTACCTTGTGACTAGTAAATGTTATAAGTAAACCGTCACGAGGCTTGTTGTACTATCATCTTTCACATTCAAACAATTATCAACCAATATATCTTATATCTATAAAAATAACTCCCCCTTCACACATACAAACGAGAATTATTTGTTACATTGGGCTCAGATTTGCGTTTCTCCATACAAACTGGGCTAGAAATAACCGTCAAATATGATAACGTCGTCGTTCGTTGCCACCACCAATAATTGTACTCATCATTGTAGCTAATGCCACGATACTATATAAATTTCGTACATATATAAACCACCACCCACACTCTTCCATGCTCTACGATTAGCTAATAAGTAAATTGAGTGACCATTCATTCATTGTATGGTCCACGATCATACAATCAAGGGTTGAGTTAATTAGTCACCCGTTTCATTAATCAATCATTCGTAATCATCACATTTAAAATAGTCACTTTAATAAATATTTATTATTTATTACAAAGTCACTTTATAAAAGATAATTAATACATACACACATAAAAGTGGAGTCTGCAAAGAAAATGCCAAAGCCAAGATGATTAGCAATGACAAATTACATGTGGTAGTTAATGGATATAGAGACGAGGTCAATAACATAAGAAATTGTTGGTGCAAAAATAGTTGGGAGAAGAAAAAGAGTGAATTGATAAAATCAATAAAATAATAAAAGAAAGAAGAAAGAATTAACAAGTTGATGGAAGATTTCGAGAATCAATGGAAAATCATATTAAGAATGAGAAATGATGACAAGGACAGAATAACAAGAATATGTAATTTCAAAGGAAAAAGAATTGACTAGCTAACTGAGAGGGTAGATGCGTCAATTGCAAAACCCTTAACATACTCAAAACCAACATTGAGTCAAGAATCACAAATTACAAGTGAACAACAACATCAAGAAACACTTGAAGTAGTTTTTTCAAGCATCAAGTATTACAAACAAAGATTATCAATAAAATAAAAAAGGAACCAATGAAATATGATGGTAAAGGCCATAAAGGAACAATCATTTGGGTCAACAAAATGAAGGAATTTTTTTAATTGAACCCTCGGTTAGGTGAAGATAAAAAATAATGACAACCTCCAATAACTTAAAAGAGGAAGCTCATTCTTTTCATTAGCAAAGGTTCACGACTACCATGTTGAAAAGATTCCATGACGAGGAAGACGATGATTTAGACACTAAATTTGTTATCTTAAACAAAAGGGGAACGTGAATGACTACATTCATGAATGGGGAGTTTTGGCCACAAGACAAAACATATTCACAAATGTACAATTGGTAAAAATGTACATCTATGAATTAAAGAATTACATCCATGGTGAAATAAAGATATGGAACCCTAAAACAATTGAGGATACTAGAGATGCGGTGAAATTAATTTATCAAAAATACAAGTTCAACAAGCCATCATTCACCAATGAAGATGAAAATCGATAACAGGATTCATATAAGAAGGGAGCAGACAAATGTACATATTGTGGATATAAATGGTCACCAGGGCACATGTGTCGCAATAAGAAATTATATATTGATGAAGTGTAGAAGTACTTAGATACATCTGATAGTGAATCAAAGAGAAGAAAAGAGAAGGAAAATAATTGTCGTAAGTGTGGGAAAATTTGGACACCAGGTGTAGATGAGAAGACACGTCATTGCGATACTATAAAATATTGAACGAAAAGAAAGTAGACGTACAAAAGATAGATGAAGAAAAGATTACAACATACAATGCATACTCAGACCACGATGATACATTGCAAAATCCATCACTAGATTCGATCTCATGTGGTTGGCAAAAATATAAATGAAGAAAATCAACTTTGGCAAAACATAATTAACCCAAAAGACCAAAAACAACCACCAGTTGCAAAATATGTTCTACCACACCTCAGGAAGCAAATATTCCAGTCTCCTGGCAAACAATAAAGTAATTGTATAGTTTCATTGACAAGCATGACTTGAAAACTACAACCTAGGACCATAACGCTTAAAGGAGTTGTTATCACTCCAGGAAGCTCTCCTAGGTTGTAGCTCGGAGATGTCTGGTAACATATAAATCTTCAATATTGTTCTCTGAACTATTGGAATGGATGATGGTTTGGATCAAGTCAGATGACTGTTTCAACTCTGTTTTCACTCAAGACATGCATGAACACCCTCAACTTTACAAGGCTTTAGACCACTAATGCTCAATAGTTTATAGATTTAATGAATAGATGAAGAATACTGACTGTACCGGCAGATGCATACATAACCACATATGAATGCCTAGCTACAGGAAGTAAATAAAGCTTACAAATCTAATTTATCAACACAGAGATAAGATGACAGTTATCTAGCATTAAATACAGAAGAAAACATGAATAACCTATTCAAGTGAAAGCTCTGAACAAAAGAGAAAATGGGAATTGAACATGTAACAACAAAAGAAGCTTCTATTGCTATGAGAAGCTAGAGTAGCAGAGTATCCACAGTCCCCAAAAGTTGAACCATTGTTACTCCGAATTTTCACATATTTATAGGCCCTTTACAATGCTCTCGGGCCTTTTGAGGCTCGAGAGGTCTTAATCTATCCCCTCTGTCTTTAACAACTTGATGCCTTGACCAGGCATGCGTGGGCTCAGAGGTTTCTTCTTCTAACAGCAGAGTAACTGCATTCTGGTAGTTTGCTGCAATGTCTGGGAGCTCGCTTGTGCAAGCGATGCTCCATGATCGTTTGTTGGTTGTGGTTGCATCATGTTGTTGCCTTTTTATCCCTCCAGCCATCTATCTCCTGGAAATCTGTCTCCCAGCCTCTGCTCTGTGATGGAATGGCTATCGGGCCTATGAAATCCTTGCAACGACCCCTTTCAAATGATAACCATGATTGTTTTCTATTTCACACAGAAAACGCTGCAACACTATGAAATCCCACCAATCTCTGTTTATTTCGGACTTCAAAAGTCCTTGAACTCTGTCTATTCCTCTATTGGGTCCGTCCTTATCGCTATCGCAAGTTGCAAGTGGCATGTTCCCTTGCTTCCATTTGTATTTTGGAATATGTTAAAAACACTGAAAATCATGAGAAATTTGCTTTGGTGGACCTGAAAAATTATATATTTTCATTCCCGAACCCTTTCGGGTTCGGGTCTTATCGCATATCACAAGTTGCTCCGGTCCTGCTCCAAGGTTCCCCTTTGTATTTTAGAAAATACGTCAAACTGCGAAAATGCATTGAAAATGGCCTTTCTGCGGACCTCAAATATTATGAAATAATATTTAGAATACCATCGGGTCCGGTTCATTGGGTCGCACACATATATGTGTGAAGGCCTCGCTCCATGGTGTTGCTCCGATGCGATATAGTGATGCGATCTGATCGCAATCGCATATCGCTCATGCCCCGAGCCATTGATAGCACTCTTCGTTAATCTCTGATAGTAATCCTGCGATGCGATGTGGGCCATCGATCTGCGCGCTTGATCGACGGTCCATGTTGCATCGCCGATCGTTGTCGCAAGTTCCATACAGTCTGCGCCGATATCCGCCGATTGTGACCTGCCGATCAGATCTAGATCGTTGATTGGCCAGATCTAACAGTTGTTATGCGTTTCACTGTTTATGCCTCTGGTACTTGGTTTTTCACTATTTCCTCTGGTTTTCTGCCTCCCGATAATGCTTTTCCGCCATTCTAAGGGTTCTTGACATGCGATTGTTTTGATCTTTGAATGATACTTAGGCAATTTTTGAAGACTTCAGGAGTGTTTTGGATCCATTTTGGGCCACATGCCGACAAGGCTAACAAGAGCCATAAAAGATAGAAATGTCATGATACTTGTATATTCTCACAGTACTCATAATTGCATGAACATTGTTCTTTCTAAATAACTTTATCTCTTTTTGTACTTAAGCAAAGATCTTACCATGGCAATTGCTAATGGACAAAATTTCATGGAAGTGGGAAAATGTCACAAAGTTTCAATTTGAATACAAGAACTAGAACTAGAAATAGAACTCTATGCTCTAACGCTCGAAGAGATTGGTATCGTGCTAGGTGAGGAATGGTTAATGAAGTTGGCAAGCTATAATACGAACCTTGAAGAACAATTCGTGGAATTTAATTAACAATGCCAACAATATAAATTTTATGGTGTTGAAGCTTCCACTCTTAAAGAAGATGCAACCATATACAGGAAGCTCACCAACACTGAAAGCGTGAACAAAGTCAAACCCATAAAAATAGATAAAATGTCATTCCATGGAAAATGGCTCAACTATAGAAAATTATATTTATTATGATTAGAGGACAAAGCATTCATTAAGAGGCCTACACACAATACTAAACATAAATAATAATAAGTAGTTAAATAATTAAATGAAAATTCAGGGGGCACATACCCTTTTCCCTTGTGACTAGTCAATTCTTTAAGTAAATTGTCATAAGGCTTTTTGTATTGTCATCCTTCATATTCAATCAACGTAACTTATATCTATAAAATTATTTTTTATCTTCACACATATAAACAAGGATTATTTGTTACAATTTCCAATAACCTAGAAAATGCATATTTGCTATAGCGGGGCCTCTCCATTACCAAGGAAGAGGGCATCAAATTTTTGAAAGTTCTAGGGGACTTAATGATTATAATCAAAGCCAATGTTGTGTAGAACTAATTTTGGAGGAAATAAGCTCCATTCCCTTATTTGCAAAACCAAACAAATCTTAATTCATTTTGATCAAATGTGATGGCTACTATCTTAGCAAACCACAACGCTAGTACAAGGGAACAACAAATTGTTACTATCTCAGCAAACCACAGTGTTGGTACAAGGGAACAACAAATCGTTGCTATCTCATCAAACCATAGTGCTGGTATAAGGGAACAACAAATCGTTTTTCCCCAGTTTCAATGTCTGCAAACGCAGGTGTTGCTGCAAGGGAACAACAAATCGTTTTTCTAGTTCAAACTTCTGCAAACACAGGCATTGGTGCAAGGGAGTAGCAAGTCATTTTTTCCAGCCACGCAGTCTGTAAAAACACAATTTAAAGATCCCTTCGTAACACCCCAACCAAGGATCTTTTTGGAAAATCGCTTGTGACTTACCAAATAGACCCTGCTCTACACAAAACCTAGATGCTATAATTTCGAATTTCGTCTTCATTTAATCATAAATTGACCACAAATTTGATGGTGGTTTTCCCTTACGAATTTTCTTTCCTTTGTTGGCTTGATTCAGAGTACCCTATATTCTTGAATCTATAATGTAAATGACTCTTTCCAATATAAAATCTTGGATGCAAAAGCATTGGATTAGAAGATTAACTAAAATCTGATTCTTCAGGTTCTCATTTAAATGTAAATAACAGAGAAAATACAGTGCATGAATTCCTCATTCAATACAACAATTTAAAGACCAAATCAATTTCAATCTCCAGATATTAATATTATGGTTCACAAACCTCACAAGCGCATATGCAAATAACTGTCTCACACACACTTACAAACTCGATTTGCTAATAAAAAAAACCACTGGTCTAAGAAATGATGTTCAATTAACTTCAATCTGACACAGAGACAGGAAAAAAAACAGCGTACCTCTCTCCCACACCAAAAACTTCCACCAAAAATGTTCCTCCTCTCTCAAAAACTAAAAGTAATTGTCCAAGAAATGAGTTCATGGATGTGAACCAATTTCCCGTAGACATAACTACCTACTAGCTATAAAATCATTTCTTTTAACTAGATATTCCTAACTAATATTAACTAAATATCAAAAAAAATTCACAAATAAACTTTAAAATGTTCTAGCCTTGGCATGTGACCAATCCATCACATTGTTAGGCTCTTGTTTTGACTTTAATAACTTATCATTTTTTATGTGCTCAGCCTAATCCACCTGCATCAGAATCCCCAAGAAAGAAAAAAATTATGAGCTCTTGCTCATAAGATCTTCTATAGAATGACCTGCTTTTTGTAGTGTCGCTTCATCCATCCAAGTAGAATCCTCCATTGGACGACCTTTCCACTTCACAAGATATTCCAAGTATTCTTTCCTTCTGGTCTTATTGGCAACACTTGTATCCAAAATCTGTTCAGCCTCTAAACTCTTTGCCATAGGCATTTGCTTCAACCACTGTTGTTCCTTCCCTTCATCCTGGTCAAGATTCCCAAAAGCTTGATCCGCATCACCAACTGTGTAGGGATACAAATCTGCTACATTAAAAATGGGTGAAATGCCAATTCCTTGAGGTAACTCCAACTCATAAGCATTCGCTGAAATTTTTGCAGAGGATCTTACAAGGTCCTATTTTCTTCATTGTCAATTTGTATTATTCTCCCCTTGGAAACCTCTATTTTCTTAGGTGAGCTAGGACCACATCTCCCACATCTCCCACTTCAAAGTTTACCACTTTCCCGTGTAAATTTGCTCGTTGCTTGTAGTTTTTGCTTGTATATTGTAATCTACGTTTTACTTGCTCGTGCGGGTCACCCATCGCTGTTGCAAAATCCTCTCCATCATCACTTCTATGCTCAAGCTTTCCCAAATCTCTTAGCTCACAAATTCCCCTCAGATGCATGTCGTACAAGATCTGAAATGGACTCTTTCATGTGCTCCTATTTGGTGAGTCATTATATGCAAACTCAATCTGGGCTAGCACATGATCCCACTACTTTGGTCGATCACCTACTAAACTCAACAAATTACCCAAAATCATGTTTACAACCTTTGTTTGACCATCAGACTTTGGATGATAGGTTGAGCTAAAATTTAGCTTAGTGCCAAGTTTCTTCCACAAGGTCCTCCAGAAATGTCTAGTGGATCTTGTGTCCCTGTCAGAGATTATACTTAGTGGCAACCCATGCAACCGAACAATCTCATCAAAAAACAAATTAGCCACATGGGTAACATCACTAGTTTTGGAACACAAAATAAAATAAGCCATCTTAGTAAATCTATCCACAACTACAAGGATTAAATCATTACCTTGTTGAGTTCTCAGTAAACCCAGAACAAAGTCCATACTCACCGAATCCCAAGGTCTGTTGGGAATGGGTAATGGCATGTATAATCCAGCATTTTGACTTCTCCCTTCGCATGTTGACATACCTTGCACTTACTCACATACCTTTGTACATCTGCCTTCATCTTAGGCCAAAAATAGAAGTGACTCAGCTGCCCAAGTGTTTTCTCAACACCAAAGTGTCCAACCAACCCACCATTATGCTTTTCTTGGACAAAGTTTCCCCTCATTGAGCAATTGGGAATACATGGTTGGTTGTTCTTGAACAATAGCCCATCCTACAACATAAACTCTTTCCATGGATTGTTGCCCCTATTGACGAGATTTTTACACGCTGCAAAAACTTCTTTAAAATCAACATCTATGTCATATAAGTCCTTCAAATAATCAACGCCTAAAATTTGTCTTTGACTTTCCTGCATGATTAAGCATCTCCTACTAAAGGCGTTGACAACCTTATTTTCCTTCCCACTAATGTGCTTCAAAACCAAAGTGGAATTTTGAAGGAACTCCATGCAATTTGCATGTTTATGATTTAACTTATGTTGCTGCATAACGTATTGTAAGGCAGAATTATCTGTGTATAGAACAAATTTGTTAGGCATCAAGTAATGCCTCCAATGCTTCAAAGCTTGAACAACTGCATAAAATTATTTGTCATAGGAAGAGTATTTATGTTTTGACTCATTTAACTTCTCGCTGAAATATGCAACGAGCTTATCTTCTTGGCTCAGTACAACTCCAATGGTTGTCCCACTAGCATCACATCTCACTTGAAAGGGTTGATTGAAGTCTAGCAACTTTAACACCAGCTTCTCAGTGACCTTCTTCTTCAATAGTTGAATTTTTTTCTTTATATTGCTGCTATCCAATAAAATGGCTGCCTATTCTTCTTGATGGTGTCAATGATAGGTGCACAAATTCCACTAAAATTCCTGATAAATTTTATGTAGAAGTTGGCTAAGCCATGAAAACTTCTCACCTAAAAAATGTTCTTAGGTGAGGGCCAATTTACAATTGCCTCTATCTTCTCCGGATCCATTTTCAAGCAATCATAAGAAATGAAAAAACCCAAGTATACAAGCTCACTCTTCGTAAAAGAACACTTCTTCATGTTAATCAACAACTTTTCTTGCTACAATCTCTCTAAAACATACTTCAAATGTCTCAAGTGCTCTTCTTTAGTTTGACTGAAAAATAAAATGTCATCCAAGTAAACAATGGCAAACTTACCAGTGAACTCCTTCAAGACTTCCTTCATTAGCCACATAAATGTATTGGGTGCATTTGACAAGCCAAATGGCATGACCATCCACTCATACAAGCCTTCATTGGTCTTGAAAGGTTTCTTCACTCGTCTCCTTCTCTGATCTGAATTTGATGATAACCACTTTTCAGGTCAATCTTTGAGAAGTAAGTTTCGCCATCCAAGCAATCCATCATATCATCCATCTATGGCAATGGAAACCTGTAATGAATGGTGATCTTGTTGATTGCTCTAGATTCAGTGTGCATTCTCCATTCTCCACCCTTCTTTGGACTTAGTACTGTAGATACGACACACAGAATCAAACTTTATATTTGTCCAACAATTCTGGACTTGCTTCCTCACTTCCTCATTCTCTTTGGGTGTCATTCTATATGTAGCCTTGTTCGGAAGACTTGCTCCTGGTATCAAGTTTATGTGATGACTGATGCTTCAATTGGGTGTCAATTCACTTGGCAATTCATCAACTACAATATCATGAAACTCATGCAACAACTCCCAAAATTCAATAGGTAAATCTACAATTTTAGTGTGTAGAAGTACTACCTTTGGCTTGCAAATCACTGCATAGCTTACCTCTTCTTCTTCCATCTGTTGTAGAAATTCCTTTCCACTAAGTAGCAATGCTTTCGGGCTACTTGTTTCAGTTGTACCTTCCTCTTTTAATGGTACAATAGTGTGCTTTATGCCATCCTTTTCGAACTTATAACAATTGCTCTCTCCATCATGTATCACCTTCCTATCAAAATGCCATGGGTGACCCAAAAGGATGTGACAAGCGTCCAATGGCGTTATGTCACAGAGCACCTTGTCTTTATACCTGCCTATCTGAAACTCAACTTCACTTTGTTCATGCACCAACAATTCGTGTCCTTTTTGCAACCACGATGGGGTGCTTTATCTTTTCCAACCCCAATTTTTCCACCATTTCTTGGGAAACCAGTTTGTTCTTACTTTCGTTGTCAATCACCAATTTGCAACATTTGCCTTTTGCCTTACACATTGTCATGAATAAGGATTTCCTTTGGATTGGTTCAACAGTCTCCTTTGTTGGTTTTAACAGGACTTTGTGCATCATCAACACCTCTCCAGTCTCTGGCGCATTCTCTACCTCAGTTACTGGTGCCTCTACTGCTTCGGTTTGAGCTATGTATGCACCTCGATGTCCCGTATTGTCATTCTCAAGACATTCAAAAGATCGGTGACCCAATTTGTTACATCTGTAACACTGGTAGATAGTCTCTTAGCTTCTTCCTCTACCTCTACCTCTTTGGTAAGGTCTTCCTCCTTTGTTTCCACCTTCTTTTTATGACTGCCCTTAACGATTTGAGTTGCCTTCATCATTCTTTTGCGTAGGAAACTTTCCTCTTCCATTTGTCTGTCCTTTCCCTTTAGAAAAACCACATCCTCTGCTAGAGCTTTGCTTCCTATATATATTTTCTTCTGCCTTCAAGGCTCACTGGTATGCTTCCTCTATTGCCCTTGGAGAAAGTATTCTAATTTCATCTTGGATATCTAACCTCAAACCATTGATATACCTTGTTGTCTTCTCCAGGGTATCTTCTACATAGCCTGCTCGCAAAGTCACCTTGTAAAACTCTTCGGTGTATTCTCTCACTGTCATCATCTTTTGTCTAAGTTTTTGAATCTGTTTGTAAAGAGTTAGCTCGTAATCCTTTGGCAAGAACTTACTCTTCATATTTTCCACCATTATAGCCCAACTCTTGATCAATGGTTTGTCCTTCTTCCTTCTTTCAGCCTGTACATTGTCCCACCATAGTGCAGCATGGCCTTTCAACCTTGTCACAACAAACTTGACTCTCTTATCCTCGTCAATTTCCTTGTACTCAAAATACTTGTCCATCTCACTGATCCAATCTATTAGATTCTCATGTTTCAAACTACCATCGTAAATAGAGATTTCAGGCTTTGGCCTTGAACTTGAGCCCAATATTGCTCTTAACAACTTAATCTCAACAGCTTCTTCAATAGGTGTTGCTCCTTCTTCTTCAAGTTCCTCTTCGGCCTCACTAACATCTCCACCTTCAGGATCTCGTTGTCTCCCTACTTCCATGGCTTTTAACCAAACTTGCAATCTCCTTATCTCTTGGCAGAGTTCTGCATTACCCGCGGGTCTGCCTGTGCGACCTCGTGCCCTTCTTGCTCACCTATTCATCTCTTTATACTGTAGAGACCAACAACATTAAGGCTCTGATACCACAAATTGATGGCGGCTATCTCAACAAACCATAACGTTGGTACAAGGGAACAACAAATCGTTGCTACCTCAGCAAACCACAATGCTGGTACAAGGGAATAACAAATAGTTGTTATCTCAGCAAACCACACTACTGGTATAAGGGAACAACAAATCGTTTTTCCCCAGTTTCAATGCCTGCAAACACAAGTGTTGCTGTAAGGGAACAACAAATCGTTTTTCCAGTTCCAACTTTTGAAAACACAGGCTTTGGTGCAAAGGAGCAGCAAGTCGTTTTCCCAGCCACGTAGTCTGTAAAAACACAGTTTAAAGATCCCTTCATAACTCCCCAACCAAGGATATTTTTGGAAAATTGCTCACGATTTACCAAATAGACCCTACTTTGCACAAAACCGAGATGCCATAATTTCGAATTTTGTCTTCCTTTGATTAGAATTTGACCCTCAAATTTGATGATGGTTTTCCATTACGAATTTTCTTTCTACCTTTGGCTTGATACAGAGTGCCCTGTATTCTCGAATTTGTAATGTAAATGACTCTTTCGAATACACAATATTGGATGCAAAAGCACTAGATTAGAAGATTAACTGAAATCTGATTCTCCAGGTTCACATTTAAATGTAAATAATAGAGAAAATACAATGCATGAATTCCTCATTCAACGCAACAATTTAAAGACCAAATCAATTTCAATCTCTAGATATTAATATTATGGTTCACAAACCTCATAAGCGCATATGCAAATAACTGTCTCACACACACTAACAAAATCGATTTGCTGATAAAAAAAACCACTGGTCTAAGAAATGTTGTTCATTTAACTTCAATCTCACACCAAAAAAAAAACAACAACAACATACCTCTCTCCCACACCAAAAATTTCCAGCCAAAATGTTCCCCCTCTCTCAAAAACTAAAAGAAACTCTCCGAGAAATGAGTTCATGGGTGTGAACCAATTTCCCTTAGCCCTAACTATCTACTAGCTATAAAATCATTATTTTTAACTAGATATTCCCAACTAATATTAACTAAATATAAAAAACTTTTCACAAATAAACTTTAAAATGTTCTAGCCTTGGCATGTGACCAATCCATCACATTGTTAGGCTCTTGGTCTGACTTTAATAACTTATCATTTTTTTATGTGCTCGACCTAGTGCACTTGCATCAAAATGTCATTTCTCACGTCATAAGAGACTTGAATAAGAAACATTCGACCAAGGTGGCCACCTACCTTGCACCTCGGGTGTTGTTTAAAAATGGGGTTAATAGTCTAGTTTAATACCTTGATCAATGGGAATCGAACCAATTGATGGACGTCACATGAACTAGCATTCATATCAATCTAACATAGGGCATTGTTATGGTTCGTGTGGAGATACATGGTATACCCATCCTCCTCACCCACTTCAAACCTATTCACTCGTGATTCTTCAATGTAGCATTTTGAGCCCCCACAAGAAATATGAGATAATGGCACATCTAGTTCTACTTGTCAATTATGTCTATTATCTATGTAATTTTCGTGGGTTTTGGCTTCAAGGAACACATATCCTTGGTTTTTGCAGGGTCCAGTTTCAAGGGAAATGTATACCAGGGAAATAGTGGTGACTGTAGGCTATGTTTTTCAGGGATATGGGCCCTTCCCTAGGTTCAATTATAGGATGCCATCTTGGTCCATGCTCTTCGTGCATGATCCATTTGCGTATTTGTAACGCCTCCTCCCACATTTACAAGCTCCCCAGGGTAAACATGAGTTGAGTGCTACTATGACATGATCTGAAATCTAAGTTCTAGTGATGGAAGCAGGGCCTACAAACTGAAAACCGTCTGACATCCCTCAGGGACTCTAAACCACTCAAGAATCAGAATACCACCCCAGGTGATCAATCCCTAAGTTGGAACCCTTCTTCAAAGAATTAACTCCATAACCACACCATTGACACACTCTGCATGCGGTTATAAGGCTATAACTGGACTCATGAGCATGCTTCCATGCAGTTATGACCTAAATTCCCCAGTTTTATGCCATCGGTTCCGAGATTTGAGACACTTTTCTAGGCTACTATCCAGAACACTACCCATATATGATTGTAACTTTCCATAAACATAAACAAGATGCTAACAATGCCAACCATTGAGAACCTGAATAAGAACTTGACTAGAACATGCCTAGTACACATTAGACATTTCGTCTAGTGTTGCAGTACTCGCGATAAAATCGAGGTTTTTAAATTTGATGATAAAATCGCTTGATAAATACACCTTTTTTTTTTGACGATTTTTTTGAAAAAATCGCGGCCCTTTACAACAGCGCGGTTATAAACAAAATTCATGATTTTTTTTAAAAATTCATTTGCACAGATAGCGGCACGCCGACGGTGACAGGGTTTTGGAGTGACCTCTTGGTTGTTTGGGAGCTGAATCCGCTGATTGGAGGAGAAAGACAGAGTGAGAGCTAAGGAGGAGACGAATTTTCTCCATCAAACCGGTATGGGCACCAAAATTTTGTGTTTTGTAACTTTGTTTTGGTTTTTGTTTTTTTGTTTTTTTTGGTTGGGTTTGGAATCTGGATAACCCATTGTTTATCAAAAGAATTCAATGGGTTATCAAATATTTTTGAATTGATTTGAATCTTGATGGGGTTTTTGTCATTTGATTTTTCATTTTGTTTGTTAAAATTTCTTAAATTGTAAAAAATTCCATGTGTTTTGTTATGTTACTCATGTATGTAATTTTTTTTTAGTTTTTGTAAATTGTAAGTTTGTAACTTGTAAATTGTAATCCTTATTTTGCCATAGGTTCACCGAATCACCATTCAACTTCAAAGTTCAAAGTTCAAAGTCAAACATGCCAAGGAAATTGGACTCTCTATGGGAATTCGGTGAACCTGATGAAGGGATTGATATAATAAATTTGTCTTGCAAGTTGTGTGGGCAGCATATGTCAGGGGGGTTTACAGATTCAAGTATCACCTTGCACAAATCCTTGGATTTGATGTAAGGCCTTACACAAATAAAAATCCTGAAATCATTTGAAAAGCCATGAGATCATTGGAAAATTTGGAGCACAATAGAGAGGCCAAAGCAGAAATGAAGAAGAAACTAAAAAAGTCTGTGTTAGGCTCAGGTGAACAAGGAAGTGGCATTGGTTCTACTTCAACATCAATATCTACAGCCAACTCGGTAGCTGCTTCATCATTTTTTGTTCCTAGAACCACACCTAGTTCACATCCATCTATCACTTCAATGCTTAAAAAAAATTGAGAAAGAACAAGCTGACAAGTTGGCCAAATTTCTCCTTTGGTGTGATATTCCTTTTAGCGTTGTAAGGAATAATCCATTTTTCCAGCTTGTTGTTGATGTTATTGCAACTGTTGCCTAGGGTGCAAAATCCTTTCTTATGGTGACTTTAGAGGCCGGATTATTCAAAATTAAAAGGTTGAATGCACCAAAAGATTGGAGGAGTTTAGGGAATCATGGGCACAAACAGGATGCACCGTGATGTCAAATGGTTGGACTGACCAAAAGGGAAGAACCCTTATAAACTTCTTGGTTAGTTGTCCCAAGGGGACTATGTTTATGAAATCTGTTGATGCATCTGCACATATCAAAGATGCAAAAACTTTATGTAATTTGCTGGATGTGTTTATTTTGGAGGTGGGTGCAGAACATGTTGTCCAAGTCATAACGGACAATGCTACAAATTATGTTACTGCTGGCAGGATGCTTATGGAGGGGCATCCTACTTTATTTTGGACACCTTGTGCTGCACATTGTATTGATTTGATGTTGGAGGACATAGGGAAAATTTCCTTTGTCAGAGTTATTGTTGGGTCATAGAAAAGCATTACAAAATTTATATATAATCATACATCTGTGCTTAGCTTGATGAGAAAATTCACCAACAACAAAGCGTTGGTGTGCTCCGTCATTCCACGGTTTGCCACCAGTTTCATATCTCTTCAATCCCTCTTGAATTCTATGTGGGATGTGAAGAGAATGTTTATTTCAGAGGAGTGGCGTGCTTTGAAAATGAGTTGCAAACCAGAGGGAGAGGTCATATGCAGACTAGTTTCATACCAGGAAGACTTCTGTGTGGGAGTGCAGGAGGTGTGCACCATTACTGAACCTTTGGTAAAGGTTCTTTAATTAGTTGATGATGAGAAGCCCACAATGGGCTATTTGTATGAGGCCATGGACAAGGCGAAAGGATCCATTGGGCCTACTATGATGATAAGGGAGATGAGGGGTTTCAAAGACAACTCCTCCTATGGGAAGTGATTGATGAACGATGGAACAACACACTCCATCGTCCCATTCATGCTACAGGGATCTACTTGAACCCCACATTTTCTTACCCATGTGGGTTCGTATTTGATGCTGAGATCATGGATGGATTGTTAACCCGTGTTCAGAGGATGGTGCGATCTCCAGTAGAACGTACTGAAATCTCCAAAGAAATTGAGACATACAGGATGGCAGGTGGCACATTTGGCTTTGACATGGCTGTGACTGGTAGCATGACTCAAATGCCATGTATTTTTTAGTTTGTTTCAAATTTCATTTGTCTCTTCAAGTTCATAATTTCATATTTTGATTCAACTTTCAAATTTCATTTTTCTTCTTATGTTTATTTAAAATTTTATTTGTAATTTTGTTGTAGATGCATGGTGGAGAATGTATGGTGCCATTGTACCCCTTCTACAAAAGCTTGCCATTCGAATCCTCAGCCAAACATGTAGCTCCTTAGGATGTGAGCACAATTGGAGTGCATTTGAAAAATACACAATAAGAAGCGCAACAGGTTAACACTTAAAATATTGCAAATTTCAAAATAATTTTTTGAATTCATTAAACAATATATTTTTTTATAATTATTATTTCATGATCTTCGTACAGGCTGGAGTCCCAACGAATTAATGACATGGTCTACATCTACTACAATCTTCGATTGTGGGTGAGGCAACTTGAGAGGACACCTGATATGGAGGCCTTCTCATTGGATGGGATTGACACCACTACTGCATGGAGGGTTGAGGCCGAGAGGCCTCTCATGGAGTCTGCTGATGATTGGTTAGTGCAGGAGGTAGTGGAGGGGGAGGAGGAGGAGGCGGAGCAACAGGAGGAGGAGGTGACACCACCTACCCGGGCTACCCCTGCCACCAGTAGAGGACGTGGTCTACCTCCTATAGCTCCTAGTTCTTCAGCTTCTAGAGCACAACAGAGTCCACTGCCAACTCCACCGACATCTACATCTAGAGGGAAAGGGAAAGCTATTGCATTTTCTCGCAAGAGGGGCAGAGGAAATCAATAGTATTAGACTTTAGTTATTTGGTTCATTTCATTGTATATGACATTATGACTCATGAGATACATTATTATATTTTTTGTTGATATTTTGAGGCTGAGTTGGGAGTCATGAGTCAGGACTCACTATTCGTGAGATGATTCACTGTTTTGTGTGATGTAGCACTAGAAATGATATTAAACATCTTATATATTAGTTCTTTTATCATATTTATGTGTCAATGTATTTATTTTATGTTGTAGATGCTTTAGATATTAAAAAAATTGAAAAAAATGAATATTTTTGTATGTTACGATTTTTTCCTGATTTTTACGATTTTTTTTCCTATTTTTCCCCGCGCCGATAATATCCCGATAACGATTACTGCAACGTTGATTTATTGAAACATATGGTAAACATATAAGTTACAAGTCATGAATGCATATATGATCTTAAATATTTGAACTTCATCTGAGAATCACCAAGAAGGTCTAATGCCCTCTCAAGTAGCTGCAACAACACTTGTTAGCCCATGCATTCATCAACCATTCAAATACTTATCAAATCATGAACAAAGAGCCATAACTAGAGCACATCATAGAACCATGCTTATAACTAGCATATAACCATAATATTAACCATGACAAATCAATCATAGAATCCACATAATAACAAGTACAAGTGCTTATAGATCACAATAGGAAAATAACTCTTATTAACTTGTGTAAAAGCAAACCAAGTCAAAGACTTCCATGTACCACCTGACCATAGATTGGGCTTAGCCAAATCTTCTTTCAGCCAATCACTCCTTGTACCATATTCCAAGCATGAATATGGGATCTCATGGGATAAACCAAGACATAATCATCGAGGTTCTCCAGATATTAAACCATATCTACCCTTAAGCTATCGTGATCTCACCTAAACTGGTCTCGAGATCACAAAACCAAACCAAGCTTGGATGCCTCAGAATTTTTTCATCATACCTTAAGGAATTTTCCTATCTCCACCCACCTGTTGAGGCCTTCCAGGAGAAAACCATCTCCATCCCCATTCCTTGGGAATTTTCCTGAGACCACGTCCATCGATTCCAAAACCTTCCGACAATCCAAAGCTCAACCAATAGTGAATCCATCACACCATGACTATTTAGAAAATGGCAAAGCAAGGATGAAACCACTGTCAAACCATGAAAAAATCTTGCCAATAACAACAAATGAACCAAATATACAAATGAATGCATCATGCATTCACACCTCCGTTAGAAAATCACACCTGCAACCTGTTATCTGCAAAATCTTCATGTTGAAGATGTTAATCCAACCTTCTCCTTGTTTTCCTTCACTTTCCTATGATTTCCTTTGCTTTTCCTTTTCATTCCTTTTCTTTTATTTGCTTTCTTGTTTGCTCTCTCCTCTTGGAGCTCCCTCTCTCTCACAAAATTGATCCAAGCCAAAACTGACAAAAATTTGTGAATTGTTTATCTCGTGCCTTTTATCATTAAGGTCTCACTTTTCTTCATTTTCCTTCATTTTTCCTCTAATTTCCCTTGCATGCAAATTTGTATCTCTTCACCTTCTTTTTCTCATGTTTTCCTTTATTTTCATAATTAAAGGCCAATTATTACCTCTTTGCCTTTGCCAATGCCTTTCCCAATTTCCATAACTATAAATAAACCAAAAACTATGCCCACTATAGTGTTTTTCAAACATCAAACATGGAATATGTGTCACATGACCTTAGTCTTAGTTTTCCTTTATTTTCCTTTATTACATGAAACTTTAACCCGAGGTTGTTATAGCCTTCGACTAGGCATCCCCTAGTTTCTCAGTACCCTTTCGTGGTTGTAGTAATTTATGGTTTTATGTTTAGTGGTTTTCCATCTTCAACTTGAAAGAAATCTACATTGTTTGAGTTTCAGCTATACAAGGCGTGGGTATTTCTATTTCTATAGAATAACAATGTCTTGCAAGTTAATACATGAAGAACTCACAATGTAGGAGGTTTAGAATGTGCTTCGAAGACAAGAGGAAATTAACTAGGCAAAAACCAATGATCCGATAACACTTTCCACCAAGCTAGTTGAGCATGAGCAAGTCAATGCCTTTCACAAGGTAGTTAGAGGATTTAGAAGGGTGTTTAGAATTATGTATAGTCCTGAAATAATATTGGAACTATCAAATATGTGTCACAACTAGCTTTGATCAACTCCTTTTGAATTAATATAAAATATCTTATGGTTTATTTAAAAAAAAAACATTAATTTTCTTATTTTAAACAAGTCTAATAAACTCAATCAATAAATCATAAGACTTGTAACCTAACTTGGAACATTTTATCTACAAATCCACTTAGAAATATTCGAATGGGATTACAAAAAAAATAGGGATCACTATGATTAATAACATTTCCTTCTATTTTACCCGAATGCGGGTGATTCTTCCAGCAATCAATGAAGAATTACGCCAGACAGACAGCTGGCCTAACGGATGGCAGGCCGGCAGATTGCATGGTACAGGCCGTAGGTGGATTTAACAAGTTAAAGGTAGGAGATTTAATTTCTGCGCAACCTCGAAGTTGGCTCGAATTCATTTCGAGCATGGCTGCTCTGCTAACACTCTGGCTCAGTGCCATGAATCCGCGCAACGCAATTAATGTCTCAGGGTATTATGAAGCTAAGCCGCCTCAGTTCTGCTGTATTGTCATATAATGTCTCAGGGTATTATGAAGCTAAGCCGCCTCAGTTCTACTGTATTGTCATATGGGTATGGATGTTTGATTGGTGCTGGAGATGCCCTGAGGATTTTAGAGCTCTCATTTCTTCTGGTCTGCTCTATCTCAAGTGTTCTCCCTGTTTCTCTGCCCTTGTTATCATGCCGCGCAGACGAGGAATCCCGCGCAGGGGAAGTCACTCAGGAAATAGAGGAATCCTTTCACGACCTGCGCCTCAGATTGTCGCTCCTATTGCTTTAGCTCCGCCCTCGTCTCCGTCGTTGGATCAGGATAGGTTTCCTCCGAACAATTCTTATCAGACTTCCAGGTTTTCTTTCCAGAGTCAGCTCAATAGGCCTATAGTGACAGTCAATTTTACAGTATTTGTCTCTGAAGAGGAGGGCAATTCGTCTAGTTCGGTTCCTTCCGTTTCCGCACCTTCTCAGGATGACAGTATTCTGCTCGGGGACCTATCGGGACGAGTTTATCATGTGGACCATATGCAAGAGGACGCCCCTGCTCCGGAAGCGCCTCAGCAGCCGGTTCCATTACAGGAAGACGTTTTAGTCTGCGGGCCATCTCAACGAGATCTTGGAGTTCTGCACTTGGTTACTCATCCGGATGGCGAGCCGGTTCTGGACGAAGACGGTCTCGTGACTTGGCTGGCCTCTACTAGCCAGGAAAAGGAGGACACGCCAGCTTTGCCAAGACATGCCGATTGAGCACAGCTCCTTCTTGCCGGGTGGCTCTCTAGCTCATATGTTTTGTAATTTTGTTTTTATGGTTTTGAGTCTGAAGTTAGAGGTAGATATCTGGTTTATTCTCAAGCTTCAGGCAGTAATAACTGCAAATCCAGACTTCTCTTTTTGTCTTACATATGATTATGCCGGGGGCTTTTTTGTACTGTTAGTCAATACAGGCCATGAAGATTGTAGGTCTGGTAAATTTAGTCAGTATGACAGGAACCAAAGCAAAACTTTTGAAGTCTGCATTGTAATTCTGGATGTAGGGCTAAATTGTAATACCCATGTTTTTTTGGCTGAGGACTGGCTTTGGCCTCCTCTGAGGTCTTGACCTCATTGTACATATTTTTTCACTTTTTTAATAGAATTAGCATTTACGGAGAAAAAAAAAAAAAAAAAAAACATTTCCTTCTATTTTTCAATATGGTTCTATACATATAACACATCACCCTAAATAGATATTGACTAAGTTATTTGGCCTAGTCACTAAAGTCCCCTGATTTGAACACTGGTTACTCACCAGACTTAATCCCCCGATTATTCATTTGTCACACACACACACACACACACACATATATATATCCCTTTTCACTTGTATTGATATCCAAATGAACTCAAAATGGTTCATTAATTATCCTAATTATCATTTATATCCCTTTTAAGACGTATGAAGGTTAATTAGGTATATATATCCCAAGTTAAACTAACATACTAACTAGATTGCTTAAGCTATTAAATTGACTAGATACCAGTGATTGAGCCTACGCAGGGAAAATATAATTCACAGTGATAAAGGTGTTGGGATAACAAAAACAAAGATTCCAAGAGCAACCTCATATTCTTTAGCATGACATTAGAAATACACAAAACCAATGGTCCCACAATCTTGACTAATGTTGCATAAATCAATGAGTTGATTTGTTATTTTTCTTTGTTTCGCATTAGCAATTTAACTCATTCAACATATTCATTAATGTAATCCACTAGAATAGTACTATAGAATTTTAAGTTCTTCCGATATTATCTAAAATACATTATCCCGAGGTTTCTTCATTTATTGTTAATCTATTGACACCTCCACAATCTAAAATGGAAAATTTGGGATAAACTGAATTTCACATATTCCTCTATATAGAAGTTATGATAATGGAGTCATGTATTCTTACAATATTCGAATGGGAGTTAAACTAATTTTGATTGCATTTGATGGTATTTTAATAGAGAATTTAGGAGAATTAGTTCAATTATTTTTTAAATATATAGTATTTAATTTCATCCAAAATACATGAGAATAACCGAGGGAGGCAGGTGCAAGGCTAGTTATCCTTCGCCTTGATGGAGAAAATGAGAAAAAAGTTTGCATGGGGATTGGGCATTACCTAAAACAACCAAGCAGAAGTATTGGTCTTTAGCGAGGGATGAAGATTGCAATGGACAAGGGAATCCATCAGTTAAGTGTATTTGGAGACTCACTAATCACTATTAAAAAACACTACAAAATGAAAAATTATAGGGAAAACAAATTAATGCCATATTTTAAAAGAATACAACTACTTGTGGATAAATTTTAAGCTCTTGATTTCTTTTATATTAAACGTGAATACAATCAATTGACAGATATCCAAGCTAATATAGGGATCAATTTGGCCCAAGGGAATTTGATGGAGGCACAAGGCAGAACAATAATATGTCATATCACATGACCATATACATTACAAGGATTTCAATTCGGGTGAACGCCATTAAGGCAAAATTTGTTTCTAACAAGCAACACAATTATGGTAATAACTCTGAGGCACATTGGAGTCTCGATGAACGTTCCTGCAGGATGTTGGATCCCATAACCAATAGGTGGGCAACGTGAAGAGTCTGGATGAGTATGTAGACAAGTGGTGTGGCATCAACAAGGTTTTAAAGTCGGCTAGAGGAGAAGTATCAACTTGTACCATCGCAGGGGAGGAACAGTCTCGCTCGATCATGTGTGACTTCAATCCAGCTCAAGCAACAATGGAATTACAATTATTCTCAGAGCAGCGGAATGAGGGTAACATTAAATGTGAATGGACTCATCTTGCCGCCAATTTGGAGCCAAATTTGGATAGAAAGGGTTGGTTGTGCATGCTTCAATCACAATGGCTCTCCATTAGACTTCTTCAAATTGAAGTTGTGGCCTCCGCTTTAGGGAATGACATTGGTGATTCTTTGGATGAGCAGGTGCAGACATTAAAACAAGAATTTGAGGTGATTATATCCATAATTAATAAGCAAATTATCGTTGAAAGCTCGTTCTCACTTTGCTTTGGTCATGAGCCAACTTTGAAGCTTAGAAAAAGATGTTGAAAATATTAAGGCAACAATTCAGTTAATTGTGACTAAGTTAGAAAAAATGGACTTCAAAGTGGATAATTCTTAGGTTAAGGTGGAATCAATTTTCATTAACATATTGAAGGAAGCCTTTGGTTTGAGTGATTATACTGAGCAGCATGTGGAGTTTGGCAGAGGCGGTGCACTTCCTCCCTTGCTCGATGATTAGCAAGAGCAAGGTCAAAACGTGGCAAAGGATTCACTCTAGCAAGTGGAAGTAGACAATATGGGCAATGAGGAATACAATGGGATCTATGAGGAGGGCTCTTGATAGCTTCTTTCATTGCTAAAATTTATTATGTTATGTAGTTTTGTTAGGATTAATGGGTTTTTTTTTTTTTTTTTAATAGAAGTTACGAGGAAAATGTTGTAGTTAATTTAGAAAATACATCTCTGAATATAAAAAGACAATGGTTAGATAAATTTTGGAGGATTGCGGAAAATTTGATGCATTTGAATGAAATGACATTGGTGAGATTCGAGTGTGATTAATAGAAAGTTAATTGTTCCTTAAAAAAAAATACATGAGAATAATCGACCGTAGTTAAATTAGTACAATTTTATCTCATTAGGCAATATATTTGCTAACCTAATTTCTTACAATAAACATAATCTTTTATCGGTAATCATGTACCTCTCATTGTTTCTAGATTGGTTTTCCCTTTTGAACTACTTTTTTAGAAAAATTTCCCATTGAACTTATCATAGATTTCATATTTTAAAGAGTCATATTATTGAGAAAGGGAAAAAATATAATTTACTAACAATTTTTTTCTTTATGTAAACTATTATTTTTATTTAATTTTTAATATAAAAAATTACTCTTTCATGAAATTTTGTAACTACCTTGACCAAATAGAGGATTATAAAATATTCCAATAAAATTTTCACAATGTTGATATTTTAAAAATAATAATCTATAATTTATTGTCCTCAAAACGTTTATACACATAAAAATCTTTTAATTATACATGTTGTCAAGGCAAGTTAAATTATTTTTTTATTTTGGTTTAAAAGCTTTGACTTTCAATTAATTTTGAAAATTTTAAACAATTTCTATAAAGTTTATTAAAGTTTTGAAAAAAAAAAAGATATTAAATTGAATATTTTGAAAATTAACAAATAATTTTAAAATGTAATATTTGTTTTTTTCTAATTGGCTGATGACTATTTTTATTGTGGTTTTAAATTGAATTCTGAGATATACAAATTATATTAAAAATAAAAAAATTAAAAAGGTTACCTTGGCTTATCAAAACCACATGCCCAAATACCATAACTCATTTCAAAATCAAAATAGTTTATATATACATATATAACATTTTTTAGAGCGGTAGGAGTGGGAGGGATTTTGATCCATCCAAAGGGAATAACTAAAGTAAAGTTTTCGTGGGGCCTAGTAAGAAGATCAAATAATCAAGTTGAGATGTATGGAATCCTGTAAGGCTTATACATCACTAAGGACAAGGGTGTGGGAGTAATAATGGTCTTAGGTGACTCTTTAATCATGATTCAACATTTAAATTCAGAAAATCATCCAAAGGATAACTCTCTTGCCAAAATTCTCTAGAGAATCAAAAGTTTGATGACATCTTTCCACTTTAGGGACTCTTACCATATCTTTAAAACCAATAATTTGAAGGATGATATGATGGCAAACCTAGCTTGCACCATGGGAGAATCTAAGCTCAAGATCAATGATCAGAGAACCAAATGTTTGATTCCCTAAGTGAACTAATGTCATTAAAATAAATCACCCTTAGATATCATTATTCTTGGAATTTGGAAATGACAATAATTAATTTCAATAAATTTCCCCACCCTAGATATTCTCCTCCCCACCCAATTTCCCCCCGCTCTAAGTAATGATGGCCCGTACTTCATTGAGGCATATGGAAGGATAAGTGTTATCTCATCATAATGTGTCGCGTTATATCAACTCCCGACTGCAAGTGCATTTTCTCTAGCCTTGCATGCTCTTCAGAGACATCACACACTGTGATCCCGCCCCTAATCTTGCTCACCTCCTAGACATCTGTGAATTTGGTTTTGGTTTGACTCTTTGTCTTAATTTCCCAATTGGCAGCACTGCGAAGAGCTCAAATTCAGGCTTCAATCGCTCTTTAGGGTTGTGTTAGAGTGGGTTAGGCACTTTTGTTCGTGGGAATACTAGCGCTCGGTGCTAATTGATTCTGAGGCCAAACAAAAAGATCTGGGCCATTCAGGTCATTCACATTCAATTTACAGTGAATTTCTCTCAAGAAGGTACTTCTGTTTTTTTTTTTGTTTCTAGCTTTGTAGTTTGCATGAAATTGGGACAGGATAACAACCCTAGAGAATTTGACTCCTTCATTGGCCACAAGGTAGATAATGGAAATGTCTCAAAGTTCTATATGGTTTCTTATATGTATTTTCCATATGTATTTGGAAACTGTGCTAGTCCTCTAGTTTGTATTTATAGTTCAAAGCATTCAACAGAATGATTGCCTCTCCTTGTCATAAATTGGTACGCTATCAAAAGAACATTGGTACCACTACATTCTCTCTCCCTTTTGGATTCGATTTATACTCTAAAAAGCATAATGAGCAAAGATTCAGATTATGAGACCTCTTTTGTAGACAACCCCTGCTCTTAATGCTTGTCCTCTCATGAAATTCTCCACAAGGTTGACTATGATTTGCAAGTGAAGTTTTGTCGGATGTATCATTCTCAGATTGAGCTTACTAACAAGCGTTTGTACCTACAATTCCAGTTCTCTCGCTTGGTTGACCAAGTCAATTCTTTAAGGAGTATTGTTATGGATATCAAACTAAGTAAAGAAGTTCAAGCAGATTTGGTCAATAATCAGGAGGATTCAGGAAAGCGTAAGATCGACCTCAATAAGCTAGCTATATACAACTACTAATTTCTTCTGCTAACTCATTATGGGGAGTTTTTGTCTTTTTGTAATCATGTAGACAAGAGTCTATTTAGTCTTTTATTGAAAGTGGTCCTATGAAGTAATCACGAAGTCATAATATGAGACTATTATGTACTTGATGTTTTGAGTCCTAGGGTTTTATTATGTAATCTTGTAGTTAGGTTAAGAGTCTACCTTCTATTAGACTTTTGGGTATATAAGTGTATCAGGTTAGTGATGTCTATGTCATACAGAACTAAATTCTAAAGATACAACCCTAGGTATTTTGCTATGACCCAACGATAATTTAATCCAATATTACTCATTTTTGTTAAAAAAAAATATATATATTTTTATAACATTTTTAAATTAAAACTTAATACCTACAATATAACAAGATTCTTAAACATGGATATCTATCCCCATTTTACCATGGATATTGTTAACTTGTAAATAAATTTTGTGACAATACCATAATTCAGTGCCATAACTTATCAATACCACTTACCCAAAAACCATAACTCGTTTCAAAATCCACATATTTTATAAACATTTTATTTTAATTTAGTTTTATAACATTTTTATGAAGAAGCTCTTATTATGTTGAATTTTTATATTAATTTAAAATTATAATAAAATATGTGTAATTTAGATGTATGTTTCATACCAATAGATATAATTATAATTATAGTTATCAATAAAATTGTTAATATTATTTAAAATTATCAATTATAATTTACATAAAACGCAGTATTAAACAACACTGCTGCATATTACACTTGTCTTATATTAATCTATGATGTATTTATATTTGTTAATCAAAATATAACTCACCTAATTACTTTCTTGTAACACCCCCTCCCAAGTATACCCAAAGTAACTATGCCAACTCGGGTAAACATGAGGAAAGATGCTACTATGATCAAGTTCGACCTCCTATTTCACTTTAAGGAAGTGGAATCAACAAAACATCACATACAGTCATCCGACATCATCAACAAAACCCTCAGGAGACAAGTAAGCTACTCAGACAACCTTTCCTTGGGTCCCACTGCTATTTTGCAGCTCTTAGGCCATAGTCGCTCTCATGTTATGGGCAAGGGAGCGACCAAAAACCCAAAGTTGCTCTCACAGGCCTGCCTGCCAACGACTGTGGACCAAAATTTCTAGTTTTGTGCCAACGACCCTGAGATTTAAGCCACTTTTCTAGCCCAGAATCCTGACCTCTGCCCAGAACTTGTTGTAACTTCCAGAATTCATTAAAAACATGATAACAATGTTGATCAATCAAAATCACCCTCGAGACTATGCCTAAGCATCCCTAATCGAGATTGACATTCTGTCAAACACTTGGCATCAATGCAACCTACAGGTCTAGGATACAAGACAGAGCATAAACGACTGAAACAACTTATGAAACATAACTAGAAGGATCACCTCCTTCTCCATTGAACTACTACATCATCAATTAGGTCTTTCATCCATCCATTTAATAATTACAAGTAAATACATGAAATAACCATGACATAAACCAGTCATTTAACCATGCTTATAACCAACATAAAACCATATAAATATCAGATATATGACAACCATTAAATCCACATATAAATTAGTGCAAAAGTAAGAGAACTTAGCTTTTATTAATCATAGGAAAAGCCGACCAGGTTCAGGACTTCCACGTACCACCCGACCCTAGACATGGCTGAACCAAATCTCTCTTTCAGCCAGTCACCCCCGTGCCATATTCCAAGCATGAATGTGGGATCTCATAAAAAAACCAATCCAAGAACAACCAAGGGAATCCAGAGGTTAAACCACCTCCACCCTCACCAAATTGTGATCACACCAAAATCGGTGCTCCGATCACAACCAAACCGAACTTGGAATGCCATCCAGAATCCATCACTATCCGGAATTTTTCGTCTCCTTATCTCCCAGGCTTTACTACAATCCAATCCTAGATCACTAGGCCCTAAACCGAGACAAGTCTCTAGGATTTACCGCAATCCAAACCCGGATCACTAGGCCCTGAACCGAGACTTCTCCCTCAGGTTTTACGGTGTATCTCCCCAAAACTGGTCAAGGGACTCCTAGGCCTTTTTGAATGAAACTTGAGATAACCTTCGCCTTGGATTCTGAAATCTATCCCACAAACCAAAGCTCAAAATTGAGATAAACATCCCAACATACCATGGCATTTAGAAAAAGGCAGGGCTAGACTGAAAACCATTGTCATAACTCGGAAAAACCATGCCATCGACAACAAGAGAACCATACACCAACATGCAAATCCATGCATGTCCAAACCAGCTAGGAAATCACACATGCAAAAGGTTACCTACAAGTAATCGTGCTGAAGCTGCTTGAGCCTTCTCTTCGTCCTTTATCCTTGCTTTCCTTTCCCTTTACTTTATTTTCCTTCCATGATCCAAAGCTAGAGTGTTCTAAGAAAAATCTAAGTGACCAAGAGTGAGAGAGAGAGAATAATGAGAGAGCTCCAAACTTGAACTGACAAAAGGTTACACTCACAAAGCATACCAACTGATCCTCATAAGCCTTTTTATCAATGAGACCTCTATTTTCTTCATTTTCCATTATTTTCCTTAAATTTCCTTCTCACATGCAACTTGTGACCTATTACCTTCCTTTTCTCCTATTTCCATTATTTTCATAAATAAAATGCCTCATGCCTTTGCCTTTGCCTTTGCCTTTGCCAATTTCCTTAGCTAAAAACACACATCCAATGATTCCCACTAGGATATCTTTGCCCAACCTTTAGCTTGGAATATGTGTCCCTTACCCGTGGTCTTATTTTGCCTTTATTTACTTTATTACATGGAATTTTCACCAGGGATGTTACAGAACCCTCCCCCTTGGGGAACACCATCCTCAGTGTTAAACCACACCAAGACCTCAGCAAGACTGCTCAAAAGAAAACATACTTCCCATGGAGATTTATAACTTAGCTCGTTCCAGTATTTACAATGAAAGACATGCTCAAAAGAAAAACATCATGACAATATAACAACTATACCGCTTACTAGAGCTTTATAACACAACTCATTACGGTATTTACAATAACCACATATCCACATTTGCTAAACCAACATATAAAAGGACACGATGTCCATATCAATCAATAATGGAATCCAAAGGCTCACACCTCCACCCTCAAAGTAATACCGGGATTCACCTCCTTCCCAGGAAGTTCGCAATCCACTGCAAAGTCAAATCTGCATCTGATGTCCAACGCTGCAATCTTGCACCACTTGTCCTCTTTAGTGAACAATTACTAGCTTATTGTTCCAGGGCACACTCCCAATGTGCATTTGATTCCATCTGGCAATGCTAATGACCAAAACCAATATATCTGCGACCTTCCCTTCTCTGCTACACAGTCCCTCAGGAAATCTGATCACCCCCTTCTATGCAATCACTCACCTTCCAAGTTCCCCGACATCCCCTATCCCAGGCGATCCATCCCTTGGCAAGGCTTCCTCGCATCAGAAGATCCAACAACCAAGGCATATACCTACCTCAAAACCATCATACCGATCATAGCATGCTCATGGAAATCAATGGACACTATTGGTACTAGTGTCCCACAATGGCCCTACTCCTGAAGTACTCTACCAACATATTGTTGAACGTTCCAATTTATTTTACTGTTACTACCATTTCTTACAGTCGATTTCAGCCACTCAACCGGGCATGTTCATGCATTCCTATTCCAAGCACATAATTTCCATTAGATTTAAAATAAATTGAAATAACCTCAAATCATACCTCATTGGTAGTTCGTCAATAAGGTACACTTGCAATCTTGTTTACTTCCTGTCACAACAAGTCAAACTAACATCTTTGACCAAATCATCATGTATAAACATATCACATCAGGTTAGCTCAAAACACAACCATCATAGATCAAAATCATAAATCACTTGTAACCATCATAAACCAGAATCATAGATCACATGTAATTATCATAGATCAAAATCATAAATCAGATGCATAATAAAACTGAAACAAAATATTGATACTTATCCTTTCATCAATCCTTAACTTCTATCTTTGTCTTTATTATGTACGTACTCCAGATCGGTTTCCACACAATACAAACACCCAGTGCCTTCTCCTCAACCATGTGCACATACACATAGTGTGCATCACACACATACAACTACACACGTCATACAACACCATGCAATACATGCATCTACACCAATAACACTTGTACACTGCAACCACCAGCACAACGTGTGCATAGCATCACGTGTATACATCACCACCTGCACAACGTGTACACAATGCCACATGTACACTGCACCACATGTATGATCATGCACACAACATCATATGTACATAGCGCCACATGTACAACATGCATGCAATACCACCTATACATAACACTACATATCCAACATGTACATAGCATCATTTGTACACAACACTACATATCCAACATGCGCACAACACCATATGAAATACTCGCACAACAATATATGTATCATCATGTACATAAAATTGCATAAGCAACATGTACACACACTATATATACACGACACCACATGTGCACACATCATTGATGCAACATGTACAACATATAAAACATGTGAACAACAATAGTGTCACACATCCAAAACCATATTGCCTTTACCAGGCAACCTTGCTTCCAGTGTCTTATCCATGCTTGTCCAGTGTGTCGCAGACCTCACTGCTTTCATTTCGTTGTTGTATCCCTTGGTATAACCCGCCCATAACATAGACATAATATAATCACATAATATCAACTCATCACCATATGATACTAACCTTGTATATTAGTCAAGCTACTCTTACACTTGATTCCCCATAGCTAGGAATCTCTTCATTCCATTCACCTACCTAAGAAATATTCCTCCACAAGAATGATCCCTGACAACCCTGTCAGACAGTCACATAGATACATACATACATATATAATCATTAGCATAAAACAATCATCATCCTGTCAGACAACAACATACATACATACATGTATACATATATAAACATCAACATAATAATGATCATAAAATAATTACAAGATAACATAAGGTCTAGGTTAAGAGAACTTCCTTATTTGTGCACAACAACAGTTCCCAACATATCTAATGCATCTAACACCTCAGATATATTTACTTTACCTTTTCAGGTTACCTTTCTCATCTTTGTACTGCCACCGTCTATTTACCACAATGGACCCAACCAGCTCGCCCGATTGTCATAGTCTTACCTTCCGCTACACTTACTCATGCACCGAGCTTGGTTTGTGTCTTACATTACCTATCAAGTACCACACATCTCTCTTGGAGCTCCATCAACTTTCCTCTTTCCCAACTAATTCCCAAGACTCATAACATAAAAGGCAAGACAAGAAACAATCAAGAAGAAAACCATGGCAAACCAACAACAGTACAAAACCGCGAACAAAGTGGCATAACTATGCACTAGACACACTCAAAATCATAATTCAAGTACAAAAATAAAAAAATACCAAAATCACAAGACTAACAACAGACACCATGACTCAATCCCCATGGTTCCCAAGGAAAGCTCAACCTGAGCCTTCTTCAAGATTTCATGGCAACCTCTCTTGCCATGCAACTCCCTGCATTATACTGCTATAAACACATAATGTCAGTGCATAAATAAACATAACAATACATCAGTTACGTCATCTTGTTGTGCCATGCACGCTACCTTGTATTTGATCACATTCACACCATCTCTCAAGGGACTCCAATTATCTTGATAGATCCACTTGTAACTATAGACTAGCTAATATATTTGTCAAGTACATGTTGATGAATATAGCATGTATCCACATAATGTCAGACACAATCAAGGTTAACAATACTTCCTGTATGCAAAGCACTCATTCATTTGGAATTAGGGTTTCCAAACATAACCAAATGAATTCTTGCCCAATTCCTTTCTTTGACCTTTTCCTTGTTGCAATTGAGGCTTACAATGTGTTGTCACATCACCCAATTGTTAGTTATGTAGACACATCAACTATCACCTTGTCAGGCTAATACCAAGCATGTTACCTGCAACTGCTTACACATGTCCACCATATGATTCAAATTTCAAGACAATAATATCTATCAGTTTGAAACCAACATTTAGCAAGACTAACAATCATGCCATAATCCATAGTCAACTCATAGTCCTTAGACATAATGCTCCAACTGTCACCTACTATACTCAAGTACATATCAACTGTCTCAACACATATGTATTAGTACAATCATCTTAAAACAAGATGATTGGAACACATACTCATACTGTGCAATTCATCAAACATTCAACAAACTTGCAACATACCGTGTTAAATAAATAAGTTAGATGACATAATCAAACAACCAAGCACCAAATATACAACATAAGCAAACTCGTACCTTACTGTGTTTCAGGGGAGGCTAACTTGTCTGCACAATCAATCTAGTTAGCATGATATAACTTGATAACAAATCAACTCAAACATAAATAAGATCATGATATCCAAAATAGTGACTAGCTAACATGTTTACATCATAACTCATATACAATTATCATTCACACATATGCAAAGTCAATCTAGATTAATACAACACCATATCACAAATATGTCGGCTCATACCTAAATATCATAACCATAACCATCTGCATGGGCCAATCCAATTTAGCATGATACATATAACATCAAGGTATAAATGCTATAACCATAATCATCAAGATAACTATCATTCTCATCAACAATATATAACCTAATTGTCAAGCTAACTGTCATATAACATCAACAAGTTAACCTATAGCATACTCATCAACGACACATAACACGATCATCAAGTTATCTATCATAAAACAAAATAGCAATGCATTCAACCACATGTTACTATCATTCATGAATATCTCGCGCATGTGCATATGACTAAACTAATCAACTATCATCTATCATGAATGTAACCATAACATCGAAAGACATGTACATAAACCTAATATATATAAACCTAATGCATATAAAAATCCTTAACTTACATACTTGCATGCCAATCATACAATACCTATATGGCGGTCCGCTCTTACCCCAAAGCCTAATGTTGAAACCTCACTTTGATAGTCTGCATCTCCTGCTCTATCTTAGCCAACACATTAACATCATAACAACCAATAGCATCATGATGACCTAAATTGCATACAATGACTTCACAAGGCATATTTGACCTACTATTCATGCATAACTAGAACCAAGACCATACATGCATAACAACTGCATATCGACATATAACAAGTAAGTGCATCAACACGTACGCATCATTCTAGCTAGGGTCTAGTCATTAATGCACGACCATATCAACTTCACAAACCATGACCTTATGCATGACGACAACCATTACTCTGTTGTACACATTTCCACATGCAACCATCAACATGCATAAGCAATGCCTAATCAACTACACATATGCATGAACACATGTAGTCGAGCATAAGCGATCAATTATTGTAACCAAACTACAAGACTGATACATGTAATCAAACATACAAGAATGTAGGCTAACATAGAAGGATATAAATAGGCGACATATAATCAACATGTAAGTGACATAAAAATATGCAACCAGTCATATACTCATGACGATGCATTCCATAAAGTCAATCATCAAATTCTCCATGGCAACCTTACTATAACAATAATCAATCAATAATCAAATGCAACAAGCACATGGAATGCAAGTGTAAGAGACACACATGCACCTGACATGCATGCATGACCAACACATTCACCCAAGGAGAGCGCAACCACGCTCTGATACCACTTTGTAATACCCCCTCCTAGGTCTACCCAAAGCAACCATGCCAATTAGGGTAAACATGAGGAGAGATGCTACTATGATTAGATTCGACCTCCAATGTCACCTTAAGGAAGTGGAATCAATGAAACATCACATACATTCATCCAACATCATTAATAGAACCCTCAGGAGACAAGTCAACCACTGAGATAGGTTGTCCCTGGGTCTCACTGCTATTATGCAACTCTTACGTCGTATTCGCTCTCATGTTATGGGCAGGGGAACAACCAAAAACCCAAAGTCTCTCTCACAGGCCTACCTGCCAGCGACTGTGGACCAAAATTTATTGTTCTGTGCTAGCGAGCACGGGATTTAAGCCACTTTTCTAGCCCAAAATCCCGGCCTCTGCCCATAATTTGTTGTAACTTCCATAACTCATTAAAAACATGATAACAATGCTAATAAATCAAAATCACCCTCGGGACTAGGCCTGAGCATCCCTAACCGGGACTAACATTCTGTCAAACACTTGGCATCAATGCAACCTACAAGTCTAGGATACAAGACAAAGCATAAACGACTGAAACAACTTATGAAACATAACCAGACAGATCACCTCCTTCTCCATTGAACTACTATATCATCAATTGCTCTTGTATCCACCAATTCAATAGTTACACGTAAATACATGAAATAACCATGACATGAACCAGTCATTTAACCATGATTATAACGACCATAAAACCATATAAGTATCAGAGGTACAATAGCCATTAAATCCACATATAAATCAATGCAAAAGTAAGAGAACTTAGTTTTTTTTAATCATAGGCAAATCCGACCAGGTTCAGGACTTCCATGTACCACCCGACCATAGACATGGTTGAACCAAATCTCTCTTTCATCTAGTCACCCCCGTGCCATATTCTAAGCATGAATGTGGGATCTCATAAAACAACCAAGGGAATGCAAATATTAAACCACATCCACCTCACCAAACCATGATCACACCCAAACGGGTGCTCCGATCACAACCGAACCGAACTTAGAATGCCATATGGAATCCATCACTATCCTTGAGGAATTTTTCGTATCCTTATCTCTCATACTTTATCGTAATCCAGTCCCATATCACTAGGCCCTAAACGAGACTAGTCTCTCAGGCTTTAATCCAAACCCAGATCATTAGGCCTTAAACTGAGACTTCTCCCTCAGGATTTACCATATATCTTGCCAAAACCGGTCAAGGGATTCCTAGGCCTTTGGGAATGAACTTGAGACCACCTCCGCCCCGGATTCTGAAATCCATCTGGCAAACCAAAGCTCAAAACCAAGATAAACATCCCAACATACCATGGCATCCAGAAAAAGGCAAGGCTAGGCTGAAAACCACTGTCATAACCCGACAAAACCATGCCACGACAACAAGAGAACCATACACCAACATGCAAAGCCATGCATGTACAAACTAGCTAGGAAATCACACATGCAAAAGGTTACCTACAAGTATTCTTGCTGAAGTTGTTTGATCCTTCTCTTCTTCCTTTATCCTTGCTTTCCTTTCCCTTTGCTTGCTTTTCCTTCCTTGATCCAATTCTAGAGTGCTCCAAGAAAACTTGAAGTGACCAAGAGTGAGAGAGAGAGAGAGAGAATAACGAGATAGCTCCAAACTTGAACTGACAAAATGTTACATTGACCAATCCTGCCAACTGATCCTCATAAGCCTTTTTATCAATGAGTCCTCTATTTTCTTCATTTTCCATTATTTTCCTTCAATTTCCTCCTCACATGCAACTTGTGACCTTTTACCTTTCTTTTCTCCTATTTCCATTATTTTCATAAATAAAATGCCAATAAATGCCTCATGCCTTTCCAAAGCCTTTGCCTTTGCCAATTTCCTTAGCTAAAAACACACATCGAGTGATGCCCACTAGGATATCTTTGTCCAACATTCAACTTGGAATACGTGTCCCTTACTCGTGGTCTTATTTTTCCTTTATTTACTTTATTACATGGAATTTTCACTAGGGTTGTTACATTTCTTTTCTCTCTTAATCGTATATTGTGTATTTTACAATTAACAATCTTATTGAATTCTATTTGATGTGAGTTACTGCATATATAATTTTTGTACTATGTGTGTATATATATGCATAATTAATACACAATTTCTAAATGTTTCGGTGAAGTACGAAATTATTAATTCTCGTAAAATTTGAAGGAGGACGAGATCATTTCTTGACCAAGCATGTGCTATCCCTAAACTAATATTTATACTCATGAGGTTCGTACAATTAAGGGCAATGCCATACATGTTGTTATAAAGGAATTAGCTATACTAATCATGGAAGGTAAAACGTGCGTAGAATAGTTATACTTTAATAACTACCAATTAACTCTTGCGAAACTGTGAATCATATGTGATTTGATGTTGTGTTTGAGTATTCGCTTAACTGTTTAAAGTGAAAAAAAAAAACTTTTAAATTATGATGATAAAATACCAACAAAATTTTCACGTACATATTTGTCAATATAGTGTTTTTGTCATTAATATGATATATTGGGTTACTATAACCAACATACATGTGTGGATATAGTTATTATGTCATTGCTTGTGCAGTGATATCCTTGATCGATGGAGTTGGATTAATTTGATCGCACTATAGAATTCTTTGATGTTTTATATAGTTAACAATGAGCTTTTATGGTAAATTTTTCAATGATGCCAACTTGTTGTCGCATCCTTGCTACTCGATTCGAGGGTAAGCATTATCCCGACAACGACTTCTTTTGTATATTATTACGTATTGTCCTTGGTAAATGTTGCATTTAATACAAATTGATAAATAAGGTAGCTTCAGTCCACTGTAGATACCATACTTTGTAGATTGATAAACATACCGAACGAATTTGATGGTGGCTACAAATTTTTCGACATGAGATTTGACTAGTCGTATACCCCTACAACCTGTAATTTTGACATTTAATGTCAAATGTAAGTAATATAAATCTATGATACTTGTATTGTACCTAAAGTTGCAAGTGCCTTGAAATTATGAATGGATGAGACGGTGGACTCATGCACAAAAGAGTTTGGCTTCGAACTTAAAGCGATTTAAATGCTCCAACTACATACCATTCCTTTCACCAGTTGATACTTAATGGAAGTAATTGCCTCTTGCATGAAGCTACCATCCATGATCTATGGCTGCCACATTTAACTAAGTAGTATAGGCTATATAGGTTGTGTCAATGTGGGAATCCAATGTAACGACCAAAAGTCGTATACGCAACGGAAATATTAAAATACTTCGTAGACAAATACATCTATCGTAGGATAATAAGTGTGAATTGTATATTATATAAAGAATTGATGAAGGATGATTACAAATGAAAATGAGGGTCCTGTATATATAGCCAAGTAAGTACCCTTTCACGAACAGACATGTCTCTGAGACATGCCTTTTCATTCTTAACTAACTAACCATTAGTTAATTTACTTATTATATTTATATTATTATGATTATTATTTATTATCTATTTTTACATAATTTATGTTCATAACATTGGCTTCTCCTTCAAAAAGCTTTGTCCTCAAATCCTATTGATGAAGGATCAGATCTCTTCTGTCGTCCGGAATATCTTCTTATTTTTGAGCTTTTATATTTGTTGATACAAGATGATATGATGTTCTGAGCAATAGATAGTATTGCTTCCTTTGCGACAAATTCTTTGAACCTATTCGTCAATGATTTCTTGTCCTTCCTTGATCCAATGCTAGAGTGCTCCAAGAAAACTCTAAGTGACCAAGAGCGAGAGAGAGAGAGAGAATAATGAGAGAGCTCCAAACTTGAACTGACAAAATGTTACATTGACCAAGCCTGCCAACTAATCCTCATAAGCCTTTTTATCAATGAGTCCTCTATTTTCTTCATTTTCCATTATTTTCCTTCAATTTCCTCCTCACATGCAACTTGTGACTTTTTACCTACGTTTTCTCCTATTTCCATTATCTTCATAAATAAAATTCCAATAAATGCCTCATGGCTTTCCAAAGCCTTTGCCTTTGCCAATTTCCTTAGCTAAAAACACACATCGAGTGATGCCCACTAGGATATCTTTGTCCAACATTCAACTTGGAATATGTGTCCCTTACCCGTGGTCTTATTTTGCCTTTATTTACTTTATTACATGGAATTTTCACTAGGGTTGTTATATTTCTTTTCTCTCTTAATCGTATATAATGTATTTTACAATTAACAATATTATTGAATTCTATTTGATGTGAGTTATTGCATATATAATTTTTGTACTATGTGTGTATATACATGTGTAATTAATACACAATTTCTAAATGTTTCGATGAAGTATGAAGTTACTAATTCTCGTAAAGTTTGATGGAGGACGAGATCATTTCTTGACGAAGCATGTGCTATCACTAAACTAACATTTATACTCATGAGGTTCGTACAATTAAGGGAAATGGCATACATGTTGTTATAAAGGAATTAACTATACTAATCATGGAAGGTAAAGCGTGTGTAGAATAGTTATACTTTAATAACTACCAATTAACTCTTGTGAAAATGTGAATCATATGTGATTTGATGTTGCGTTGTGGAAAAAAAAAATTAAAAAAATTAAAAATTATGATGATAAAATACCAACAAAATTTCACGTACATATTTGTCAATATAGTGTTTTTGTCATTAATATGATATATCGGGTTACTATAACCAACATACATGTGTGGATATAGTTATTCTGTCATTGCTTGTGCAGTGACATCCGTGATCGATGGAGTTGGATTAATTTGATCGCACTATAGAATTTTTCGATGTTTTTTATAGTTAACATTGAGCTTTTATGGTAAATTTTTCATTGACGCCAACTTGTTGCCGCATCCTCGCTACTGGTTTCGAGGGTGAACGTTATCTCGACAACAACTTCTTTTTTATATTATTGCGTATTGTCCTTGGTAAATGTTGCATTTAATACAAATTGATAAATAA
This sequence comes from Pinus tabuliformis, assembly GCA_031772625.1. NCBI lineage: Eukaryota > Viridiplantae > Streptophyta > Pinopsida > Pinales > Pinaceae > Pinus > Pinus tabuliformis. Next base: position 625,581,982 of record CM062806.1, read on the forward strand.
AGTAGCTTCAGTCTATTGTAGATACCATACTCTGTAGATCGATAAACATACCGAACGTATTTGACGGCAACTGCAAATTTTTCGACATCACATTTGACTAGTCGTATACCCTTGCAACCCATCATTTTGACGTTTAATGTCAAATGTAAGTCATATAAATCTGTGACACTTGTAATGTACCTAAAGTTGCAAGCGCCTTGAAATTATGAATGGATGGGATCGTGGACTGATGCACAAAAGAGTTTGGCTTCGAACTTAAAGTGATTTAAATGCTCCAAGTGCATAGCATTCCTTTCACCGATTGATACTTAATGGAAGTAACTGCCTCTTGCACGAAGCTATCATCCATGATCTATGATTGCCACATTTAACTAAGTAGTATAGGCTATATAGGTTGTGTCAATGTGGGAATCCAATGTAACGACCAAAAGTCGTATACGCAATAGAAATATTAAAATACTTAGTAGACAAGTACATCCATCGTAGGATAGTAAGTGTAAATTGTATATTATATAAAGAATTGATGTAGGATGATTACAAATGAAAATGAGAGTCATGTATATATAGCCAGGTAAGTACCCTTTCACAAACAGGCATGTCTCTGAGACATGCCTTTTCATTATTAACTAACTAACCATTAGTTAATTTCTTATTATTTATTATTATATTTATATTTTTTTTCTCGGTAAAAACTAATTCTATTAAGAGGAAGTATGGTACAATATGAAGTTACAACCAAGAGAAGCACGAAAACGGCAGCCGGAAAGGATAGACTATCCACCTCGGCCCCTAAGAGAAGACAAGAAGAGAGCAGTGCTAAGCAAGAAGTAACAAGAAGAACAAGAAGAACAAGGTAACAAGAGCTGAACAGAGGATTCTACCCAACGTGGGTAGAATCAACTATTCGGCATTTTTTTCCTTTCTTTTTGCCAACTTTGACCCAATCAAGATGACTCTGCTGTGCTGGCATGATTTGCAAACTGAGCTGGGCTGAAGGAGAGGTCTCCTTGTCTGAATCCGAGGGAGAGGACTCATGAGTTCTTTTCTGTGAGTTTGGTGGGGCAGTAGATTCCTCAGGACCAGTCGAGGGCGGATCCTGTGCCAACTTTGCTTCCATTCCTTCCGCATCCTCTTCCTCTTCGTCTGAGCTGGAATCAAAATCATCCATGGGAGGAGGATCATGAGGTTTCCAGCTTTTGGGTTTCGGCTTTCTTCTTTTGGGCAAGTTTTGAGGGATAGGAGCTCTGAAGGTGCCCTGTGTGATGGCAATTTCGGCAGCGAAAGGCTGTGTTCTCGTAATCGAGGGTCTAAGTCCAGTGGAAGTCCCCAATTTTGAGATTAATCTGATCTGGTAGACCTTTACTCATGTCTATTTATGAACAGATTCTGGCGAAGGTGTATATGCCTTTTTCCCCTCTAGAGGTGTCTGTGGCTAGAAAGCAGCCCAAAGATTCGTCGATTCCTTGGAATACGGCAAAGTGCCATAGATGCTCCGGAAGATTAGGAAGTCTGACCTAGATGGTGAGCTTGGTGATGATTGTTGAAGAGGGATCGAAATCTGGGAACCAAGGGGTGAGGAATAAACTTGTTGAGCCCCAAAACCATGGGCCTTCAGTTAATGCTCTTTGGTAGTCTTCACTGAAAACAAATACTACAATGAAGAAACCCTTTGAGCAGAGAAGAACCCTGTGCGCGGCCATAGCCCATTAAACCTGCAAATAATGGCATGCTCTGCATACTTTTGGATTTGCTCATCTAGCGAAGGATGCATTATTTCAATGGAGGGGGTTTCCTCCAGTTTGTCCACCAAAAAAGGTTTGGGAGCCTGAGCTGGAGGAGCTGTTTTCTTGGGCATCTGAGCATGGACAACATCTTTGTATGAAAAAGCCTCAGCTGAAGATGACTGTCCAACAACTCCCCCTCTCAAACGAAGGGTAAAAATGATGGAGGCATTTCTCTTAATGCTGTAAAAAGAAAGGGGATAAAGATCCTCAAGTTGTTTACCTTCGTGGAGGAGTCGTTGAGATGCAAAGGGAATCCCCAGCTTAGATTCCAGGATTTGCTTGAGGTCCTGCACTAGATCCGAAGAGCTGACCCATTGTAGCAGAGTTTTACCAGAAAGGAGCACGATCTGGATCTGGAACGAGGCAGAATGATCAGACTTCTGCTTTCCTCTGCAGATCTTCTCCACAGAAAAGGGTGTTGTTTCAAATCCTGATACAGGGGAGGAATGAGGCAGATACATGTGAAATCCATTTCCTTCCTCCTCACAATCAGCATCCCACAGGCGCAAATGGCCTTCCTTGTCTCCACTCGCAACAATAACCCTCTCCTCGATACTGGAGAGACTTGTGCAGATTGAGACACACTCATCCTCACTATCTGGGCGCTGAAGATGGACAGTCCTGCTGTCTGGGCACTGAAGATGGGCTGTCCTGAAGTCATCCTGAAATAGATTCTTCATTTCCAAATGGAACCCCTGCAATGTCATCAACACAGAGTTCCTTAGCTCATGTATCAGCACGATCACGTCTTTATGGAGATAACTGTACATTTCTAGACGGATCTCGCCTAACTCTGTTTTGGGATGGGCCAGGTCATTAGCAACACGACTCCGCTTACATTTCAACTCGCATATTTTACCATTTTTCTCCTTTTCATCCTCTCGCCGGTCTCTGCAACGTTTCGCTGGCGATAGCTGCTGCTGTCGCCGCTTCTTCTCGCCTTCCTTTCGCTGGCTCGCTCTTGTGGAATTCGGGGAAGCCATGGCGGCCGAACAGAGTAGGGTTTCAGACGAAATTTACCTCGTTATTATTACAGGATATGCCCAATTGAATACTCTGCTTCGTTTACCTAATTTTCTTTGTATTATATTTATATTATTATGATTATTATTTATTATCTATTTATTTTCTATTTTTACATAATTTATGTTCATAACATTGTCTTCTCCTTCAAAAAGATTTGTCCTCAAATCCTACTGATGAAGGATCGGATCTCTTCTGTCGTTCAGAATATCTTCTTGTTTATGGGCTTTTATCTTTGTTGATACAAGACGATATGATGTTCTGAGCAATAGATAGTATTGTTGTACTAAAAACAGATCAGACCATCCTAGATTAACCTTCTGGGGAATCTTATGATCCTTGGAGATGTGTGGTGAATAGTTATTGTATGACCAGATTGAGCTCACTTCAATATTCTTTGGAACATAAGTTTGTTTATATTTTACGTGATATAGATTTGTAGATTGATTAAGGTGTCTACTCTTGTGATTCAGATATAGATAAGGAATTTTTCTTGTTTGAACTTCCTTAAACATGTTTATAGCAGTTTCCTGATTTCCTTCAGGCATTGTTGTTGTTGACTTGACTACTGAATCCTCATTTGGGGTGTCCTCTGTTTGAACGACAACCTCTGAGTACGTTTTTACTTCAATAGGGCTTTGGATTGGCCTGAACTGCGAGATTAATGGTATTGATGTTTGTTTCTTAAGTTTGGACTTCTACATCTCGAGATTTTGATGCTTCCTTTGCGACAAATACTTTGAACCTATTCATCAATGATTGCTTTTCCTTCCTTGATCCAATGCTAGAGTGCTCCAAGAAAACTCTAAGTGACCAAGAGTGAGAAAGAGAGAGAGAATAATGAGAGAGCTCCAAACTTGAACTGACAAAATGTTACATTGACCAAGCCTGCCAACTGATCCTCATAAACCTTTTTATCAATGAGTCCTCTATTTTCTTCATTTTCCATTATTTTCCTTCAATTTCCTCCTCACATGCAACTTGTGACTTTTTACCTTCCTTTTCTCCTATTTCTATTATTTTCATAAATAAAATGCCAATAAATGCCTCGTGCCTTTCCAAAGACTTTGCCTTTGCCAATTTCCTTAGCTAAAAACACACATCGAGTGATGCCCACTAGGATATCTTTGTCCAACATTCAACTTGGAATACGTGTCCCTTACCTGTGGTCTTATTTTGCCTTTATTTACTTTATTACATGGAATTGTCACTAGGGTTGTTACATTTCTTTTCTCTCTTAATCGTATATAATGTATTTTACAATTAATAATATTATTGAATTCTATTTGATGTGATTTACTGCATATATAATTTCCACTACTATGTGTGTATATATATGTAATTAATACACAATTTCTAAATATTTCGGTGAAGTATGAAGTTACTAATTCTCGTAAACTTTGAAGGAGGACGAGACCATTTCTTGACCAAGCATGTGCTATCACTAAACTAACATTTATACTGATGAGGTTCGTACAATTAAAGGCAATGCTATACATGTTGTTATAAAGGAATTAGCTATACTAATCATGGAAGGTAAAGCGTGTGTAGAATAATTATATTTTAATAACTACCAATTAACTCTTGCGAAATTGTGAATCATATGTGATTTGATGTTGTGTTTGAGTATTCACTTAACTATTTACAGTGAAAAAAAAACTTTTAAATTATGATGATAAAATACCAACAAAATTTCACGTACATATTTGTCAATATAGTGTTTTTGTCATTAATATGATATATTGGGTTACTATAACCAACATACATGTGTGGATATAGTTATTATGTCGTTGCTTGTGCAATGACATCCATGATCGATGGAGTTGGATTAATTTGATCGCACTATAGAATTTTTTGATGTTTTATATAGTTAACATTGAGATTTTATAGTAAATTTTCAGTGACGCCAACTTGTTGCCGCATCCTCGCTACCGGTTTTGAGGGTGAGCATTATCCCAGCAACGACTTCTTTTGTATATTATTGCGTATTGTCCTTCGTAAATGTTGCATTTAATACAAATTGTTAAATAAAGTAGCTTCAGTCTACTGTAGATACCATACTCTATAGATTGATAAACACACTGAACAAATTTGACAACGACTCCAAATTTTTTGACATCAGATTTGACTAGTCGTATACCCCTGCAACCTGTCATTTTGATGTTTAATGTCAAATGTAAGTCATATAAAAGTATGATACTTGTATTGTACCTAAAGTTGCAAGCGCCTTGAAATTATGAATGGATGGGACGGTGGACCGATGCACAAAAGATTTTGGCTTCGAACTTAAAGTGATTTAAATGCTCCAACTTCATACCATTCCTTTCGCCGGTTGATACTTAATGGAAGTAACTGCCTCTTGCACGAAGCTACCATCCATGATCTATGACTGCCACATTTAACTAAGTAGTATAGGATATATAGGTTGTGTCAATGTGGGAATTCAATGTAATGACCAAAAGTCGTATACGCAGCGGAAATATTAAAATACTTCGTAGACAAATACATCCATTGTAGGATAGTAAGTATAAATTGTATATTATATAAATAATTGATGTAGGATGATTACAAATGAAAATGAGGGTCCTGTATATATAGCTAGGTAAGTACCCTTTCACGAACAGACATGTCTCTAAGACATGCCTTTTCATTATTAACTAACTAACCATTAGTTAATTTACTTATTATTTATTATCTATTTATTTTCTATTTTTACATAATTTATGTTCATAACATTGTTTTCTCCTTCAAAAAGCTTTGTCCTCAAATCCTATTGATGAAGGATTGGATCTCTTCTGTCGTTCGGAATATCTTCTTGTTTATGAGCTTTTATATTTGTTGATACAAGACGATATGATGTTCTGAGCAATAGATAGTATTGTCGTACTGAAAACAGATCAGACCATCCTAGATTAACCTTCTGGGGAATCTTATGACCCTTGGAGATGTGTGGTGAATAGTTATTGTATGACCGGATTGAGCTCACTTCAATATTATTTGGAACATAAGTTTGTTTATGTTCTACGTGATATAGATTTGTAGATTGATTAAGGTGTCTACTCTTGTGATTCAGATGTAGATAAAGATTTTTTCTTGCTTGAACTTCCTTAAATGTTTTTATAGCAGTTTCCTGATTTCCTTCAGGCATTGTTGTTGTTGACTTGACTACTGAATCCTCATTTGGGGTGTCCTCTGTTTGAACGACAACCTCTGAGTACGTTTTTACTTAAATAGGGTTTGGATTTTCCTGAACTTCAAGATTAATGGTATTGATGTTTGTTTCTTCAATTTGGACTTCTACATCTCGAGATTTTGATGCTTCCTTTGCAACAAAATCTTTGAACCTATTCGTCAATGATTTCTTTTCATCCTTAAGTTTTTAAATCTATTTGAGCAGACTTTGATTATGATTTTTGAGACGTAAGAATTCCTCATTCTCTGAGTCAACTTTATTTTGGCCTACACGCTTCTCGTCTTTTAAACGCTTGATTTTTTCTACTAATGTTTGGTTAAGGTTCTTTAAACGTAAATTTTCTCCTTCTTGTTCTAGTAAATGCTCCTTGAGTTCCTTCTTTGATGCTTTAGCTTCCTTGACTTGTTCGAGTAGCTTTTCTTGGTGATCTCTGAGGCGTGAAATTCTTTGTCTTTGCTGCGGATGACTTCTTCAAGCTCTCTTGCTTCTTTGATATAGTTTTTTCATTATCTTGAAACATCAAATCTGAGATATCCTCAAAGTCTTCTAATGAATATTTTATTGATTTGCTTGTTATGTCTCGAAACACGACCATCTTCCCTTTATAAGGAAACATGAAAACTTGTTTCTTTATGTTTAACATGAATGGACCTAAATCCTTAAACTAGGGTTAACCGAGTATGATTTCGGTGTTTTTATCCATCCTTACAACATGAAATTGAGATATGTAGTCATAATGACCTATTGGCACTTGTAGACCACTAATTTTATATTCGTTTTGGTCAAAAATGTTTTTGTTTACACCAATGATTAGCTTTGGAATTAATAATTTATTTGCCAAATTGATGTTGATATCGTTTTTATCATTGCTAGGGCTCATGGCGAAATTAACTTTTATTCCTTGGATACTTCATTTTAATGTAATTACTCTGTGATCTGTAACTGAAAGATCATTATAGGAAAACTTTCTCCCTTCATCATTTAGAATTGAGCTCCATCATTTTTTTTCAATGATTAATTCCATTTGTTTTGTCGAGATAACTTAAGGTATTATATGTAAAGTTCATTTGGACTTTGTACTTCAAGCCTCCTTTAAAAGTGTCTTTATATTATATATATATAATTCTTCAAAACTCTTTAATCCAATTCCCTATTATCCTTAATATTTCCAAACTCCTTTGTATTCTTTTTATATAATTCTACTTATGTTTTTTTTCTTTTTCCTTTTGTATTTAAAAAGAATATTTATATATTGTTTCAATTGGCTTCTTTTAAATATCTTATTGTCCTTTGCATTCATTTTTTTAAAGTTCATATAACTCTTTAAACTTTAATTCAACTTTACTTTAACGTAAACTCTTAAGTGATATTTTCTCCTTATGTAACATTTTATCGTTTTGTACTTATATATATTTTCAATAATTTTATGATGTGAACTTTTCTTTAAATACCTCTTTATAATATAATACTTCTCTTTATATATATTTCATTTATAATATTTTTTTTTTCTTTTTAAAAGTTACAACCCTAGTGAAACATGGTATTCACCTCTTTGGGATATAATATAAAATATATGTTCACTTATGACCCCTTTATAATATAATATTTCTCTTTCTATATCTTTTACTTTTAAAATACCATGGGTTTCTAAAACCTCCGTTAATGTTTTCCACGTAAAAAGTAAAACTTACCATTCACATAAGAGATTTTGTTTTTCTTTATTTTTAAAATACCATGGTCAATTACCATGGGTTTCTAAAACCACGGGCTTGTAAACCACTTAATGAAGAATCAAGATAATATTATTTAATCTTCTTTCTCTTAGTATAGTTTATATTTAAGATTTCTTAACTTCATCATGCACTTTTTATTAATAATGTATAACTCTATTATTATAAATGAAACTTTTATTTAAAAATATAAAGGCTTAATTTATGTAATATTAAAATCGAAATATGACTTATTATAGAATAAATATTTATATAAAACATAAACCCACAAAATAACAATAATAAAAAAAAATATAATAAATTATATATATTTATATTATATAATATATTATAATCAATAATAATACCATCTAACTCAAAGAAATATATTATTTATATATAATATATTTTAATTATTATTATGGATATTATGTTATATATGATATTAAATTCATATCTATTATAATTATTATATATATGAATCCTTCAAAATTTAATCAGACTTTATTTATTTATGATTACTTTTCCATATATAGAATGCCAAATGCTTGATAACGAAATGGAGAAACTCCAAATTCTTGTAGCGAAACGCTTCAACGACAACAATGTTGATGATTTTGACGATCAAAGACCTAGAACGGAGAACACAACTCTATGCAAGGGTTGAGCCACAGAGGATCGAACAACTCTCATACCAATGTTATGACCAATATTGTATACGTGTAAATATTAAAATACTTCATAAACAAATACATCCATCGTAGGATAGTGAGTGTAAATTGTATATTAAAGGATTGATGTAGAATGATTACAAATGAGAATGAGGGTCCTATATATATATATATAGACAAGTAGTACCCTTTCACGAACAGGCATGTCTCTAAGACATGCCTTTTCATTATTAACTAAATAACCATTAGTTAAATTACTTATTATTTTTTATTATATTTATATTATTATGATTATTATTTATTATCTATTTTTACATCATTTATTTCATACATCAGATGTAACGACCAAAAGTTGTATATGCAGCGGAAATATTTAAATACTTCGTGGACAAATACATCCATCGCAGGATAGTAAGTGTAAATTGTATGTTATATAAAGAATTGATGTAGGATGATTACAAATGAGAATGAGGGTCCTATATATATATAGTGAGGTAAGTACATTTTCACAAATAGGCATGTCTCTAATACATGCATTTTCATATTAACTAATAAACCATTAGTTAATTTACTTATTATTTATTTTTTATTTTATTATTATGACCATTATTAACTATCTATTTTTACATAATTTATGTTCATAATATCCAACTACTGTTAGTATTAACTCCAATGTAACATTGAAAGTAGATTAATGCATATTTAATACCATATCACCAAATATTAATGCACCTAGATTGTGTTGTAGTCTAATATTTCTAAAACACAAGTCAAGGTGCTCGCTGATGTTATTCACATTGTGGGTGTTACCAGTTGAGATTTATGAAATAGAACTCAAAGCCTTTACCTAATTTTTATGGCGTTGTGGCCCTCACGAGTGGCTGAACTATATTCGACTTTATTGGTAATTACTATGTGTTTTGTTATCCAAAATATTGGAACATGATTGGACAATCGATTAGCTCTTGTTGAGGGATTATGGTATGTTTATTGTTTTGTGGTACAACTACTAGACTGAAGCTGGAAATCCCGCCTTTGTGCCTACAACTAGGAGCGGACTTCTTAGAGGGTATTAATTTAGAGTCCGGGGGAAGCGGATTTATAGATTTTACTAGCAAAAATATGGCCAGTTTAGATGTCTTTCATTTGCGCATTTTATTTATTGGTTGTGTTTGAAATGATAGAAGGGTGTGATTATCATATAATGGTGAACGTCTATCTTTAGTTAAAATCCAAAACCATGAAAATTCATGCAAATGATGAAAATATTTATATAAATATTACTCTGAACATTTTTCTGAAAGCTAGTAACCGCTTGAAATATGGTCATCTCTATTTCTTTACCCACATTGACTATAAATATGATTTTCAACCATACTATCTAACTATTTTCACGAGGCAGGTTTGTGTTTATGACACATTAGTGAGTTACTCTTTATATAATTTATTTTAATGCAAATATATATTAAATATAAGGTTTCCATTACATGGTTTTTTTTTTCTTTTTTTTTTTTTTAATGTCAAACCACTTCGATCATTTGAATCTTAATACATTTTTATTATAAGTATAACATTATGCATATTCATCTTTATCTGCTTTACATTTATTATCAAAGTTGTATAACAACTGGTCCTTGCCGCTGTAGTAACAAAAAATTCTTTGAAAGCGATAACCATGAATGAAATAAAGGTGGCAATAGTCAACTAGTATACACAACTACTAGTCTTTTCCTTTGCAATATAAAAAAAAATAAAAAATTAAAAGGGATAGGTTTTTTCCTAATGTTTTCCTTTGCAATAAAAAAATCTTTAAAAGGGATTGCATATCTTTATGATTGAATTGTAACTAATCATATCATGCTTATCCATGTACCCAATTTAGGGTTTCGGCCCATTTCTACCGTATAGTTATGACCACATCGCCACTGTGCCTCATGCTTTTGGCTCGTCAAATAAACAATACTTGCTTAGTTGAGTTTTCCTGTTGAATTTTAGCAATCAAAATTTCTTCACCCTTAGTTCTCTCATATTTCCTATTTCTGGGTTGTAAGTATCCCTGTATAATAAAAGCGAACGATGTGTGATGAGCAGTAGACAATGTCGTCTTAATTGTAACTAAATCGGGGGGACAAAAGTCAAATTTGCATGTCATTGATGAAATTTTTTATTTTGGCATTTATTTTTTAAAAACCAAAAATCTATCTTGCCAAAAAAAATTCACGATTTAAATATACGCTATAAACAATTTAAATATTTAACATGGAAGCAATCACTTCAGTTAATCCTACGGGAATTAAAATTATAAATTCAGGTGTCGACATTAAATTTATAGTAAATTCAGGCGAAAGCATTAGATTTGTAGTAAATACAAGCATCAACATTATTCTTCCTATTTCAAGAAGCACTGAAGAGGTAAAAGAACTATTGATTATTAAATAGTTTAACATTGTTATTTCTAGGACAATTGATGATCACAAAACTTAAGAGGAGTGATCCTCAATGTCCTATATGCAAGGTACATGCATATTCTTTTCACTAAACCGTATACTCTATCCTTTGAATTCCATTGCTCCTTATATATTTTTAAACATCTGTTTCACATTTTAAACAATAGTTTTTCTCAAAATGAAAATGTACATTGGTGTTATTTTGAGCATGTATGAATCCTTCAGTGTATGTTTCAATAACCCTAGGTTGAATGTTGTCTGGATTTTTTTTTTGTTTTTTGTTTTTCGGAGAAACAATGGAGGATCAAGGTATTTGATAAAGTTGTCTTACAAGTTTTAATGATATAAGGTTGATAATTAGGTGGAGTTTTAAACTTGTTTGTGTTTGGCATATGTTCTAGCCATGTGGCACACAAGTTCCAGGAATAGGAAGAGCCAAAAGAGATGTAGTTTCTCGAGCTATGCAGCGATGGCACTCACAATGACTCTTGGATAATGTTGAGGTTGTAAGGTAACTAATGTTTTATGAGATACTTTAATCCTGGTTGAATCTAATTTACATTCCTTACTATTCGGTAAATTGCAAGATAAAAACCATGTTAATACTTAATTGATAAAGTAAATTCCAAATATGTTTTTCTATCCTTCAAACTTTGTCTGTATCTTGTGGTGTAAATACTTTGAACATAACTTCATCTCTATTTCCATTAGAAGTGAAACATCCATTTTTTTCCTTACTAAGATTACTCACATTTTAAGGAAAAATATGAATGTTTCACTTATACAAGATACAAAGTTAAAGTTATTGTTATAAGCATTTACATTATAAAATACAACCTAAAATTTGATTTAAGCATCCTAAATTCACAAGTTTCTTCAATCCCAAGTGCAAATGGAGGCCAATAAGTTTCTTCCAAAGGTTGTTATAATGCTACGATAGAGTCACTAAGAAGCGTTGCATTCACCTAGAACTGACGAGTTAGTAAACACCCACTTCACGTTAGAAATATACTAGCTAACAACAAAAAATTACATATGTATTGTTTCGATAGTTTGGAAAATATTCAACATTATAAGAGAGAAATTGAGTTAGCAATTAAATGGTGTGAAAATTTATCTAATATTCAATTTTGTTTATTTAGAGAAACTCAACGCTAACAATACCCAACTCTAAATTGCAATTTGAAAACATCTGGTGAGAAAGGTTGTCACATCTTTAGTCAAAGACCCCTAGAAGATCTTAAAAATGGTAACAGCTCGCATCAAGATATAAGTATTTTGATATTTTTCTACTTGAGATGGATGAGTAAGACAAAAAATAACTCAACCTGATTCCCCGTTGTAAGTTTAGCATCAAGTCAAAAATTTTGTGCCCTTTGAGAATAGTCTCTCTGGGTCTTTTCGCCTCCTTTGGATGCCATTTTTGTCTTCTCCTCACTGGATTTGAAGTGACATCTTCTTTGTCCATCTCAATAATTAAAATTATGTCAAACTGTCTTTCCACAACAAAAAGCGCAATGCTATCTATAATTGTTGCACTGCCTCTTTTAAGTGCCACGGGGAAGGACTTTTTATTGATACTTTACTGGAGTTGTTGTTTAGTATTAGGTAGTTTTAACTTTTAATTATTTTAATTTTAGCTTCACCTATATGAACCATGGAGGTGACTAAGCAAAATAATATTTTTTTCGTTCTACAAATTGAAAATCCTTGTTTAAAATTTTTAATAATTGTTACAAATGACAAAAATATGTTAATTGAACTTGAACATAAAATTCATAATGATAAGATGAAAGTGCCTAACACAAATTTTAGGTTCAATTTGGAAAAAGTTGAAATAAAAGATAAAGATAAAGAGTATGAAGGGATAGATACAAGAGGTGAGCGGACAGACCCGCAATTGAAGTGAATGAAGAGTTGAACAATGGAGGGTGACCTGGTAGGCACCTCTACCCAATGAACAGTGCGTTGGGTGACCCGACCCGGTGAAGGGCGGGCACACCCAAATGACAGTTCGAGCAGGCTGCATAGTGGTGTAGGTCGAATTGTAAAATTTAACTGAGTTTTGTGAGTTGAAACATGGGGTTCCTCTCCAAGTGTTAATATGATGTTAACTAAATATTGTCATTATTATTGTGGGTAGACTCATTCTCAGGGAGTTGACCCTCCCGTTATTTATCTGTTGTGCAAATGTGTTGAAATAATAATGATGATGAAAGAAATGTGAATGTATGTTTTCCGTTGTGCTTATGAATGTTATACTTATAAAGTGAAAAATAAACTAAGTATGGAATGTTTAGGCGTAGTCCACACTTGAAAGTATTGGTGAAAAGAAATCAGGTGGTGGTGTCGCACCCCCCTTCGTACAGTTGAACGACTACCGCGAGGGTATAGGCATGATAGGTGGTATCAAAGGTCCGTATTCTGCGGGCTTTGGTGATTCAGATTTATAGGTGAAGTGGTACTACTGTTCGTTGTGACAGTTGGTATCGGGTTGATTCAGTGAAGCTTTGGGTTTTGAAGGCTGATGACTGTTGAAGGTGAAGCAGGTAACGAAGACTTGCCGAATGGATGAAGATGGTTGAAAGGGCACTTCAAAAACTTGAAGACATGACTGATTATTGGAAAGAAGAAATGCATAAACGCTATGAAGCTTTTGTACAAGAGTGGGAACCCTTGATACATATAGGAAGCAAGATAGCAGATTTGCGGGAAGACTTGAATAATCTTCATGTGGAGACTGATGAACTCAAGGAGCTTGATGAGGAGATCCAGCAGGGTGATCTTAGACTCCAAGAACTCATGAATGAAAGAGTTCGGTTGAGGGAGAAAAGCACCATGGCATAGGCTAAAGTCAAGGAGCTTGAGGACGAGATAAAGAAGGACTTTCTTGATAGAAAGACCGTTGTGATAGAGCAAGATGAGCTCAATTACATTGACAGGCTTGGGGACTATCACCGAAACATACAACAGATGTTTGAAGGCTTAGTTCACTTCGAGTGGAAGAAGTCAATGTGTGCTTGATTGGTACACTTAAGCAGGACACGATGGAAGGTAAGCTTGAAGGAGTTCAAGCAGAACCAGGATCGAATTGCTTAGATGAGCCAAACAAGGAAGTGAGGTACCTTAAGAAGGAAATCAGGTTGAATCACAAGTCGATAAGAACTTTTGAGTTCGAGTTGTTGAAGAAGGTTGTTGAAATGTATGGCACAAGATCAAGCTAAAAGAGGATGGGATGCCTTGAAGCTGAGCTATGTGTAGGTAACCGTATGTGGCAAGAGATTTGTAGCTTTGGTGGACACGGGAGCTACTCATAGTTTCCTTAGTAAGAAAGCAACAAAGTCTTTTGGGAAGAAAGCTAAAGTGGGAAGAGAGTGGAGTGCTTTCAAAGCAGTAAACTCTACCATGAAAGCTGTGACTGGTGTGATGGAGAACACTCAGGTGAGAGTGGGCTTTTGGTTTGGAAAGTTGGACTTGAGGATCGTGGACTTGGATGATCATTCTATGGTGTTGGGGCAAGACTTTTTAAAGATTTGCACAAGCCATACCAATGGTGGACCAAGACATTCTTTTAATTACAGCTGAAGGGAGAACTTTGTTGGAACCAATGAATAGGAGGAGTTGCTTGGGGTATAGACAAGGATGGATTCTATGACTTTGTATCCAAAAGATCCGAATGTGAAGCATGACAATGTGGAGCAAAGAGGACTTGGATGTATGACTCAAACAACGAAGGAAGGGAAGTTAGTAAACTTCGTTGCAAGAGCTAGAAGGAAAGATGAAGGTGGAAAATCAATTTCACACATCTTGAGACACTTGGCAGAAGCATCTTCTACCAAAGATCTTCACAATGGAGTTGTAGATGAAGGAATTTCAAACACTTCTTCAATGGCAGTGGTTGGAGAAGATTACACAGGTAGAGATCCGGCTAGCATAATGGAGTTTACAGGTATGCTATGGGAATATATGACTTTCAGTTGACGAAAGACAAGCTTGGGAAGCTTGGTTGTACACATGAGGAGGTTGAGGTTGTGCACAAATACTTGAGGACGCAACATCAATCAGATACATGGGTGGATGAGAGTTAGGGAGGGAACTTCCTAGCCCTCCTTTCTCGATAAACAACCTTGGAGATGGGTTGGTGCAGTGGCCTTAACACTTAGAAGGGCTGCACCAACTTGACAAGGGGCCTTGGGAGAAGGCTTCTTATTCGATAGGTTGATGATGCAGGAATGAATGCGACTACATAAAAACACATTGGCATTAGCATCATGGAC
Organism: Pinus tabuliformis; assembly: GCA_031772625.1. Lineage (NCBI taxonomy): Eukaryota > Viridiplantae > Streptophyta > Pinopsida > Pinales > Pinaceae > Pinus > Pinus tabuliformis. The sequence continues at coordinate 625,597,086 of CM062806.1, forward strand.
AACATGTTGCAGATGAGATGGGCACACCATGGACCTGAGCATGGCTTATTTTGGACAGATTCTTGATCGAGTTGAGATTGTGGCAGGATGCTGAGAAACAACCAACGGTGGCATGGAGAAGGTACATTCTCATGGGTTGAGCATTACGGTTGGATTAGCTACCCAACTAGTTCGATGACATGGGGGCATGCAGTGCACCGAGTTTGTGTCAGATAGATATCTTGGTTTCGACTAAGATGTTGTGTTGGATGGAGTATTATGCAGAAGATTCACATGATGGATGACACATGATGGGGACAGTTGTATTATATATGTTGCAGGGATGTTTGCAATGTATGGACTGACAAGAAGTCATGGATTGAGGAGACTTCTAGTTATGGATTATGGTGACATTGGAACAAAGGCAGGTAGTATGGGCATCTTGTGGATGTTGGAGCTGGTGGAACTTTGCGACGATGGTTGATTGACAGTCTTGGTGACAGATGGTTGCTCAGGTGGAGAGTTGTCGAGGACGACAACCCATTTAAAGTGGGGGAGTATGTCAAGACCCGAGTCATGACTCGCAATGTGCAACGAGTTTGGTGAGTGCTCCCGGTTATGTGCGACGAGTTTGGTGAGCGCTCCCGTTTATGTGCGACGAGCCAAGTGAGCGACAAGTTGGTGAATGGGCACGTCAGTTGCGACTAGTTGGCGAATGGGTGCGTTGGGTGCAACGTTTTGTTGGACATTGGACAAGTTGGCAAGGTGTGACGAGCCAATGGGGTGTCGAAAAACTGATATCCGGGAATTTGACTAAGTATGGTGAACTTCATGTGAAGGGCTTATACCATGCGAGCTGGGCATGTGGACTCGGTGGGGC